>QRDG01000214.1:12157-196681 GCA_012064385.1 Puccinellia tenuiflora | reverse complement strand
GCTATGGTTTGCATTTGGCTGACGTGATTTGTCAGCGGCAAAGGGCTGGCGGGCTCACGTCTCGGCCCTTTCGCGGCCCAACTCTGCGTGCTGCTGCAACGCCGGCAGCCTCGCTCCGTCTCGCCGCGGCAGTCACAAGCTTGCAGTTCCTCCCGGCTCCCGCCCACCGCAGCCGTCTCCACGCGCCGCACATGCTCCCCGCCTCGCGCGGGCGCACAGGCGCGTCCCCTCCCCCCACCTCGCCCTCTCTCCACCACCGCCGCCACCGTAGCCGCGCCGGCGCCGCTCTCGGCCGCGGAGCTCGAAGCCCTCCTCCGCCGCGACCACTACTCCGCCACCACCCGCCGCTTCCACTCCTCCTCCCGCTCCTCTCCCACCCTGCTCTCCTCCTCGCCTCCGCCCTCCTCCTCCGCCGCCGCTCCCACCCCTCCGCGCCGCCGCCCCGAACCCCCTCCTCTCCCACCACCACCACCACCGCCGCCGCTGCCACGCCCCCTCCCCCTCCTCCCACCTCCACCTCATCGTCCCCTCCCGCCTCAAGGGCCGCCCGCTCCCCCTTCCCTCCCTCCCGCTCCGCCTCGCCATGCTCTCCGCCGCCTCCGCCCTCGACGCCGTCTTCGCCCCGCGCGCCGCCACCTTCGCCTACCGCGCACGCCACGCCGCCATCCGCTACCTCCGCTCCATCCCCAACGCCACCTGGTTCTTCCGCGTCGCCATCCCGCGCCAGCCCTTCGCCCCCCGCCACGTCCGCCGCCTCCTCGACGCCATCTCCGGTAAGGTCGACGACCCCGGGTTCCTGGATTACCTGCGCGAGCTGTTCCTGACCGATGCGATAGCTTTCGAGCTCGGCGGCTCCGAGCTCAGCCGCGGGCTCCCCCAGGAATCGGAGCTCACCGGCACGCTGCTGAACATATTCTTTGATCCTGTGGATAGAGAGGTGATGGCCATCCGGGAGGAGGTGCACAAGAAGAATCCTAGAGTTAAAGATGAGAGCGTCCTTCACACGCCTGTGAGAGTGTACGCTGTCCGGTATCTCGACGAGATGATGGTTGTGACGACCGGGTCGAAGATGCTCACGCTTGAGGTCAGAGATAGGATCCTCAATGTGTTGGAGAAGGACTTGGCGGTGAAGGTTGACAGGTTTGGGAGCTCAGTCCACAGTGCAGTGTCAGAGAAGATGGAATTCCTGGGGATGGAGTTCCAAGCTGTGCCGCCGTCAGTCTTACACCCTCCCATGTCAGAGAAGGCGAAAAGGGCGAGGAAGATGTATCTGAAGAGGAAGGCAGCAGAGGCACAGGAGCTGAAGAATGCTCGGGAGACTCGGAGGAAGAAGCTCGGGTTGAAGATACTGAACCACTTGTTCAAGAAGGCGGGGGGGCATGAGTTCGATTTTGATTTCCGTATTGAGGATGAAGTGCGACAGGAGTTCAAGGGTTGGGCAAATGAGACGGTGGTCGAATACTTCAAGTCGCAGGACCATTGCCGTTACTGGCACCGTATGTTCACATCTGGTGACTTCTTGTCATTAAATAGGGTGAGGGATCAGTTGCCACCAGCATTGGTGGACTCCTATGATCAATTACAGGAAGCAATCAACAAGTTCATGATGCCGAGGAGGGGCTATGACATGGCTGAGGACGAGGAGAGGCGAGCAGAGGAGGAGGATGAGAGACATACGAGAAAAGGACTGTAGAGGACTTGACAGAGTTGAAGATGAGGTCAATGTACCAATAGAGCTTGTAAGAAAAGCGGTAAAGTTGGCTGGGTTCACAAATTCCATGGGACGTCCACGGCCCATAAAGCTGCTTCTATGTTTGGATGATGCAGATATCATCAAATGGTATGCCGGTGTTGGGAGAAGGTGGCTAGATTTTTCTGCTGCTGTCGGAATTTCAAGATGGTCAAGATTGTTGTGAGCTATCACTTGAGGTTCTCCTGCTTTTTGACATTGGCAGAGAAGCACGAGTGCACCAAGAGACAAGCAATTAGCCATTATACAAAAGATTTGAAGGTGACAAATGAAGATGGAGCGGCAGAAGTGTACTTCCCAACAGAGCGGGAGATCAAGATGATGGGTGATAAGAATCTCTCCGATCCAAAGCCTGTGGATGGAGCCTTGACAATGATTTTAGTCAGATTAGCAGTCGATGATACCTCCCAACCGTGCTGGCACTTTTTGTGCTGGAACGGACACTGTCGTTTACCGAATACGTCTACTGCAGAATCGCCTAAATGTAGATCCTTGAATGAAAAAAGTGGGTCCAAGGACTAAGTGCCATTCATGAGAGTCTGAACAAGAAATGCCTCCCATTGTGCTCCATGCATGCAAGTGATCTGCTTCTTGGCAAAATTACTCTCCAAGATATTGATTGTACTCAGTCTATTGATGTGGTGTGAAAAGAGAAAAAGATCGCGCGATACCCTTCGAAACACACAGCTCACACAAAGATGCAATGCTTACCAAGTGCATATGGAATTAGATCTGCATAGTACATATCCTGGATATCCATCCTGTCATTGGGTAGACAAATACTATTTTTTTTCAGAGGTATGTGTTCCTCATTTACGAGTATTCTGATCGAAGGCTGCTATGTTCACAGCGTCAATATTTGATTATCTTATCTATTTTCTGTTCAGGAATGCTGTACTATGCTAGTTTCAGCATTGCATATGAAACTAACTTCGTATCAACGTCACTCAGGTATTTTTCTGTTTCAACAACTCTGTTCAAATCAGGCTAATCTTTTCAACATACTGTACATTGTTTATACACCTTTCAAGAATTGAACGAAATTTGGTTAATCTTACATTTAGCTATGCATTGCCTTTAATGTTGTGCTAGGAGTTTGGCCGCATCTTCACTTTTTGTGACACTGTAAAAGGATTTATAAACTTGTCATGTAACACCTTGGGCAGAAAATATAGATTCAACTCAGGCTCTTAGCCCACTATTGGGCTAATAAATCAATCCTTAATCCTAGTACCCCTTTATCACCATGTGACCTTCAGTGCCTGTTTGTTGGGCTAGTGCTTTGGCTTGTACTGCTTCTATTCCCATGTAAGCACAAGCCTAAATAAACAGCTAAATTTTCAACTCGGCTTGCCACAAGTGCTTCTCAACTTTGCATTATGAAGCAACAAGCACTGGGTGAGGTGCTTCCCGCAGCTTATTGACTTGAAATCAAAAGGAGATATGGGTTTGCCACTGTTATTTAGAGTATTTACGGAAAACTGCCACCAAGCACATTTCACACCCATTCAACTCTCCCACATCTCAAGTAAAAAAAACTCTCCCTCATGGCTGCACCACATCCTAGGATCTACTCCCGTCGCCGCCTCCATGTCCGGTCGTCGTCGGGTCCCGTCCAAGCTACCGTAGACCAGCTGCCGTCCGAGTCCGAGGCCCGCAGCCAGTCATCAACGCTTCCCCGACGTCCGAGGTATGCCGCCGCATGTCAGTCTCTGAGTTTCGCTGGTGTGACCGAGCAACGCCACTCCATCCTCTCTTGTGTCTTGCATGCTCCACGCTTGTCGTCCTCGAGTGGCTGCATTGCTGCTGCTTCGTTTCGAGAATTGTTAAACATAGGTGATGACCATGCGCGGGTAGTGACTAACATGTGCGCTACTTTCATATACATACGCTAATTAACACGAAGTAACTCTAGCTTGCCAACGTATGTACAGATCCATCCCTTGTACACTCGCCGATTCCAAACTCGCTGATATACTTGCTGGTGTGCACTAACAAGATCAGAACTCGAGATCAACGTCGATCAGTCGAGAGCCTCAACGTCAACACAAATTTCTAGGTGCATGCGCGAACCAAAATGTCATGATGGCTAAAAATACACCGTGCCACCTGTACATGCTAGCTCCTAATAAATTGTACTCTGTACGTAGCAGTGTGTAAAGTCTTATAAATGCATATATCTTATATATGAGTCTCCTAAATGCTCTAATTGAATTGGGCATTTTAGACTATTGCCACCAGCTGCAGGCCCACCAGCCGTCCTAAAAGCAGGTTGCCAAACGACACTGCTACATTTTTTCAGATATCCAGCTCCAGCTGCTTCTCAAAACCTACCAGCTCCAGCCGCTTGCCGTTCAGCTGCAGCCCAAACAAACAGGGCCTCAGCCAAGGATTGGCCAGACCAGTCACTTCTCTTTCCTTCCCTAACCGCTCACTTTCAGCGATTGTGCAGAAGGGCTGGATGTGAGGCTTCCTCCCCATACATTCTGGCCGTGCATACTACTGTTGTCGCATCTCCGAAAGGATGCAGGCAGATGATAGATTAGGGAATAGGACATGCATGGAGATCGTGGCATATCTGGTGATCTCTAAGTATTAGCTGCCTAAGGTAATGCCCATGCAAGAGGTCCTCCTGTTTAGTCCAGGTTCAAGCGGATGATTAGGATTGGTGTGTCCTGCTACGAATCTCTAGATTTGTAAAACACCATTCCTTGTGGTTCAGTTCAGGCTGCAGGGTAATCTGTAGATAAATTAGTTTTTCAAGTGTCCGAGGGCAGTTTTTTCTGAGAACGTGACCATGGAAGTTGTGGGGAACTTCTTCATATTTCCAGAAAGCTTAAGAAATGTGAGAATTGGTTGAGTAGATCAATAGTTTGGCAATCGGAACTCGACCTTTCCTTCTGTGCACCACTTTGTTTTTTCCTGTGAGTATTCAAGTGTCGTAACCTTGGAGTGCTATTCAACTCATGAAGATGGTTAGCCAGGTCACTGTTTGTGTTAACAGAAAAGTGGTAATGACCATAGCGTATAGATTTAATGAGTTTGGTGGCATGTGCAAAAAGATACAGAATTGTTAAGTTAACTAGTAAATTATGAGAGTAGGAGTGTGTCTTCTCTTGCTTAGAGGTTTAATGAGTTTATTAAGAGGTTGTGCTTTTTATTTATCAGATTCTAGTGACTTACATCAGGATTGATCTTTGCCACCAAGCTTTTGTCACGGTTAAGCCAAATGACTCACGGGTGCATGAGTAGCACATGGTTACTACATAATAACGTCCATGACATAAGAAGCTCAATGTTCATCCCGCCTCCACTGCTCTGCTTCTTACATGTCTACTTTCTGTTAGAAAATTGGTTAAGGTTGGCTGTTTTAGGATTGCCGTAGTTTGCTTCAAAAGATTAACTTTATCAATGCCATTTTAAATCATCTAGATATCATTGCTGCAGGCTGCAGGGTTTGTCTGCTTGACTGATTTCTGAATACTGAGTATGACATACATGTGTTTTTTAATAAGGTTTTTTATTGCTACGAGATCCATGTTATGTTGTCATGTTACTCTTTGCTCCTACTGTCCTCAGCACACTAGGTTGCCTTTATATCATTAAGTTTCTCTACCTGTATTAACACTCTCATATCTTGATACACTTCAGTTAGCACCAACCATTTAATCTTGTCAGCGAGGAATCATACGTTACCCTCTGTTTTGGAACAGACTTGCTATTCAGAGGCTTGACCCCATGTGCAAGCACGTAAAGAAAAAAACTCTGCTACCGGATACGCCTGTTGACAACTCTTTTTGGTCACTTGCTGAGATGTTTATCTCACTCGCTTTTTGTAATCTTTCAGGTCTTATGAACGGCGCGCACCATTCTTGATGGAATGGGGGCGTAGTTGGAGCACAAGCACCTGAACCACTTCAACTTACAATTCAAACTCTGCTTCTTAGGAAATAACTGTGGGAGAATGTTACAGTTGTTGCTTAGTAAAAGTTTTACTTTTGCTCTCATGATCTTGGTTAGTTCTTGCTTGTCAGACATGTTTATGAGTGGATGTTACCGCTATGGTTTTTGCTCGTCGTGCTATTGCATTTATGGTACCTTGGGGTATTACATATCATGACCGTTAATATGAAGTACTCCCTCCGTATCAAAATTTAAGATGTTTTAGCATTTTTCTTTTCATCCGTATCTTTTAGTGTAAGATTTATTTGAACCTTGCACTAAAACATGTCTAGATACGGATGGAAAGCAAAATGCTAAAACAACTTACATTTTGATACAAAGGGAGTAGATAACCATATCTTTCGCATGTTAGTTTTATATTTTTAAAATAATTCAGGAAGCCGTGACAGTTATTTATCTCTGTTCCTCCTGCTTATGCTACCGATTCTTGCGTGTGTACTTTCTGTAACAAAATTGTTCAGGTAGGCTGTTTTAGGTAGTTCCCTAAAAAAAGTGTAACTGTATGGGTGTCTTAAATCATCTACACATAATTGCTGCAGCTTGCTGACTTCTGGGTTCGTCTGGTTGACACTTCTCTGAAATTCTGACTACCGAATGATGTACAGTACAGGTAATCACTTGTCGGGCTCTTATTGCTAAGAGATCAATATTATATCATTCAAGTTACTATTTGCTATTGTCATCAGCATCATGGCTTGCATTCATATTACTAAGATCATTGTCTGTATTAACTGTCACATCCTGATAGGCTTAGAGGGCGACGATTTGAGGCGGCCATGCCCGTGTTCTTCTAACTCCTGTCTGATGTGGCCAGGAGGGTGCCGATTTGGTGTGGTCCGTGGTTCCACACCAGGACCTGGTTCTTCCCCTGCGGGTGGTGTCGTCCTCGAGAAAAATTCGAATCGACCTGCTATGCGGCTGGTCTGCCATGGAAGTCTCTTGCTCGCCATGTTGGAGTTCCTGCAGCTGGTCTGGCGTGGTGCCATGGAAGTCTCTTGCTCGCCATGTTGGAGTTCCTGCAGCTGGTCCGGCGTGGTGCCATGGAAGTCTCTTGCTCGCCATGTTGGAGTTCCTGCAGCTGGTCCGGCGTGGTTGTCGGCATCTCCTCCGGCATTAGCTGGCCTCTCTGGATGATGGGATTTGGGGGAGCGGTGGCGAGTGGTGTCGCCATGGGGAAACGAAGACTACGGGCGGCTGGGGCTAAAGGCGCTGGAATCACGGTGGAGCACCACGTGTGCCCCTATTTCGTAGAGCGCACTTGCGACCTGCCCGCCTCGTCGCCTGCGGTGGCTGCGACACCCTCTATGGGCAGCTGGGGTTGGGCACGTGTATGCTACGGGGCTGAACGACTTCGGACAGCTTGCCATGGAGCTCCTCCGCTAGGTTCTCAAACTGGTCGCATGGAAACTCGATCTGGCCGCGGTGGAGCTCTCTCTGGTCGCAGGGAGCTCGATGTGGCGGCGGTGGAGCTCATTCTGGTCGCTGGGGCGCTCGATCTTGCGACGCGCACTACAGATTTGTCTGACTCTCCTGAATCCTGATCACTACAGATCCTACGGAAGACCTAACCAAGGTACGGAGTATAAGGGAGCTTGAAGCAGGCAAGCAGCTGATAGTTTGTTTCAGCACCAGTAGTATCAGCCTGCGGTCTCTAAGGGTGTGTTTGGTAGGTCGGGGGTCCTCAGAGTTTCCCTACTCATACAACATTTGGGTGTTTGTTAGACCGGTTTTGGGCCGAGCGCACTGCCGAACGGATACAGAAAACAGTCGAGAGCCCTGCCGAGGAGCGAAGCCCAAATCGAGCTTCGCTCCTCATCCCTGGCGAGGTCGTCCCGAAAACACATCCCACCCTCTCGCGAAAACTCTCCGCGCGTCCCGCAGCGAGCGGCAGACCACGCTTCCCGTCACCCCCACCCCGTTCCCCACGAGAAACACCTTCTCCTCTGCTCTCGCTCAAAAATCGCCGCCGCCAGTCGCCGCCAAGTGCGCCGGCAACCTCGCCTCCCCCGCCTCCCCGAGACCGCAGTGGACGACCTCGAGATCCCGGCGCTCCTCCCTGCGTCCAGCGAGCCCCCGCCGCTCCGCCTACCACCCCCCCGAGATCCAGATCGAGCAGGCATGGAGCAGTCGAGCTCAACCACCGGCGGCCGTCGTTGACGGTTCAGGCGGCCTCCCCTCTACCTCGCAGGAGCACGGTCCACCTCCGACGGACGGCCGTGAGCAGGAGCAAGCCTCAAACCCTAGGCCTCCATCGATCTGTGGTCTCCGAGCTGGACGTGACCGGCTTGATTTCCTCGAGCTCCCTCTGGACGTGACTGAAGGTAGTATTATCTTGCTATTTCTCTGAATATTGCTGCTCATTCATTGCAATTTTTGGCCAATAATATTGCAGCAGTAAAGTATGATAATACCACGAAAATGGCAGCACTACATTACTTGTAATGGTTGTGGTCAGTAAGATGAGTTGTTGTTTTTATTTGTGATAGATGGATGATTTGGCAAGACAGCGGCGCAAATTAATCGTGCAAGCAGCCGGTATCGCAGCTGTATTGGGTGCATACATGCTCTTTATCTCAAGGAGAGCTAGGAAACAAACTCCCTTGTTAACAGTAGGCCGTAGGATTGATATGGATATTGCTAGGGAATCTAACCTGAGATATATCTATCATTCTTCCGACATAAATTGCTCAAACCAGCTAAGAATGAAAAAAGCTCCCTTTTTTCGTTTGTGCAATTTGTTTAGAGAGAGAGAGCTATTGAAAGATAGTATTCATACCTCTATAGAGGAACAAGTAGCCATGTTTCTCCTAGTAGTTGGGCACAACACAAGGTTTAGAGCTCTACAACCGCTATTTTAGTGCTGAAATCTGTTGGAAACATGTGCAGGATCATGTTAAGGATGCTGAATTTTTGAACAAACCACTTGTCAACTATGAATATATGGAAGCTTGCTTTGCTGATAAGCTAGCCACGGGTAAGTTTGCAATGGGGTCTAATGAGTCTTTGGGAAAACCCATTGTGGTAGAGTGTCCGGGAAAGACTATTGATTTGGAGAGTGGTGAAACAAATGGAGAAGGGTTTGTGGAAGCTCAAGCCGCATTTGGCATTGGTGGTAGTGATGCAACTACTCCTTCACCTTCGTCTGTCTCGAATAAGAAGAGGAAGAGGGCTTCTATTTTGAATGATGAAGGTATTGATGCAACTCAGGTTAGCAATATGTCTGATGCATTGCGTTTTGTGGCTGGTGCCATCAATAACACTTGTCATGCCGAAACACACCCTGATTTGTGCAAAACTATTATGGCCCTTCCCGGTTTTGAAATGGACCAAAAGCTGGCTGTTTTAGATTATCTGACTGAGCATAAGGGAAAAGGTCTAAATTTCATGAACATGGAAGCTGATGTCCGTGAAGCTGCATTCAAGCGCATCCTAGCAAAAAATCCTGATCTTGTTTGACTTGTTCTAGGCTGATGCAATATTACTTTTGTAATGCTTATGAGAACATGTATTATGCATTATTATTGATGTAGACTTTGTAATATTGATCGCTGCACGCTGAACGATCTTCCATGTATTTTGGATGTTATGCACGTTATGTACCATGGATCGTATATGTACGTATTTGCTGAATATTTATTTCATTTGGTCGTATATGTATGTATTTGCTGTAAATTTATTCTATTTGGTGGTAGTCTCACCAACACAGTGAGAAGGTAACAGCATCTCATCTCAAACAGTCTGCCAAACAACATCCCAGCCCAACACATCTCAACAGGCACAGGCTAACAAACAACATCTCATCTTAACATATCTCTGCTGACCCGGGCTACCAAACACGTGACAAAATCTCACCTCAGCTCAGCTAAGGTCAGCTTGTATGAGGAGAGATAGAGAATCTGAGGACCCCCGACCTACCAAACACACCCTAAGGAACTGTTGTCTGGTCTCTAAGGAACACTGAAACTGAAGTACGTGAATCTTTTTCATGTATGTGCTACATACAACATTTTACTGGTACGCTGTAATCTGTAGATTTACCATTTAAGTTGTCCACAGATTTCTAACAAATAGATTATCTGGATGATAAGCTTGCATTGTATGACTGAAAATCATTGGCTTGCCATAATCCTGGAGCTAATTTATCATTCATGGTGGTTAATTTTCGGAGCTTCAGAAAATTTTGCTAATTGGAGATGAACCTGTTCATCAACTATGCTAGAAGATTTACATAATTGTGTGTATGATTCGAGTAGAGTGATAGGGAAAGTTCTAGATGTACCTTCTATGTAGTTGTTCCTAGATTCAGAGAAATCTATGCCTATTTGTGTCTTACAAATTATCATATGTATATATTCTACTTTTATAGAGAGCTAACTATTGTTCCACAAACTGAGGCGAATCCCCCTGCCGCGCACGCAGTTCATTCGCCCGCCTCCCACCGCCGCCATCCAGGTCGCCGTTCCCACCTCCGCCTTGAAAGAACAAACGATGCCCGAGATGTCGCCTAGAGGGGGGGGGGGGGGGGGAGGTGAATAGGCGATTAACACTTTTTCTAATTAGGGGCTTGATAATTGCGTAATAAAACTATGTGTTTAAATTAACAAGCCAACAACCTAAAATACTAGGGTTACCTATGTGCACCAACAACTTATGCTAAGCAATTCAAGCGACAAGGAGATAGCAAGATATGAACTTCAAGCACGAAGGCTATCACTATGTAAATTGCATAAGTAAAGGCTCGGGTATAGAGATAACCGAGGCACGCGGAGACGAGGATGTATTCCCGAGTTCCTCCTTGTTAAGGGAGTACGTCTCGTTGGAGGGGTGTGAGCTCGCCACAAGAGGCCTACTCAAGATGCAACAAAGGCCTCACCCTATTCTCCGATGGACCTCACCCAAGGGATTGGTTCACCTTCCACTATCGGAATCCTTCGAGGCGGATTCCAGAGCCCTTTACAACTTCTCTTGGGGCACACACCCACAACTCAATTGGGGGCTCCCAAACTCGTGTGGAAGCTTCACAACTCGAAGTCTTCGCGGCACCTCCAAACCGTCTAGGGTACACAATGCACCCAAGAGGCACAAAGCTCTTGGGAAGACAATGCACCCAAGAGTAACAAGCTTCTCAACGTCGATCTTCACGTATCACCGTAGGGAGAGCAACCCGATGCAACAAATGCAAGAGGCAAGAACACACAAAGTGGTCAAGTCCTTCACTCTCAAATTCCAACCAAGCAACAAATGCTTTGGGGGGGGGGGGGGATAAGAGAGGAAGAACAAAGGGGATGAACACAAAGCAACCCCAAATCTAGATCCACTAGGTTCCCCTCACTAAGAGGAGATTTTGATTGGTGGAATGGTAGATCTAGATCTCCTCTCTTGAATCCCTAAGTTTGGGCAAGAATCATCGGAGGGATTGAGAGGAATCAAGCTCACAAGGTTAGCAACAATGAAGTAGAGAGAGCTTGAAGATATTCAAAAGATTGGAAGAAGTGTTATATAAACAAAGGGAATAAGGGGCCGTTAAAAGGGTGCCCTGGGAATCTGGCCGTTGGGCTCAGACTCCCGCAGGGCCGGTAGTACCGGCCCAAGGGGCGGTACTACCGCCCCATGTAAAAACAGCCCCAACGGCTCTCTTTGGAAGCGAAAACCCGCAGGACCGGTAGTACCGGCCCAGAGGGCGGTACTTCTGGCCCACACACAAAAAGCCTACCAACGGCTAGAGCAGAACACCCGCAAGGCCGGTAGTACCAGAAAAATGACCGGTAGTTCCGGTTTAGCGGTAGTACCGGTACTAATTCCGGTGCTACTTCCGTTGAACTCCAGAACCGACCTTTCGTAAGCGGTACTGGGTTCCGGAAGTAGCTCCGGAAGTTCCGAGCGGTAGTACCGCTGGGAGGACCGGTACTTCCGGTATAGCGGAAGTTCCGGTACTACTTCCGGTGCTACTTCCGTTTGAGTCCAGAACCGAACTTTCGTAAGCGGTACCGGGCTCCGGAAGTAGCTCCGAAAGTTCCGAGCGGTAGTACCGCCCGCGTGGCCGGTACTTCCGGTTACTGAAAAACAGCCGAAACCAGAAACTGAATAACTTTTGCGTGGAAGCTCCGAATCGAGTGAATCCAATTTTGTTGGAAAGAGGACGACAAGAGCTTACACTACAAAAAGTCAAAATATTGAAACAAGCAAGGGAGATTGTGCAAAGGGCTGGAAAGGTAAAACCTTCCAAATGGATGAACCGACAAAATCTCCAAAACCAAAAACGCAAAAGGGGACGCATATGAAAACCGTTTTCGATGAACTTGGCCTTGTCATGACGAGCACGACAAGCACCAAGACCACACCACGATAAGAGACAAATAAGAACCAATAAAGATGATTGCATGGATGCAAAGGTTTGTGCTCTCTACGACGATACGATCACGAAACTCGGTCGAGAGCCCCTCTTGATAGTACGACTATCTATCCTATAATCCGGTCTCTCACTAAACATCATGAGACCGGTAAAATAGAAACCCTATCAAGATCATACCTTTGCCTTGCACATTAATCCACTTGAGGTCAATGGAGATGATCTTCATCTCCTCAAGACGAACCATCTTCTTGATTGCGCTTCGCTTGGTGAAGATTCACATGTGGCTCCCCCATACACCAAGATGGGAGAAGCAACTCTTCGGCATACCTTCACTTGGCCTTTATCTTGATGACGAACACCTTGGCCTTGATCAACAAATGATCTTCTTCCCTTAACCTTGACTCCAACAAATGGAGACAAGCAAGCTAATGGACACCTACAAATATAGCTCAATGCAAATATTAGTCCATAGAGATTGTCATTAATTACCAAAACCATGCATGGGAGCAACCATGCACTTTCAATCTCCCCCATTTTGGTAATTGATGACAATCCCTTTTTAAGAGGGTTTATATAAAGAATAAAGCAACCTTGCACGACAAACAAGCAAGGATGCATGCGCATTAAAGGAAAATGCAACAAAAGCATTAAACCAAAATTCCCTTAAACCCTCTAAACTTCTCCCCCATTGGCATCAATTGCCGAAATGGGAAGAAAAATTTAGAGAGCCAATATAATATGAGTTCCTCTAACAAGGTGATGACAATCCCTTTTAACGAATAATTAGAGGAAATCAAACTATATTGAGGACCCAAAGATTGCAAAGAAGATGAAATCATTCTAAACATCTCCACAAAGGAGAAAAGCAATCGAGAAGAACCAAAGCGAGAGTTCTAAATAAAAATGGAGAAGTTCCCCAATTTTTCATGCACAATTAACGAGTGAACAAAAATGGCATCCTTGTTCCCCCAAAATCATCTAGAACACGCAACAAGTGCAATTGTGCATAATGCAAAAGCAAATCATAGCACTTGCACCAAAGATGTGGTTGAGCCATAAAAAGATACCAATTTTCAAAAAATCAACATAAGATGGGCCCAACCGAGATAAAAGGATCTTTTAAGGAAATATGTTCACAAGCTTAGGGCTACCAATTGGAAACTAAAACCAATTGAAAATGCCAAAAGCTAGTGAGAACATTTAGCCAATAAAATTCAACATGCTCACCATGGTAAGCATGAAGTCAAAAGATCCAACAAATACATGAGTGTGTAAAGATACCAATAAACAATAAGACAAGCACTCATGAGACAAATTTGGAGCCACCAAAGAATTATAGATGAAAAACAAGGTGGCTCAAAAGAATTAGGATACCAACTAAAAGGTGACCTCTCTCATATGTATAGGTTTCTAATTGGACAAAGCATTGAAGATATACATCCGCAAACAAATATATACATACGAAATGGTTCGGGAAAAAGAGAACAAGGTATCCAAAAGGAAGTCATAAATATACAAACGAGATTGTTGCTTAAAAGCATAGCACATAGCTCAAGTTTATCTCATCGTATATGAATGAACTTCAAATATATCAAATGCATCACACATATCACTAAGGGAACAAGAGATAGTGGAGATGCTTTGAAATATGCAACAAGTATTACGAAGGAATAATATCAATTGAAGAAAAGGTTTTTTGCAAATTCATCACACATATCACAAAGATATATTAAGTGAAGGAAATGGCCAAAACCACAACAATTGCATATAAGAGCTTTCATGCCAAGAGGTAACCTACACAAGGTTGGAACTAGAAAAGTATGCATGGGGTAGATACTTGTTACCGGGATGCATTGATGATGAAGATGATGAGAGTTTGTTTGTCATCAAAGCTTGACTCCGATAATCACATGGTGAGAACACCTTCCTTATGAATGAGGCAAGCAACCAATGCATCACCATTGTACCTAAAACAAAATTAGAGTACAAAATGGTTTCCAAACTAATTGGGTTCCATAGTAGTTAGATAAACTACAATATATAGGACATACTCCACATAAATATGTGCATATAGATATGAAATTGAATTTCATGCACATCTTAGCCGATTTAGGATTCGATGGAGTATACCCTATATATTGGATCAAGAAAGATAAGCATGCTAAAATAATATAAATTACTAACCGAGCATGCAAAGGCTTTCTAGAACCAAAAGAGATGCAATTTGGACAAAAACATCAAGTAAACCAAGAAGAGAGCACACCAAAGTGTGATACAAAAAGGTTGTCCAAATTATATCAAAATCCAAATCAACACATGATTGAGGAAAAATCAAATCAACAAATGATTGATTCCAAAACACATCAACACATGAAGTGTGATATCAAAAGGAATCGAATCAACACAACAAATGATCGATAAGACACCAATTGAAAATAAGATACCAATTAAAAAAAACAACTAGGAGAAAAGATACCAAGAAGAGGATGATACTTGACCGAAATCAAGTAAAGTGAAATAAGGCAAAAAAGGTATCAAGACTCCCACAATAAATATTAATTGGAACAAATATCTATGGAGGAGATATTAAATTCCAATTAATACCAATTGAAGGTACCAACACAAGATAAAGAATCAAATGCCAATTGAAAGGATCAAAAATTGATAGATAGGTTAGTGTTCTAAATAAAAAGGAATGCTCCCCCAATATTCATGCATTATCTTTGATATTTGCATTTGAATACAAAATGCATGCACAAGGGATCATTACTCTCCATATTTTATTTACAACACTAAACACTACCAATTGAAAAATAGGATCCATTCAAAAGGCAAGGAAGGCAATAGATAGGGCAATTTAAAGCAAGAGCCAAAGTGAAGATGATCTACAAAATCCACCACAATTACTAGAATCACTTGTCATGGACAAGGAGTATATGGAGATATTTCTCGGTGGTATATAGGAATGATGTTCAAGACCAACTTCACAACAAATAAGCATATGGCAAAAGATAAGAATTAAAACACCAAATTTTGAAAAATGTTTGTTGGTAGTTTCAATTATTCGAACCAACCGGCAACGCCATGATTAAAATAAAATGAATCAAATGGTTTCTCACATAATATATGGAAATGGATATTAGAGAAAAACCACACCAAGCAAACTCACACAGACAAGAACCAAAGGGTAACCACAAAGGAAAATTGGAACTTGTTTGAGCACACATGCCACATAGGAGAGATAACTTAATATATCAAATCTAAGTGGAAAACCTCAAATGTTCACATTTTGTGGGATTGTAATATGCACATAGCTTATTACTCCCCCATAATGTGATAATTCATTTTATTTTTAAACAAGAGGCACATAAAACCAACTAGAGAAATTAATGGACATTGTAGAATTTGAATTTCTCATGGATATGACATACCACATAGTAGCTAGATAATATTGAAATATCAATACTAGGTGGTGTGCCCCATGTTCACACATTTTTAGGTTTGTGAAGTGCACAAAGCACATCACTCCCCCAAAATGGGATAGTCCATTAATATCTGAAACGAGCCAAATGAAATCCACACAAGATTCAATAAAGCTCAACACACAAATTACACATACATGATACACAACTATCATACACAACCTTGAATAACAAGACAAGTAGGAAAGGAGCATATCATATACAAACACATGCTAGGAACAAAACTAACACATGCAAGGAAGCAAGCAACTTTCAATGTATATATGAATTAAATACAAGTTACTCCAAGGAGGAAGCATTGGATATGAGATAGATATGAGATAATCCAATTGACTTGGCTTGAGAAATAAAACCATGAAGATCCCTTAATTCTTCAAAAGTAGCCAAGTCACCAATGTCCTCCATATCAACCTATTGATCAAGTTGAAGCTTGTTGGTCCCCAACCAAGTTGGGTCCTAAGAGGTTAGTCACAATAGGCTTGGGAACCCAAATGGTGCATTTCTTGACACCACTTTGAGCTCCCACATAGTTGGCAAACACATTGCCAACTCTATCCTTCCTAAGAGAATATACATCATCAACTATGATAGGAGAGGATGAGGTACCGTTAGTGCATGAAGAAGCAAGATGACCTTTGCCACGGCAAAGGTAGCAACACCGACTCTTCTTCTTAATAGGCTCTTCAACTTGAGGAGCAATAGCTTGAGTCTTCTTGGGAGGTGGCCTTTGTTCAACACGTGGTTGAGCACGAGTTTGAACAAGAGGCCGCTTCCCTAGTTGCTTCTCACTAAGAGGCTTCTTCTTCATTGGGCAATCCTGAACGTGGTGCCCTTCAACCTTGCACTTGAAGCAAGTGATCTTGGCCGGATTCTTGACTTGAACTTGGCCCTTCTTCTTGTTGTCAACCTTGGACTTGTTCTTGTTGTTGGAGTTGAATCCAAGTCCACTCTTGTCATTTGGGGATTGTTGCACACTCAACATGTTGTCAAGTGCACTCTTCTCCCCATGACGCTTTTCCAAGCCCTTCTTCAAAGAAGCGACTTGGGCCTTGAGGTATTTTATTTCCTCTACATGGTTAGTGGCAACAAAAACACTAGAGGAAGTAGAAGCTTCATTGTTAGAGCAACAAGGCAAAGCAAGTAATTCATCACATTATGTACCAATATTTTTAGTGGATGAACTACTAGGACTAGCACATGGCATTTAGCATTTTTAGTTATGGTTGTGCTATTATCCACATGAGGCTCACAAGATGTTACCTTTGTAGTGACGGCCTCATGAGCCAACTTGAGACAAGCATAGGATGCTAGAAGTTCATCATTAGAGCTAGATAGATTTTCATGATTTTCTTCCAACTTCCCATAGGATGCTAGAAGATTATCATTAGAGCTAGATAGCTTTTCATGACTTGCTTCCAACTTCTCATACTTGCTAGTTAGCAACTCAAGTTGAGCCCTTAGCTCAACATTCTCCTTCATGATAGATGCTTCATAAGAAGTGGAGTTAGTAGCACAAGCATCATTAACTTTAGGAATAGAAGAAGATAACTTGGCAAGCTCATCATTTAATCTAGCATTTTCATTTTTCGTGACTTTATATTTAGCATGAGCATGGTCACGTTCTTTAATAATTTTAGCAATTATATCATTATGAGACTCCTTGATAGATTCTAGTTTCTCCTCTAGAGAAGCACGAGTCTCTTCCTCTTCCACAAGAGCATCTTCTAACGATGCTTTCTCCATAGCATCATCTCTTTCTATCTTACCTTTTCCTCAAGGCTTGCTTCCAAAGCCTCAATGGTTTCCCCACGCTCAATTAGGGTGCTCATGATTTCAAAGAGGTTAGCTTGGGCACTTTATTGCTAGGAAGGGCTTTAAGAATCATTACACCTTTATTTTGAAGCAAAGCATTAACCTTTTCAATATCATCTTCTTCATCATTATTATCATCATCATTATCATCATTATTATTATCATTGCTAGAAGAAGATTTAGCCATAAGGCAATGAGTGATGGATGAAGAAGAATAAATAGTTTTTAAACTACACAAGTTCAAATATTGTTCCACAATTAATTGGGTTTCCTCTACATTATTATTCATGTAAGAGTTAGAGGGAACACAAGCATTTTTATCATTGGAACAAGATAAAGCAAGCATATCATCATTAGATTTATCTAAGCAATTTTTGGATGATATGCAAGGACTATCAACACTAGCATGTATGACATTTGGAGTGCTAGAAGAGTTTAAGTCCAAAGATGAGGCATTGCAACAAGATAGAGATAGAAGATCATCATAAAAGAGCTCACTATCAATATTGCAAAGCCTATCACTACTCACCATCACATTAGTTTGTGGCTTACCACATTTTGGTGAAGTAGATGAACACGAGAGCTCGTCACGGCCGGAGGTGGAGGGAGAGCAATCATCCTCAAAAGAGTTGGACACTCCATATTTTTCTTGAAGCTTGGTCCAAAGGTCATGAACGTCCCGGAGAGGCATGAGTGACTCAAAAACTACAACACTCACAAATTTGCAAAACTCATTAGAGGCTAGAGCATCTAGATATAAGTTCTTCTCATCCTCTAAAGTCGTACTTTCGTAGTCCTTTGGAGGAGAAAAACCTATATCTAAGATCCGCTCAATATCGGGGTCCAAGACCCGTAAGTGACTAAGCATATGAGTTTTCCAAACATCAAAATTTGTGCCGTTAAATCTAAACAAGGAATTGTGTACTAAATCCCTAGACGACATCTTTACTCTCTAGGCGGTAAAGCCAAACAAGAAAGACGAGGCTCTGATACCATTTGAAAGAACAAACGATGCCTGAGATGTCGCCTAGAGGGGGGGGGGGGTGAATAGGCGATTAACACTTTTCTAATTAGGGGCTTGATAATTGCGGAATAAAACTATGTGTTTAAATTAACAAGCCAACAACCTAAAATACTAGGGTTACCTATGTGCACCAACAACTTATGCTAAGCAATTCAAGCAACAAGGAGATAGCAAGATATGAACTTCAAGCACGAAGGCTATCACAATGTAAATTGCATAAGTAAAGGCTCGGGTATAGAGATAACCGAGGCACACGGAGACGAGGATGTACTCCGAGTTCCTCCTTGTTAAGGGAGTACGTCTCGTTGGAGGGGTGTGAGCTCGCCACAAGAGGCCTACTCAAGATGCCACAAAGGCCTCACCCTATTCTCCGATGAACCTCACCCAAGGGATTGGTTCACCTTCCACTATCGGAATCCTTCGAGGCGGATTCCGGAGCCCTTTACAACTTCTCTTGGGGCACACACCCACAACTCAATTGGGGGCTCTCAAACTCGTGCCGAAGCTTCACAACTCAAAGTCTTCGCGGCACCTCCAAACCGTCTAGGGTACACAATGCACCCAAGAGGCACAAAGCTCTTGGGAACACAATGCACCCAAGAGTAACAAGCTTCTCAACGTCGATCCTCACGTATCACCATAGGGAGAGCAACCCGATGCAACAAATGCAAGAGGCAAGAACACACAAAGTGGTCAAGTCCTTCACTCTCAAATTCCAACCAAGCAACAAATGCTTTGGGCATTCATCTCAATTCCAAGACAATGCTTTGGGGGGGGGGAATAAGAGAGAAGAACAAAGGGGATAACAGCAAGCAACCCCAAATCTAGATCCGCTAGGTTCCCCTCACTAAGAGGAGATTTTATTGGTGGAATGGTAGATCTAGATCTCCTCTCTTGAATCCCTAAGTTTGGGCAAGAATCATCGGAGGGATTGAGAGGAATCAAGCTCACAAGGTTAGCACAATGGAGGAGAGAGAGATTGAAGAGATTCAAAAGATTGGAAGAAGTGTTATATAACAAAGGGAAGAAGGGGTTGTTAAAAGGGTGCCCTGGGAATCTGGCCGTTGGGCTCAGACTCCCGCAGGGCCGGTAGTACCGGACCAAGGGGCCGTACTACCGCCCCATGTAAAAACAGCCCCAACGGCTCTCTTTGGAAGCGAAAACCCGCAGGACCGGTAGTACCGGCCCAGAGGGCGGTACTTCCGGCCCACACACAAAAAGCCTACCAACGGCTAGAGGAGAACACCCGCAAGGCCGGTAGTACCGGAAAAAGGACCGGTAGTTCCGGTTTAGCGGTAGTACCGGTACTACTTCTGGTGCTACTTCCGTTGAACTCCAGAACCGAACTTTCGTAAGCGGTATTGGGTTCCGGAAGTAGCTCCGGAAGTTTCGAGTGGTAGTACCGCTGGGAGGACCGGTACTTCCGGTTTAGCGGAAGTTCCGGTACTACTTCCGGTGCTACTTCCGTTTGAGTCCAGAACCGAACTTTCGTAAGCGGTACTGGGCTCTAGAAGTAGCTCCGGAAGTTCCGAGCGGTAGTACCGCCTGCGTGGCCGGTACTTCCGGTTACTGAAAAACAGCCGAAACCAGAAACTGAATATTTTGCGTGGAAGCTCCGAATCGAGTGAATCCAATTTTGTTGGAAAGAGAACGACAAGAGCTTACACTAAAAAAAAGTCAAAATATTGAAACAAGCAAGGGAGATTGTGCAAAGGGCTGGAAAGGTGAAACCTTCCAAACGGATGAACCGGCAAAATCTCCAAAACCAAAAACGCAATAGGGGACGCATATGAAAACTGTTTTCGGTGAACTTGGCCTTGTCATGACGAGCACGACAAGCACCAAGACCACACCACTATAAGAGACAAATAAGAACCAATAAATATGATTGCATGGATGCAAAGGTTTGTGCTCTCTACGACGATACGATCACGAAACTCGGTCGAGAGCCCCTCTTGATAGTACGGCTATCTATCCTATAATCCAGTCTCTCACTAAACATCATGAGACTGGTAAAATAGAAACCCTATCAATATCATACCTTTGCCTTGCACATTAATCCACTTGAGGTAAATGGAGACGATCTTCATCTCCTCAAGATGAACCATCTTCTTGATTGCGCTTCGCTTGGTGAAGATTCACATGTGCCCCCCCATACACCAAGATGAGAGAAGCAACTCTTCGGCATACCTTCACTTGGCTTTTATCTTGATGATGAACACCTTGGCCTTGATCAACAAATGATCTTCCTCCCTTAACCTTGAGTCCAACTAATGGAGACAAGCAAGCTAATGGACACCTACAAATATAGCTCAATGGAAATATTAGTCCATAGAGATTGTCATTAATTACCAAAACCATGCATGGGAGCAACCATGCACTTTCACGCCTTCCCCCGGTGGAGAATCTCGCCGGACTCGGCAAACCGAATTCACGCCGATCCTCCTCCGTCCGGGTCCGGGTCCCTCGCCGTGCCGGAGTTCGCCGATGGGCCTGGGAAATCCTTCGGCAAGGTCGCGCGCCCACCTGCACCGAAGGTGTTCGACGGTTTGAGTGGTAGGTGTCGTCTTCTTTTTTTCTTGCCGCCAACCGTCGATGTTTGGTTGATCGATATGGTTTCATTTCTGATGATTGATGGACAACGACGATGAGATGTCGATGCACCTGATCATGCAAGAAGAAGATGATAACGACGCCGAGGAAGAAGAGAGCATAGCAATTCTCGCTTGTCTTGCAAAGATGCAAATTGAAGAGGACACCAATGCGAACCCTAAACGAGGAGGTTCAAAGTTTGGGAGGAGGAAGAGCAAGCAGAGGATGAGAGTGGAGGGTCATTGCATGCTATACGGAGATTATTTTGCCGAAGATCCAAGATTTGACGAAAAGGACTTTCGTCGGATTTCGAATGAGCAGAAATCTATTCATGAGATTGGTGCAAGGGGTGCGAGAGCATGACCCTTGGTTCAAGTTGAAGAAGCACGCTGTGGAAACGGTTGGCTTCTCTTCAATTCAGAAGAGTACCGCTGCCATGATGAGGATGATTGCATATGGAGTTCCTGCAGATAATCAAGACTACTATCTACGCATGTCGGAGTCTACAGCTCTCGAAGCGATGTACAGATTTGCCAGAGCGGTGGTGGTTGTGTTTGGCCCTCACTATTTGCGGGGACCAAACGAACAAGAAACATCGCGCATCTTGGCAACGAACAAAGCAAGAGGATGGCATGGAATGCTTGGAAGTATCGATTGCATGCATTGGAACTGGAAGAACTGTCCGTATTCTTGGCAAGGACAGTTCAAAAGTGGCCACAAAGGACATTGCAGTGTCATCCTTGAAGCTGTGGCCGATTATGAGACGTGGATTTGGCATGCTTTCTTTGGCATGGCAGGATCTCACAATGATATCAATGTGTTGCAGCGCTCTCCGGTGTTTGCGAGGCTTGTTGAAGGTCAAGTTCCTCTGCTCGACTATGAGATCAACGACCATACCTACACCAAAGGGTACTACCTAGCCGATGGCATCTATCCAAAGTGGTCTACCTTTGTGAAGACAATCTCTGCACCGCTCGGCAACAAGAAATCTTGGTTTGCCGAAATGCAAGAGAGTACAAGAAAGGATGTCGAGCGTGCATTTGGAATTCTCCAGCAGCAATTTGCTATTGTGTGGTACCCTGCTCTCACTTGGTCAAACGACGAGATGGCGGAGATGATGAATGCATGTATCATCATGCACAACATGATCATTGAGGATGAGCGTGAAGAGCCGCGGTGAACGATGTGGACGCTGATGGGAATAGGATCTATTATAATCGGGGTGATCTCGTTGATGAAATTGAACACAATGTGGCAGCGGATTGGAGTGATTTCGTCACCATGCATATGAAGATTCGAGATGAACATGGACACAATCAACTACAAAATGATCTAGTTGAGCATTTGTGGGAGCGTAAAGGAATGGCCGCAAAATAGTTGAACTTCAATTTATTTTAAATTTATGAATACTTTTTATTTTATTTCTATTCATAAAACGAGAATTTAATTGATAAACTTAATAGAATTAAGTTGATAAACTCATTTGAATTATATTTTTTGGTTAAATTCTTGTTTGGGGCGCCCGTTTTGGGGGCGACGACTGGGGAGGGGTGGACACCATAGCCGGCATCTCATCCGGACGCCCCCCATAGCGCTCGTTCGGGCGGCGATCCGGACGGCCTATGGGGGGCGCGACTGGAGATGCCCTCATACAGTTTTCTTTCTTTGTTCATGTGGAAATACTGCAGGGATGGGCATATAAAGTAACAAATGTGGCCTGAACTGCGCGGGAACAGGGACAACACGGGGTGGTGAGGCCGCAGGGAACTCCACGACGTCGGAGTAGGGGAGGAGGGCGGCAGTGGCAGTAGGAGGATGATGACGACACGTTTCTGTCAGCGAGAACACAAATCTGACGCATCTTACGATTTTTTAGCCCGTAGCAACTTTTTTTTTAGACGGAAGGCTCGAGAAGAGCCCGGCTTTTAATTAACGAAGCCATCAACCGGCTAGGAGTTACACCAAGAGTTACAACACACACATGCGCGCAAAGCGCACACCGAAACCAACACCAGAAGACAACAAAAAAGGAACGCCAAGCCGGAGCTCCAGCTTGATCGAAGTTGAAGGAGCCTTGTCTCCTGTTGCCCCGGAGTGACCACGACCATGTCCACGCCAACAAACCTCCACCGCACCGGAACAATAACCCAAGGAGAATCGCCGTCGGGCCGGCAGCCTGGTAGAGCTCGAGGGTCCGAAGGAGGGGGGTCTCGCGACGATGCCTCCAAGAAGGTACATGGCGCGAGATCGCGTCAACGTCGTCGGCAAAGACCGAGGTCCTGCGAAGCTTTCACCCAGACCCCAAACCACCACCCCTAGGGCTCGGGCTAGGTCCAGACCAAAACGCAACATCATCAATGGCGTTGGGATAAGAACACCAACAGCAGCCATGGCCTGATGCCATCCTAACAAAGCCCCCCAAGGCGCTAGGAAAGCCGCCAACAACCGAGACACGACCGTTAGCTAGGCTGACGTTGCGAGAGGGCTGCGACACTAGAGAGCACAGAGGGTGATCCACAAGACACTACTAGAGAAACTTGCCCGGCGCGAGGCCACCAAGAGGAGCAGCTCGGGGCGGGGGAACGGAATCCGTCAAAACAGACCAGAGGATCAGCATCGGGATGCCTTCAACAAGGGAACGACACCCGGAGGTAACGCCGTCACGGGCATTGGCAAGAGCCAACCGCAGCTTTCGCCGAGATCCAATCCTGCCAGAAATCTGGTCGCCGTTGCGAGGATGTAGAGCGGACATAGCAGAGATCGCTAGCGCACCACCGACCCAAGACGCACAGAGGTCTAGCCCCAACTAGATTCATCCGCAGTCTGAACGCAAGAGCTAGTTGGCTAGGCCCAGCTAGACCCAGATCCAGACGTCACCAGTGATGCTAGATCGGCGACACCACGACGGCTGCGCCAACATCAGCGTGTCAGAACCTGCATGAGCGCGACCACGAAGGTCGGAGGGAGAACCACATTCACGAGAGCAGCTGCAGCCCGAACCATGCTGCCACCCCTGGCGAGCATGTGCCGGCTCCGGGACCCACTCCCGGGAAACCAGCAGGGGCGTCGCCCACATCAGGGCTCCGATAGCCCCGGACGACAAAGGAGCTCGCAAGGCCCAGATCCGGCCGTCACCACACCTAACCCACCAATGGAGGTTAGGGAAAAGGACCGGGGAGCACCAACTCCGCCGGCCTGACGAGCTCCGCGGAAGGGAGCCGCCTACGGTCAAGGGAGAACCGCACCACCAAACGAGGCGGCCAGGACGAGGAAGGAGAAGCCGGGGACGACCGCCACCCTCGTCGGCCGCGGCCCGGGCGACCCAGATCGAGGCCCGCACGGCCCAGATCTGGGCCCGCACGGCCCAGATCAGAGCTGCCGCCCGAAACCGCCGCCGCCTCTCTCCTCTTCACCACAGCCGCGCCAGGGAGGCAGCAACCACCGCCGCCGCGTCGCCCTCGCGCACCGCCGAAGTTCTGGGCCGCCGCCCGAGCTCCACGCCACCGGCTGCCAAGGCCCCACACCCGACGACCTCCACCTGCGCGCGCTGCCCCGCCCCGCCCTCTTTGGGAGTGAGGGGGTCCGCCGCCACCGCGGCACAAGCCGGCGGCAGCGGCGGTGGGGGAGGGCCGGCGGAGAGACCGCTGGCGGCGCGGTGTTTTGGGCCGCCCCCGTGTCGCCTGGGGAGCGACGCGAGCGCGGGGTCTTCAGCCCGTAGCAACTTACGGGCATATTTGCTAGTATTACTAAGATCATTGTCTGTATTAACTGTCACGTCCTGATATGCTTAGTTAGCATCATCATCATTTTAGTCTACTCAGCGATGAAGTGCACGTACGTTATGCTCTGTTGTGGAACAGATTTGGGCTTCGCATGTGCAAGTAAGTACATGCTAAAACTGGACTGTCGGGCGTTCCTGTGGCAACTCTCTAATCATGTCGAGATCATCGCCTCGGGGTCTACTTGTCCCCATGCATTGACTGATTATTACTATAAGCTGATAATGCGTTTGGTACTGTAAGCCGCCAGGATGCATCATCGTCGTCATGAGCGGCTGTCATCCATGGTCAAGCTTCCAAGTGGCTCATGCTCCTCCCAGGGCCTGGACGCCGACGTCTCAGGTAACTGCGTGTTCATCAGTGCAGAGCCGAGTGTGACTACACAGATGGATGGAGATCACGTCAGGCTGTTAGCCGACCATGCACGGCGGGTGTCACGTCACGGGCAGTGAGATCTGAAACGTGTGACGATTGTTCGATGTTGTAGAGCAACTCACTCCCAACCATTGTAATCTCCATCCATCGTAGGCCAGTACGTGGCACAAGTTACCCAGCAGATCGATCGACGACGGCCAGATCTCGCTGAATTTTTACCACGTTTTTCTATGCTGATTTACCACTCCACGATGCTTATATACTCTGTACCGTAACGGGCTCGCCATGGTTTTGCTGCGACGGCGAGCCCAAGTTTTTCTCGGAGGGAGCGACGACGCCGCAGCTCGACGCCATCGCTCCGGGGACGAGCGAAGAAGAACGGAATAGGTAAACCCTCCACCCACTTGGCGTCTGCAGGAGTGACGACCCGACCCGGGTTACGAATTATTAGGGAAATGTCAAATGTTACTCCCATTTTTCGCTGGATTTGCACGTTGCCTCCGCCTCGGGAGTGGGGTAGGGTCCCCAGCGTTACGCGCACGCTGCTTATATAGAACGGAAAGGGGAGTGGGGGTGGGCTAGGGAGACCCAGCCGGACTCTGGGGCAGAGGCGGAGGCAGGCAGGCTGGCTGCGGCGTCGGTCCATGGCGAGGCTGGGCGCCCGGTCCCGGCGTCCGGCGGAGCCTTTCGCCGGCGCCGACGACGCGACGCAGCCGGCGACGAGGCGGCAGCAGCGACAGCAGATGGGGACGCGCGTCATGGCGTGGTGGTGCGCGAGGGTGGTCGCGCCCGTGCGCCGAGCCTGCAGGCTCGCCGTCGCCGCCGCCCGCGCCCGCGTCCGCAAGGCCGGTAAGCCGTCACCCACCCACCCGCTATGCATGTCTCCTAGCCTTACACATACTACATCGCTCTCGCTCTACATGATGCTTCTTGCCGCGAAAGCATCAGCTGGCCTGGCCTGGACTGACTCTACACACTTTCTTCTAGAATACGGACTGGCTGGCTAGCTGGATGAACACTCAGTCGATCTCGCCACACCCAAGATCTTGCAACACAATGCAGTTAGGAATTACTGTAGAATCCAAGGCTAGCTTCCAACTCGTTGAAATCTAATTCCTCGGCTGGCTGGCTACTGCATGTTAGTTATACTTACTTAGGCTCAAGATTCTGCAGTGCCATTATCGTCCTCTCATAGTAGAATAGAATCATCTGGCATGCTACAACTGGTAGTATGAGACATAGTTCAATAATGAATGTCGCGAGAAAGAAACAAACAAATGGATCAGAGAGATAGGTAGTTTCGATGGTCCATGCACGTTATCTCTTCTCGCGCTCCACACCAAGAATCAGCCAGGGCCATGATATCTTCGTGCCACCAACCGCCCATTCGCGATTCGAGTCCAGGACGACGATTATAGTAGATGCTCTTGGACTGGACCACCTAATCAGCTAATCTGCAGCCCTTATATGGTGGTTACGATGAATGAATTCCTTATCCCATCTTTTTATTTTCCCACATAATTATGATTGAAGCAAGTGACACTGCTTAATTACATTTCTTCGTCAATTTCGTCAGAATGTGGGGCTCTGAACCTGCACCAGGACGTGCAGACCTGCGGGTACAACGACGTGCAGGTGATGTGGGACATGCTCAGCTCCGACAGGCTCGCCGCCACGGCCGCCGCTGGAGCGCCGCCGGCGAAGCAAAAGCGGCCGTTCTGGAGGATGCCGCCGCTCTGGCGCAGTGACAGAAATGCTGCCGTGCCGGTGCCGTGCTGAGCCGGAGATGTACTAGCTAGTTGCCAACCCACCACGAGTTCATGGCATGTGCTAATCTGCTTCACCCCTGCGACCAGCCTGACCATGTGTATAGAAGAAATGTTTTGTGTATAGTTTTGGATAATTGGATGGCCGCGGCAGGCATCTTCCTTGTGCTCTCTGCTGTTTGACCGTGCTCTGTCTTGGACAGAGGAAGTGTTGGACTTTGGGCTTGCCACCATCGATTCAGAGTCTTTGACCATCTTCTTTTTTACTGTCTATTTCTAAGCATTGATATTTGTCTAACGTACATTTATTTGAAACTTTTAAATAGCTTGAGGCTTCCTTATATCTAAGTCAATTTCGGAAATGCATAATTTCAGTTTTTTTTTTAGGAACGGGCAGTCGATCTGTCATCCGATTAGATAGAAGAAATAAGATGTTATGTACAGAAGGATCTCACGAGGAGAGCCAGAACACACACACGCACCCCCACTATATATTTAGGTGTCTCTTGGGTCCTGGGTAAACTTAGAGATGAAGATGCGCAAGTGGGACTTTGCTAAACTGAAGTCACAATTTTTGTGAATCGGCTTAGACATATAAAAAATCTCATTCGTCGACCTAGATCTATGTGAACCCTACTTTAGAGGATTATTGATCTTCATCCTATGGAGAGCGGGCGTGACGTGGTGATAGAGTATCTCCATTTGTGTCCTGGAGTCCTATGGTTGAATCAGTCTGTAGCAAGAAAACTCTATGTAGAAATACCCTTCCTCAAACCCCGTAAGGCCTCGTTCTGCAGCAGGGTTTTCTGGTGTTTTGGGGTGTATTTTCCCTACTGTTTTGGGTGAAAACACTCTCACACCCAAAACACCCCAATCCCTCCCAATTCCCTTCTCCACGAAAACACCCCACCAAATCTAGTTGTTTGGTACACAGGTTTTGCAAAGAGGTGTTTTCTCAGACCTAATGCACATAATTACAGAATTGCCACACTTTGGTCATAATAAAAATCTGGTATTTTTTAACAGCATGAGCAGACAGTTCATCAACAAAAATACATTTTCACAGCACATGGGACACAAAATTTAAGCAATCCATAACATCACGTAACAATAACTCCTGTCTCCCAGGTTATTACACAAAATTTGATCGAAATTATCAAATGCTTCTCACGAATATAATTTTGCTTCCCAGGTTTATCCCAGATTATTTAACAAGATGGTCACATAAACAAGAAAGAAGCTTGCAGCAAGAAGATCATTGCAGCAACAATGTAGACATGATTGATCGTAGCAAGAAGATCATCGCAGCAATAAGATCATCGCAGCAAGAAGTTTGCTTCATGACAAGCTGTTTCTGCAAACAAATGTAGACATATGTTGTCAACTAAACAAGCCGATAGAAAAATAATGCTAAGCATTGTAGTTGTGCATATGCTTTTGACCAAACTAGTAACAACAAAGGCTACACATGAAACTTGCTACGGAGGCAAACAATTATGCATGGCAGTTTTTATGATATTATATATTGTAGTTAGCGGCAACCAAACATGCAGCAGCAAGTGTTCAAAGGTTGTCGCTATTTTAGACATATAGAAACAAGATGGTAAGGTGACTGTCACTTGCAGCAATCAGTACAGAACGTAGCAATTATATAATGAACCAAAACACATCAAACTCCACTACTGCAGAGAGAACTAGCTTTTTAATTCTTCGGGACTGAACAATCATCCAACAGATACCACTACTGCTCTATTTTCATGAATCTCCAACAGCTACTAGTACTCCAGAAACTACTCCAAGCCCAAGGACAGACAGAATCTAACTAGTATTATTATAGACTGTAAAATGGGTTGTTCAAATACCGCCAGAAGAAAGATCCAATAGATATAAACACGATAAAATTGGTTTTACACTAGTATTATGATAGACTGTGCTAGTACAACAAAGCAGTAGCTTTTACCTTAAGGTAGCTTGGCTATCTGGACACGAAGCCACTCGATCGCTGTTCCATCATTATCCGCAACAAGGTTGACAAACATCTCACGGTTGTCTGCATTTCTGAAAACCTCCAAGGCCGGGATCTTGTCGCGAGCTGTGACACCATCTAGTTTCTTCAAGTCATCCATGCATCTGCTGATTGTAAAGGCTTGTGCAAATTCTTTTTCAGCTTCTTTTTCTTTGATTGTAACCAGCCTTTCCATGACTTGCACCATTCCACCTCCAGCTCCACTTCTTTGACTGTTCTTCGGCTTCTTCCTTGAACCACCAACAACATTCTTTGATTGAGCATGCTCCACTCGAGGCCTCACTTGAGCAGTAGTACCTGTACCTTCATCCAACATTTCAATCTCATCATCAATCTCTTCCCTAGCAGTACTACCTTGAGGTCTCTCCATATCTTCGTCGCCATCACTTTCAATTTCTGTCACATCAGATGGTGTAGGTGCCGAGGTCGAACCGGATGTGAAGTTGAAATTTCCAGTAGCAATACTCCCTACAAAATGATAAGTAAGATAATAAGCAACTGAACCACAGAGAGGAGAGATGCTTTGAAGTGCCCTGTAAGAATAGTACATAGCTTACCTTCATAGAGTTGTGCTAGTGATTCATAGAGAGGGAAGGCCTTGATCTTGAATCTCTTGATCCTTTGCCCAGATGACTACAAAAAGATGTGGAAATCATGGTTAGCAAACATGTGACAATCATATAGAAGCAACAATAGAATATCAAACATCCTACACCACTTACAACTTCTAAATTCTCCCAAAGATGTGGTTCAGCCTCAAGTTTGAACTCGGCTTCATTCCAGCCTGCTCCGCTTTGGTTTCGAGCATCCTTTAGCATCCTGTAATCTCTCTTTAAATCTTTCTCCTTGTATTGGATTTGGGACTTTGTCACTTGCACATGTGGGTGCTTAGCAAGAAACAACTTAGCCATAGTGTTCCAAGTCTCACTATTCCAACCATTTTGGCTTCTATAGTAGCTTGTGTTATGTTCATGAAGGATATCCACTAGGGATTTCTCAAGAGCGGCATTCCATGAGGCCCTTGGTTTCGCACCTAGAGGAAAGGGGACACAAATGAAGTGTTGTGTTGAAACAAGCATGTGTATGAGCGAAATAACATGTGCAGGACCTAAACAAGCATAATACTAGTAAAAGAAAGAATACCTTTTGGTGAACCTTTTTTTTGTCTTGGGTGAAGGCTTTTTCTTAATTTTCTTTCCCACTGCCTGAGTTTGGTTATACTTTGGAGAGCCTCTTGCATAGGATGGAGCTGCTTTGGGATACATATCTGTTGTGATTAAAAAATAAACACAAGATGATGAATATTTTCAAAATTATAAGATGCACATGATGAAACATCACATAAAATTTCTTATTACATGATAAATATCACATGATAAATAGTGCAGGAAGAATGAAAAACAGCAGCTCTTCTTCATCATCAGCTTTCCTCTTCCTAGCACGCTCTAGGCTCCGTTCATTCATTGCAGAACTAAAGTACAAAACGCATAAGCATTGGCAAATGTAAAGGGGCACAAACATGCATGTTCACACTTAAAAAATGCTTAAAAGCCAAGGACATGGACATACCGAAATCAGGTGTGCTCACTGGGCTCCAAGACGGCGGCGGCTCGTCCACCCCAACTATAACCGGAGGTTTGGGTAGCTACAAGGATACAAAAAGGAAATAATTCAGTTCACTAGTAATAGAAAGACAACAACTAGGAAACACAGAACCACCACAAATATATAGCATAACAACAATGATCAGCACCACCACATGACCATCACTACAGTCCTAACTATGTGAAGAAGACATACTACACAATATACTGAATTATAAGGGCAAGGTTAGAGCAGGGACATTATTGTTCAGTAAGTTCTTGTTTGTCACTTAAGTTCAGTAGTATTTGAGCATCACATGATTCATATAACATACTGCATTACTAAAAGGACCATGGTGAAATTAAAAATGAGTGTAATTTGCATTACAGCCGCAGATTCCATGGATGAGTTCATCATCTATGCAATTAGAAAAACGAGTTCATTATCTGCTGCTGCTGTGATACTACGTACTAGGACACAAATACACTACCACCATAGAGTACTGGGTGGCCGTGCTGCTACAGAAACGAAATGAATATGTGCAGCAAGAACACACACACCTACGGTACAAAGGAACAAACATTGAGACTCAAGAGCACTCAGCAACAAGATCAACACCCAAATTCTAGCACTTATATAATTCCAACAGCCAGATCAACACCTCCGCAGCAATTATCAAGAACCAAGAACTACCAGTTCATCATATACAGTCGCATGGAAACCCTAGAAACGCCTATGGACACCTAGGTCAGATAGAGAGAGGACGAGACGAGGTGTACCTGATAGAAGTCGGCGTAGGCGGCGTAGGTGGCGGAGGACGAGAGATGCGGCGGCGCCCGGAGCTCCGGTGGCGGCGGGATCAAAGAATCGGTCGGCGGCGCGAGGGAGGAAGGCGCCAGGAGATGAGGAGGGACTTGATCTCGGGGGCGAAGAACGCTTGCACGTTGGCGGGGGCGACGAGGGATGGCGGAGGGCAGAGGCAACGAGCGAAGGCGGAGGGCGGAGGGCGGAGGACGGAGGCGACGATCCGCGCCGCCAGAGCCAAGACACGGAAGAAACGCGAGGGGGTACTCGCGTCTTCGATCCCCTCCAACCCGACGTGGTTCGACCGGTTTCTACCGGGCCAGCCCGACCAAGCCCGGCCTGCCGAACAGCACTGGCGTGTTTTCTCGTGTCTTTATTTGGGCCGGGATTTTACACAGCAAAACCGGCCGAAACACTCCCGCCGAACGAGGCCTAAAGTATGGGAGCTTTCAGCAAGGATACCCTACATAATGTGTGTTTTAAATTTGCATACAACTTGATCAGACTTAGAAATGGCTATTCCTTAATCCATAACGAAGTTCTCTTGGGCGCCCTTATTTTGACATTGAATTTGTCGTAAAAGAAATGCAGGAATCCGCATAATGTCATGTACATATGAAATTTCTAAATCTAGGTTAAAAAAAGAAAGCATATAGAATCACTCATAAGCATATACCAATTTAAGAAGATCAAAGTAGAAAATCCTCATTCAGGCGTTAGTCGAACCATAACTCCGTATATGCTTTATGGCAGACAATCATAACCTTCTTACACCCTAGCACGGTTGGCTGTCGAACTACTGTTTCATTGATGTATCGTCAAGTAACATGATTCTGATCACAAAAGAATGAATGGAAAACCATAAAAGAAACAAATCTTGACAAACATGCTGACAATTTCAACTGATCTAGAGTTGACCATTCATGGGACCAAAACACCACAGTAATATGGTCTAGTCACGGCGGATGTAGAACCGTGAGATTTTACTCAGTGCGACATTGCCTCCTCCGTGGACAAGCTGCAACTATAAAACACAAATCTGATGTAGAAACAACTTTATGTATTAGTCTCAACATTTATCCATGGTTCTTCTCGGCTCTTAGAGTCGAAAACACCGTTTGAACTATGAACTAAGGGCTTTAATCCATATCACGGTTTTTGCTTCATTTTATAGTGAAATAGGGAGATTTATTCATTAAATAAATTCAATATTATACAGGTAATGTCTGACAACTCATTTAGCCAAATATGGCCGGAAACCACTCTGGCTCGTTGGAGCATACGCTGGCACTACTCAAAAACATATTTTCAAAATGTCGAAAAAAATCTGGAAAAAAATTTAGGTGCACATCCGTACATTCTATGTTGGCACACAAAGTTTTACGAAAAAAATGTATTTTTTGTGGCATGTATAATTTTTTTTTCAGATTTTTATTTTTTAAATATATTTTTCATAATGGGAGTATCTTTGTTTTTTGACTAATGGGAGTATCTACCGGCAAAGAAACAGATGCGTGTGTGTCCTTTCTCTGGTAATTCTTAAATATTCTGTTTTGCAATCTCTAAAAATTTTAGGCTATTTTGATTAATACTTTACGAATAAATAGAATTTTATGTTTTAAGCTCAAAAGGCGATGTATTGACAAGCCATTTGGTCCAAATCTGATGAAACTTTCAGAGATTACACAACGGAACATTTATGATCTACATGAATTTTTTCAATGTTTTATGAATATTTTTGTTTTGAATTTTAGATCTGAAACGGAGAACAGATAAGTCGCTCGGTGTCTTAGCGTCATGAAGTCACGGAAGCTGCGTCCCCTTTCTCTTTTTTTTTTTTTTTTTTTTTTTTTGAGAAAATCGTCGCCTTTCTCCTTTTTTGTTTTGAGGGATCGTCCCCTTTCTCTTGTGTGTACAGCTGACAAGCTGCAACTAACAAAACACAAATCGTCGCCTTTCTCCTTCTTTTTTTTCGAGAAAATCGTTCCCTTTATCTTTTTTTTTAGCAGATTGTCCCCTTTCTCGTGTGTGCAGCTGACGGACCATTTCCTCAGGAGGCTCATCTCTTTTCTTTCTCAAGAGAGCGAGGCCCAGGCTTGTGGTTCCAGTGCACTTAAATCCCACAGAAGGCCGTGGGCCGTGGAAAGCGGTAGAACGTCGGAGAACCAACGGTCACCCGCTGCGAGAGTCCATGTCAAAAGATAAGTGTTCTAAGAAAACATTCAAAGAAAAAAAGATGAGAGAGTCCATAATGATTCCATACACTGTATAAATCATCATGATTCAACCTAGACATGATGCTCCATTGCGCACAGGGCATATAAAACATCACCTTATCCCGTTATCCATCGAAATGACTAGTAGGTCGCCGGCCGGCCGCCGGCTGGGGGTTCTGAAATGACAGTGTCTTTATTAACTCATGTGGAAAACAATTCTGATCCAGCTTACCCCAGCCCTGTTACTGTCAGATCACCATTCTAAATCTTATCTATAGGATGCAAGTTGTGTGTCATGTAAATAACCACATTCATGATAATGATTTTGTTCACCTATATCATACTCCCTCCGTTTCAAATTACTTTGAAATGGATTTATCGAATTATGAATGTATCTAAATATATTTTACGTCTACATACATCCGTATTTAGGATGTATTTGGACAAATCCATGTCAAGGAATTTTGAATGGAGGGAGTATATCAATGCAGTCATATCAACAAAAACAGTTTTTCTACGAACACGCACTAAGTATTACACCCCCCCTCCCAGCTAGTTGTACATTTCTGACAGAAATAACCACATTTGGCCCCAAACTTACCTAGTGCATGCTTTTGCATAGCTAATTTTGTTATCCCTCTCATTTTTGTAAACATGGCTCACCCTAGGACACTCAACATGGCCAGTCAATGCAGTGTAGTGCTCTATGCCCTGAGTCTGGCCGAAAGGACAACATATGGTTAAGCCCGACCCCTACCAAGTCACAAGAAAACCGCCTGACCGTACCATACCTCTCGCGCATGCATGCCTAGGGTTAGGATATTTAGTGTGGAAGCAATCCTATCGGTATGTATTTACCAGAGGTGTTATGATGAGGTGGTTTGGACGGTATGTCGATTACAAAGAAGCCAACATTGCCCCAAAGTTGAAGGGGGTCACATTCTTTTCCAAGGTTGTATGGCAACACAAACAACCGATGGTGCCGCACGCCGTAGGGGTAATTCCGCGAACCAACCACCAATTTTTGCAGCGAACCCTACGACCAAACCAGACCGTAGTGAACTGAACAAACTAGCACGGACAAACACCTCGAACGCGCCCCGGAGATGTAGGCATGTAGGCATGTCGGATGGGTAGGCCAGGTTTGATAAAATTGGGGACATTACTAATGGGGGTAAAACACATCCAACAATTTGATGTAAAATGTGGCGTCCTTAAAATAAACCAACAAGTAAATAAAACGTGTGTTTTATTTCGGGGTGGTGGTACTTGTTTGTAGGTTTGTTTCCAGTTCATGCCAAGAGAGGAGATTTTTCTGAAGAAAAAAACCAATGATGGCTGAGATATAGAACAAATAGAAAACTGCTAATAGATGCCCTTAACCACACTGAGGTGAGTAAATATGTTGCAGCCCAATGCTATCAATACTCAAATACATCCTAATTACTGACAAATCGGGGCAAAGATCTTCTGTCAGGAGCATCGATTAAGCCCTGCGGAATTGCGGATCATATTGCTGTTCCAACGGTGCGTGCCGTAGCACGTGCTGGGACCAATTTCTGAGCAGGGGAATATATTCATTTTTTTATCAATCCTGGCATCATTAGTCCTAAGAAAATTTAGGGCTGATCAGTACTTCAAATTTGGATCGACGCCTGCTGCATTGCCACCAAGTCTGTGGATGGATGGATGGACGCCATTTTACTCCATGTCATCAAACCAGTAAATTTTGACCGGCCGGCCAGGTATAACTGTGTTGCTGCTTCTGCTGTATGCATGCATGCCTGCAGAGAGTTCTCCCGGCGACGGCGAGTACGACCTACGTCCGTGCGTACATGGCTTGAAGGCCGTGTGGTCGTTGTGCGTGCATACGATACGAGTGTGCTGTAAAAAGGTCGAGTTCTACAGCTCTCACTGCTCGCCATGCACGCACGCACTGTAAAATGCATTTCATCCGTGAGTGAAAGTACGTGCGTGTCAAGTACGTACGGTTTACCGCGTCGTATCGTATCGATTGCACATATTAGCTATCTTGTATCTTGTGTTCTTATTTACTCGACCCGTTTCAAAATTTAAGATGTTTTAGTTATTTTAATGTAAGGTACTCCCTCTGTTCACTTTTACAAGGCGTGAAAAAACAGCGTTAAAGTACAATTATACCCCCCTGTCTGAAAATATGAGTACATTAGGATTGTGTCGTCGTCTTCTTCCCCGCGTCACCCAGCACCACAGCCCCTCCCTCCCCTCCCCCCCCCCCGCGCACCCCGGCACCGTTGCTCCCTGCTCGTCACCACCTCGGCGACCCCAGCGGTGCATCATCATCATCCGACCTTCGATCTATTTCGCAAGCCTAGCTCTTCACGAACCCAGGGATCCATCTCGCCGATCAGGGGGCTTGCGAGCATGGACTTCACTAGCCAGCGGACGGACGTCTCCAGGGAAGCGTCCTCCGCCGGCAACCTCCAGAGTGTCCCAGCACCGCCGCATCAGATCAATAGAGCCGCTGCAAATCCGGCCGCCGAAGGGGAAAATTCCATTTTTATCTCGACCTTGCTGTCTCGAGCGTGGGAGAGGCGAGAGGAAGAGAGCGGCGGCTACGCACGCGAGGGAGATGCGCTGGCGACGCAGACGAGGGAGGTGTCGGCGAGGGAGAGGGCGCCAGTGTGAGAGCGAGGAGAGTAATGAGCTCGGGGAGGGACACGCGAGTTAGGAGGGCATTTTGGGAAACAACGCAATTTCGTGAGCGCGACAGAATCTCTTCATGGAATTGTTCCGCGACTTAGAAGTGAACGGAGGGAGTACTACATATGAAATGAAATGAAAGAATCAACAAACTAAAACATAATTAAATATATTTAAAACAGAGAAAGTATTTTAAAGATCAGCGAGAGACTGAGAAGCTTGTACTACATACATACTCCCTCCGTCCACAAATAAGTGGACGTTTAGTTTTGAAATTTGTTCACAAAAGAGTGTACTTCTATCTTTCCAATGCATTTTAAAATAGAAAACAATGCTTCTCTCATCACACGGGAATCAAGTCCAATAACATTCAACACATGGTCTCCTCATTTTCTATATGCACTTAGCTCATTGGAGGTGAGAAAATTAAAGAGAAGAGAGATGGAGGTTTGCACATTCCCAATGTATTTTTTACTCCACTCCATAATCTGTCTTAAAATTTCTAGATGTTTGTGGACGGAGGGAGTACGGTACATGCAAGTCGTCCATACATCTGCCTCCTGCTCCGTTCCAACGGACTGTCACGTTCCGGCCCATGCCATGCACACATATATATACTCCCTCCGTCTCATATTACTTGACGTTAAAATAGATGTATCTAGACGTATTTTAATATGCTAGATATATCTATTTTAGTGTTAAGTCAAATAATATGGAACGGAGGGAGTAGGGACTAAATAGCTTATCACACGTCTATCCGTTGATCTATCTTGCTTCATGCATGAAACCGCGTTACGGCGCCGGCTGGCTGCGTACACCGTGTGATGCTGCAGATCTTGGGGTCGATCGATCTATTAATAGATCCATATATATACGTAGTACGGTCGACATGTATACTCTCTCGTATAAATACGCATAGGATCCATGCGTATAATAACGTACTGCAGGACCATTTGAATCTAGCTCTTGCCTGGCTATATGGACAATGAATTGGCTCATTCAAGTCATATGTAACCACTCCATTATTTATGATCGATCGAGCTAGCTAGATAGTCCATGCATGCATTGCTATCAATTTGTTCCATGTTGTCAAAAGCAAAATCATCAATGTGCCTTCCTGCTTGCTTCCTCTCCCTTTATATATATAGCTATAAGATAGCCACCTAGAGTTCTCTCATGGCATGTATATTACAGACCGGCCACGATAGATCCATCGATTATATATCGATCTCTACCGATGGATCGATCCATGAACAGTAGTGACTTTGCTAGGGCAAGTACCGGCTAGACAGCCCTAGCTCCATAATAACTACCACTGAGGCCAAATCTCTGGGAACTGGATACTGCCCCCACGGAATTCAATGTGTTGTGACATCGCTAGCTCGATCGATCTTGCAATTGCACGCATGCATTGCGCCATGTGGATCGAGTTAATGCGATGGGAACTTTGTTTCCTTGTCCTTATTTCCTTCCCTTTGTTTCTTACATACAAAACCTACACAAAACCTACTGACACGATCGGGAGAGAGGTGTTGGAAAAAATTTACTGCCGGGAAGGGGAATCTGGAGATAGATACGACCGTACCCTAGCAATGGTGGCAATTTTACGTGCAAACTATGATGTTTACTGACATCGTCATAGCTTTTCTTTCTCTTTCTGTGACATATTTTTTCGACAAAGACCATATATTAATATCGCGGAGATACCAATTACATCCAGCATCTGCAACAACGGCAATACCGGCATTACGGATGCACACAGCCGAAAAAAGAGAGAAGAATTATACAAAAAAAAAAGTCCCGCTATAGTGATCAGATCCTTAAAACAGCAGTACTAACACCACCAAGACAACACCAGAAGTCCAGCTTCTCCAAAAGAGACGCCTCCAACAAGGAACAGTGCACAAGCGCTGTCGTCGCCCGATCATAGATCTCAGTTTTTCACACTGAAGACAGTCCTCGCTCTCACAACAATGACTTCACCAAGACCATTGCCGGACACAACCAATTAAGGCCAGACGTTGGATTTTCACCCTGAAAGATAAGACTTAGAACTTCTCCTGTACAGTCGCCCCCACATACATGCCGCTGCTTCAAATCATGAATCACCTGGCCAATTCCTCATCGCCACAAAGACTCAAACCACCATCGCTAGTCCTCAGATCTCGCTTTCCATGACATTCTCCGCCAGCACCATGAAAGGAGAAAGCGTGCTCCATGATATTAACCGCCAGCAGAGCTTCAAAGCGCTCCCTCTGAAACCAAACGATCAGAGAAAAAACATGGGTGCGCACGATCGAATACCATCCGATCCAGCAATCTCCAGGCATGAGTCGCCTAATGGAGTTCGCTGGCGGAGCCTTCCAAAACACGACCGTCCAGCCAGATTGATGGAGATAGGCATCCGGCAGATCTTCATCTTGGCACGAGAAGAACCCTAGGACCACCGCCATTATTCTTCAGCCTCGCAAGCCCCGACGCCGCGAGGCCACTCCCAGCAGAAACGACAACAACAAAGGGGTAGACCATTGCCCAACACTAGGTCGCCGGCGTAACCAGGGGTCACATCCAGACCACCATAGTCGGCCCTGGCCGGATCCCACATCCCAGATCGACGCGAAGGCGAGATCGAGGTATCAAATCCCAGCGCCCCGAGCAGGATCGATCTGGACGCGTAGCGCCAGATTGGCCGGCCGCCGGCAGTGCCCCACCATATCCACGCCCCATGTACTTTGCTGGGAGACTCAGGCGCCGGCCCATGGCCGCACCGCCCTATGACCGCCGTCGGCCTCCCACCGCCCCCATGAGACACCGTTGTGACGCACCTCTACTGCCCCCCCCCCCCCGGTCGGCGACGGGATGGGCGCCGCCACCACCGCCGGCGACGGCAGCAGCGGCGGCAGGGGTCGGGGACGAGGACGGGTGCTAGGGTTTGGGGGTGGCGGCACCTTCGGAGCCGCCTGGGAGGGAGTCGACTACTTGTCAGGCTTGGATATCTACTACTCCCTCCGTTTCTAATTAGTTGACAACGTTTTGTCTAGATATAGATGTATCTACACACTAAAACACGTCTAAATACATTTGTATGTAGACAAATCTAAGTCAACTATTTTGGAACGGAGGGAGTAGGAGGCAATAAATTTGAGTGGTGCTCGATAAAGTTATACACCCTCTATGTCAAAATATTGTGCACTTTAGTTTTTTCCTCAGATTATTTAAAGTTTGACCAAATATGTAGAAAACATAACAGTGTCAAATGCATATATGAAAGTATATTTCATGAGGATTCTAATAATATTGATACGATAGTGTGCATCATATATATAGGTAGTGTAGCCCCTCCGTTCCAAATTAAGCGATGCTGATTTAGTACAACTTTGCACTAGATCAGTGTCACTTAATTTGGAATGGAGGGATCAGAGTAGTACCTTCTGAACTGAACCAAAAATTCAAAAAAGAAAAGAGGGCATCCAATGTGTTTGAGTTTCCGAATGAATTGACATCATATGGTTGTAGGCTAGCAAATTCACAAAGACAGAGGAGACAGAGGGGCGTGTGGGTACATGAGTCCATGCGTATGGTGTGCTGCTAATGGCCGTACGTATACGTACGTACCCGTGTCTCACTCAAAGCGGGTAACATGGCACGCCGCCGCAAGTCAAAACGGCCGCTAGCTTGGCCACTTCGATGCAATATTGCAAGCTCAAGTATCGTATCGATCGTATCACGTACTGTACGTACTACGAAAGATCCATCGATGGCGAAGGCCGACATGAATAGCCAATTAATCGATGAATCAATGTAACCTATGCACGGCCGCGATCATTCCTTCTGCGCGTGTAGTAAACTACGTACGTACATTACGCACGTTAGCATATGGAAACGACAGCCCAGATTGATTGGTTCGCCTCAGCTACATTCGAGATGTATTCTGTTTGTGTGTTACAAAAAAAAAAAAAGGTGTATGATTACACCAAAGGCTATGTTTTTTTTCCTTAAAAAAAAACTATATGTGTACATGCAACATCGTGTTATGACAAGTATGGCTCAAAAATGTGATCATGGATAGATCGGATTCGTCGCAAAATAATAAAATATTTTCTTTTCATGGTTGTTATGTGATTATTCCTGCATTAGATTTTGCAAGAATAGTCGTACCATAGATGCGCATCATGTTTTCCCCGCCACTTCAGTTCTAGCAAAATCAAAACTTCAACTTTCAAAATCGCACCCCCCACCCCCCCAAGGGCCCAAGGCCCCCAACTTAAAATAGTTTAATAATGCCGTGAGAAGGTATTTACACACAGGCCCGCTAAGGCAACCAAAAGTATCAGAAAGTTTAATAAAGTTAAAGGAAGCAAAAAATTAGAATATTAAACAAAACTGAACTAATTTTTTTGTGAGTACTAGTAATATAATATATTTTGAATAAACATTACTTCTGAATGCATAATTTTATAGTAATTTTTTTCTAAAAGGAGTTTTGAACATTGATTAAAAATACCATAATTTTTTAGTACATTATATCTGATTTTTATGTAATTTATTATTTATACTAACACTCCACTATCATGAGTTTTAATTTATAGAATAATTTCATGTTTCTCCAAATTTTCTTATTTTCTCGCTTTTACCATACAAATCATTTTTCCATTTTCTAGATTTTGGAAATGAGAAATAGAAAATAAAATTAAAATTATATTTATGAGTATTTGGATAATAATAGTAAGCAATTTGAATAATTATAGTTGTGTAATCTCAAATTTAAGCATAAAATGTTTTTAAAAGGTTCTCAAACATTCATGAAAAATCATCTCATTTGTTTGTATATCAGTTGTGATATATCTAATTATTTAGCTTTATTATAGCTTGAATTTGGTGTGTTTTCTCCTCTCTAGAATACTTTTTTCTATGATATTTTTTAATTTGTAAGATCTCCTTTTTATACTAGAAAAATTCAAGAAACTTTAATGCCTCTTTCCAAAATTGCATATTTGCCTTGCTACCATTTCCCTAATGTAAATACATTTTCCATTCTATAGTACGTGAATTTTCAAATGTTCAGATTCCTTTTTAGCAACACGAACAATTAATATGCTCATTTTATTTAGAAAAGAGGTAGAGAATTGGACCGATTAATTAGTATGGGGAAGTGCCCAAACACTGTTGGAGATATGCCCTAGAGGCAATTAATAAAGGAGTTTTTATTATCATATCTCAAAGTGTTCATAATAAGTTTTATGTCATGCTATAATTGTATTAAGCGGAAACATTAATACACGTGTGATATAAAACAACCAGGTCCCTAGTAGCCTCTACTTGACTAGTGCATTGGTCAACAGATGATCAAGGTTTCCTGATCATGGACATTCATGTCAATTGACAATGGAGTCGTGTCATTTGAGAATGACATGATGGACATCCACCCAATGTAAGTTAACGCAATAAGATCTGTCACGTATATCGGCATTTGCGATAACTTAAAAGAAACGTAGTAGTAACCAAGTCCTTAGACCGTGAGATCATATTTTATCACTAGTCCGGAGGGAGGCCTTGACTGCATCAATCGTCACACCGTAACAGGGTGATCATAAAGGTGTCTATCAGGTTTCCTAAAGGAATACGTTGAGGCGTATGGATCAAGAGCGGGATTTTTCCATCCGCGTGACGGACAGATATCACTGGGCCCACTCGGTGATATTACATCAAGTCTTGCAAGCATGTGACCTGGTCTCAGAGATGTAATATCAGGAGACGAGTAAATAAGTTTGTCGGGTAGTGAGATGGGGATCTCTGACAAACTTGATATTGTGTGACAAAAGGAATGGTGAACGACGTTAAGGTTCAAGCGACAAAGAACTTCGTGGAACGCACAGGGGCCATCAAGGGTTTCCAGATCCCGCTGTTGGTCATTGATCGGAGAGGGGTCTCGATCATGTCTGGAGTGATCCTGAACCGTAGGGTGGCATGCTTAAGGGTAGACGACGCTTAGGAATAGTTTCGGTACCGAAGAAATAAGAGAGACTAACTCCGGAATTGTTTCGGTTATTTTCCGATGGAGATTGGAGGAGTTCCGAAGGAGTATCGGAATAAGGGAGCCGATGGAGATCGGAGGGCAACGAAAGGAGTTTCGGTGCGATATAAATTAAATAGAATGTATTAATATTAATTAAAGTAATTAATAATTAAATAATATTTAATTTAATATTAAAAGGGCAGCCCACCTAAATGGGCCTCACCCGAAACGGGAGGCCTAGGTGGGGGCCGCGCCATGAGGAGGTGGCCGGCCAGCCTGGGCCAAGTGGGGCGCCCCACGTGGGGCCCACCAGGGCCGGCGGCTGCCCCTTGGCCGGCCGAGCCATGTGGGGTTTAGTTTCACATGGCTAAGCCAAGGGGGTTGGCCTCCCCACTCCTCCTATATAAGGAGGTGCCCCTCTCCCTTTGAAGGCATCCAATTTCTCTCTCTCTCACCTCGAGCGTGGTTCCGCATTTCGGAGCTGCGTGTGGTAGAGAGGTCTCTCCACCAAATACCACCGCCGTTATATTGGTGCTTCAGTTCGAGCTGTTCATCTTCTGCTGCTGCCGCTGGACCGGAGCCGGGGATCGTCGCTACACCATACGTGTGTAGAACTTCGGAGGTGTTGCCCGCTGCAGCACTCGTCGCTGGTACAACTCCACGACCTTGAGGTCGGCGTCGTACGACTCCATCAACAACGTTCATTGGGACGCTAACGCTTTCGGTCTTCAAGTGTATGAATTCCGGTTCCCTCCGTTACTTTATATCTGCATAGTAATAGATCTTGGCTAGTTTATCGTTCGCATTGCTAGGAATTTTTTTTATTTTCTGCACACGAACCCCTTCAGTGGTATCAGTGCCGATCTATGCGTAGATATATCGTACGTTTAGAACACATAGAAATACATGGGCACTCGATCATATAATTGTTACCCTCTCACGTGCACTTGTTATACTATTGGATTGTTTGATGAAGCGGCCCGGACCGACCTTACCCGTACTCTTTCGCGAGACTGGTTCCGCAATTAATGTATGGCTTGTACCATATATGCGGCTGGCGGGTGTCTGTCTCGGAAAGTTCATTTGGCTCCCGGGCTCCAGGGAGCCCGGTTTTTCAAAATAAAAAAATCGACATTTGTAAGTTTCAAAAAATCTGAATTTTTTATAGATGTTGACAATGACATATTGCATGGCTGTGAAAATTTTCAACCCGAGATATTTTGTACTCCGCCCTACACAAAAAAGACAAATCTGGAAAAATTTGAACTGTGCACTATTCACATCCCAGATCCAGAAATTTGTCATTTTTGTGTAGGGCGGAATACTAAATATTTCGGGTTGAAATTTTTCACAGGCATGCAATATGTCATGATCTACGCCTACGATTTTTTTCACATTTTTTGAAACACAAAAATGTGGTTTTCAAATTTTTTAAAATACCGGGCTCCCTGGAGCCCGGGAGCCAAAACACCGCACTCCTGTCTGTCTCTCTTGCAATGGTAGTATGACATTTTCAACGGAGGGCCCCGAAAGGGGTGTAATAGAGACAATTATTTAATCGGTGTTGTGGTTGCAGGTTCGTAAGTTAGAAAGCGGCTCTTTTTGTGAAAGCGTAGAATTTGTAAAAGATAAAGTAGAGGCATCTAACTTTATTTTGCAGGGGCGCGTGATATGATATGGTAACGGTAAGTATTTAGCGAAATATTTTATTGCTAGCGTGGAGGCACAGTGACCCGGTGCGGCGCCGGAGCGCACGATGGAGATCATGGCGTGGGAGACCATATCATGTCACACATATTGCATTAGATGTTAATAGTTGTTGTGTGCTACCTATGTTGTTTGTATTAGATATAAGGCGGTAGCAATATAGGTGATCCCTCAAGTAAATACCAATGTCGTGTTCTCCCTTAGTATGCACCACCAAGAAAGTTCTCCGTTATGAGGCACGCCGTGATGATCGGGTGTCAGACATATATGCCTTCACATACGGTGGGTGTAAGCCATGTATACACAGCAATATACTAAGGTTGGATTGGCGAGCCTAGCATGTACAGACATGGCCTCCGAACACGGGAGACCGAAAGGTCGAGCATGAGTCTCATGGAGATGTGATTGACATGGAGATGTCTACCTTTGAAGCTATGCTATTGGCTGTGACGATCGGGGGTGGTATGGTGGATGGGGGTCATGTGATCACTAAAACGACGTTGAGGGATGTCTTTTTGAGTGGGATTTCTCGTATATTTTATTAAGATAAAACTTGATCTCGTACTATGAACACAGTTTTATAACTTTGCAATTACCATTGTATATGTCTCTCCCCACCTTCAACCTAGCCCCGACTGTTGAGAAAGAAAATCTGAAAGTCGATGGATCAAACTTCCTTTCTGGTTCCGCTCTCTGAAGACCCTCCTCATCTCCCTCAACATGAACTATGTACTTGAGGCACCGCTAGGTGATAAACCCGCAGACACCGCCACTGAGGACGAGAAAAATATGTTTCTGTCAAGGGTAGGAATACTCTCTGGTCCAAGCCGGAATGCTTTTTGACATGGATGCTGAACTGCAGAAGCGTTTTGTGAATATGAGTGCTTATGAGATAATCACTGTTCCCAAAACTAATTTTGCACCAAAAGCCATGGTCGCAAGGTTTAAGACCTATAAATTGTTTATGAAGACCGTGATGGAAGAGCATGGCAGCATTGTCGAGCATGTAGCCAAGATGTCTGACTACATTCAATGTCTGACTGCTCAGGAATATGACATTCCTGACGAACTGGCGATTGATAGGGTTCTGCACTCGCTGCCCCCTAGCTACCATGAATGTGTCATGGACTTTCTCACGCAAGAGGTTCCTAAATCTCTGCCTGAGTGGTTTGAAATGCTGAGGACTACTAAGATAGAGATCAAGTGATGTAGGGGGTTGGCCCGATCTTCACGGATTTGAGGCGGGGAAAAGGATGAACACGAAGAACACGATGAACACGGAGGGGAAACGGGGGAAAAAGGGCAAATCGTGGGGATAACTCGCGAAGCCTACAAGGGAGAATCACCCGGCAACAAACCCCCAACGGAGCAGCCTCCGGATCCCAAAACCCAAGTCAACAACACGCTTAATGAAACCGATTTCTCTTACCGGCCGGTCCACCGATCCAATAGAATCACCGCAGTGAAAGATTGGTTTGCACTACTAGAGACACCTAAGTGAAAGAGTAGCTACAACAAGAGATTCATCATCCTCCTCGGAGGAACCCATCACGGGAAGGAGCAACGCTCAACTCTAGTTCATTCTTCTCTACCTCAAAGGGAAAAGGAGGAAAGCTATTTATAGTCTTAGTACAAAAGGGGGTGAAAGGTGGGGGTCCGGCCTGGGGGCCGGCCTGGGCCGGCCTGGAGGCCGGCGGCGTCTGGAGGGGGCCCGGCCTGGAGGCCGGCGTCGTCTGGAGGGGTGCCGGCCTGGGGGCCGGCCTGGGCCGGCTGGGAGGCCGGCCGGCTCTGGTTGGGTGCCGGCCTAGGCCGGCTGGGAGGCCGCCCGGCTCTGGTGGGGTGCCGGCCTGGGGGGCCGGCCTAGGCTGGGCTGGAGGCCGGCCTGCCTGTCTTCGCCTCCTTCTTCCTCTCCTTGTCCATGACGCTTCCTTCTCCTCATCCACGCGTATGCCTTAGTTGATTGGAGTCCATGGAGTTCCTTGCCACCCTTTGGAGTCCTTGGTGGCTTGTCGTACGTTGGAGTGCTTGACATGGTGTTGTCGTTGGGTTGGCCTACATCATCTCCCCCTCCTTCGAAAAGCATCGTCCACGATGCTAGCACGTCCTCATCAAGTGAAGGAGATAGAAGTCTCGATGTTGAAGTGGACGTCACCATGCCGCTATTGATACCTATATGCACCAAAGACCAAGGAAAATATGTGTGTGCATGATGGAGGAGCACATCATTGATGACATGTCCAAATTTGTTCATAACATCATTAGCACAACACAAATATATGGAATGGAATACAAATGCAAGGTCAATGTGCAAACAACTCGTCCAAACATCCTCAAAATGTGGGAACACAAAATCTCCAAGAAAATTTGAGAAGGCTAAGATAGCTATCTCATTTTGAACCATATGATGTTCATTGCATTGAAAGCATCGGAAAGAGAGGTTTGTGAACCACACAAGGTGAGAGAGGCTCTTATCATCGCCATCATGGTTGCAAACAAAGCAAAGAGAAGAGAAAGTGTTCATAAATTTTGTTGCAACACCAAGAAGACAACATCCAAAGGTCTCATGACAAGACATGCTCAAAATACCATTATGGTTGCAAAGAAGCCAACGGAAAGAGCAATTGTGCATCATAGTTGTTGCAACACATAAATCATCTACAAGGAAGATCAAAGGAGCATGAATGTCACAAAGGAAAACCAAAGCACTCACATGTTTGCACGCGAACCAAAGGAAAGAGCAATTGTTCAATTTGTTCGATGCAAAACATGGAAAAGGAAATAGAGGTTGGTCGGAGCCACAACTCTCATGGAAAATGCTCTCAAGAGCTCTTTTTGTCAACTCATGCTCAATTGAGGTTGACATTATGAAGCGTGAGCCATTACACACGAAATCCCATAAAAAGAAATTGTGTGCATGGTACATGAATGCATCATTTATTATGACGCATCTATCCATTTGCACATCACCAAACACACCAATATCAAAAGGAATGTATGCATATGTGAGTGGTCAATATGCAAAAGGAAGGGTAAATTCTCAACATGGCAAAAGGAAGAATCTCCAAATTTTGAGAAAGCTACGGGGGCATTCTCATAAGACATCATATCAACATTATTGCAAACCAAGCATTGGAAAGAGAAATTGTTCAACTTCTTGGATGCAACAATGGGAGAAAATTCGAAAGTTTCATAACAAGGCATGTTTATGGGAAGATCATCACAAATAGATAATTCCGCATGATCAACATTGGTTTGAAACACGGTATCACATGGGAATATGAACGAAGCATGTGTGACATCAAATGGATCATCCATAGCATGCAAGCAATTACAAGTCATCATGTCCACTAGTGGGATCATGGCATCATCAACACCCATATGCGTACCTTTGTAGTCCCGCTCATGAGAGGTAGGTGTTGTGGTAGAGGTAGCGGCGTCCATATGGCCGACTTGTTCATCATGATGTAGACATGGGGTGGCATCATCTTCATCCTCCATGTACATCTTCTCCATCATAGGCACCATCATGTCGAGGCTTGGCGACTCATCATCCATGGAACCTAGTAGAACATGAGAGAACACACTAGAGGTAGAGGGTAAGTTGTTAGAAATCGAAATGGCCTCACTTGACCTATCAACTACCTCTCCCAACTCAAGTGGTGTATCACTCATTCCCTCAAAGTGGAAGCACTCAAACTCGCATATGGTGGAGGCACTCAACTAACTTGCACTCTCACTCAAGTGGGCTAGGTGGCTCTCATTCTCACATGGGATTGGTGCCATATCATCATTCGAGCACATAGGGATAGGCTCGGTAGACTCAACTCCATTCGCCGCCTTGGTTGAAGGGACACTCCCATGCTCAACCTCTTCACTTGGCTCGCCGTCACAAGTGGTAGCCTCTTCAATGCTCGCCTCCATGGTCGAAGGGAAAATCCCATGCTCGACCGTCTTCTCGCCATCTTCATGGTCACCATGTTGTAGTGGTGTGGACAATAAGCTCGGTGAAGAGTCATGTGAGGGCTTGAAGAACTTGGATAAGCCGACGATGAAGTCCTCACGGATGGTCTTGAGCTCGGCTTGCTCGATCTTGAAGTTAGCATTGTCGGTGTCGAGCTTGGTCTTCAACTTGTCGAGGTCGGCTTCGAGTTTGAGAAGCATGCCCCGATCCTTCTTGGAGTGTGATCTACTCTTGGATGCCCTTTTGGTTATGGCACGCGGAAGAGACTCCTCATGATGTGTACTTGCCGCCAACTTGCACGAGGGAGTAGTTTCTTGATGGCGTGGCCTTGAGTGGCTTGAGTCCTCATAGTGACGTCGATGATGATCATGAGTAGACGTACGCCGATGACGATTTTTGGTGTTCCTTGATGAAGACTCATGTGCATAGGCACTTTGCGTTGGCCACCATCTCGAGTGTGAGGTAGCTTGACGACGAGGAGGAGGGCGAGTCTCCTTGTCCTCTAGGCGAAGATGCCTTGAGCTCCGTCTTCTTGAGCTTGTAGGTGCTTCATGGCGGTGGCGCTCTTGAGTTCGTGGCCTTGAGTATCGTCTAAGTGGGGGCTCATCGTCGGTGTCGTCGTCCACATGATGTGTAGCGCGTGGCAGATCCTTGACGTGCCTTGAGGAGTCGTAGTCCATGTAGGGTCCCGCCACATCATTGGAGTTGTAGTCGTTGTAGTGGTCCGCCATGACGTTGATGCTTGAGGGCTCGAAGTCGGTGTAGCTCGCCATGTCGTGGACGGTTGCGGCGTCATAGTCATAGTAGTGGTGGTGCTCCGCCATGTAGTCCATGCTCGTGGAGGTGTCGTCGATGTCGTGGTCCACCATGTCATCCATGCTCGGGGCGCCGTAGTCGTTGTCGCTCATGATGTCATCCATGCTTGGCGCACCGTAGTCGTTGTCGCTCATCATGTTCTCATCATCATGGCCTCCATAGGATGCTCCGTTCTCACTAGACATGGTCAATCACAAGACAAGTGTATATATATGTGGAGTGGGAGGAACTAAGAAACCAACCTCACCTAATAGATAGTATTGGAACTAGTGGACCATGCCAAGAGAAACCGATACACAAGAATGCGGGTGACTTGAATTTCAAAGATCCAAACGCAACTCCAAAACACACACGGCTTATGAGTGGATATGTATGAAATGTGGCAAGCAAATGGAACAACCGGAAACCAAGATATTGTAAAGGCAAGTAGAGAACCACGATGACCACAAAGCAAATACAAGTCGATCTCAAAGGATATGAGTGAAGCATATAGAAACACACGCTTTGAAGAGTGGGACTTGTGCAACCAAAAATGAGCTAGTGATGGACCTAGTAAAGACTAAAGCTCAAGTCGCACAAGTACGAGAGAAACCAACTCGATTGCAATTTATTGGTGGGGTACAAGATTTGCACAAAGATACCACACCTATGAATTTTTCATCGAGCTTGCACGACCTACAAGAGATATGGCATTGAGGCTCTTTTTTTTCTTTTTGATTCTTTTCTATTTCTCTTTTGGCCTCTTATTCTCTTTTCTATTTTGCCTCTCACTTTGCTTGCCAACAACAACTATATGAACTAGCGCATACAAGTTTTGCTCGGAACACTAAGAGGTATCAAGTGTGCAAAGCCCAAGCAATCATAGATGAGCTAGTCTCAATAGGTAAGATAGGCACAAATGGCTTGGCTAACAAGTGATGCAAGGTGGGAGAAGATTTGGGAATGTTATACCTTTCATCGACGATCTTCACCCGTGGAGTGGAATGCCTCTTCCTTGATCACGAAATATGGTGGCACTAGATGATGGATCAACCACTATGGTGATGTAGAGCTTGTCGGTAGCTTCGATTAGAGACGAAAATCACCAAAAACGGAGTCCGGAGTGAAAAGTTATGGCCAAAACAAAATTTCTGCAGGGGTGTCGGCCTGGGGGCCGGCCTGGGCCGGGCTGGAGGCCGGCGGCTTCTGCCGGGGGTCCGGCCTAGAGGCCAGCCTAGGCCGGGCTGGAGGCCGGCCGGGCTACCTTCCCGTGACGCGAAAAAGTGCGATTTCGGCGGAAAAACGGCCCGAAAAACACCAAATCGGAGGGGAAATCAAAGGAATTTGGCCATGAGAACGCAAAGGGAGGTAGATCAACAAGTATAGCAATGGATCCACGGATCAAAACCTACCAAAACTCACAAGAATCTCAGATCGATCCAAAATCAATTTGGGGCTATTTTTGGTGGAAATTTTCGAAATTAGCAAAATCAAAGAAAATTTTTGGATTTGGGGGTGGAAACAAAGGCAAATCCGTGGCAACCCTTGCTCTGATACCATATGATGTAGGGGGTTGGCCCGATCTTCACGGATTTGAGGCGGGGAAAAGGATGAACACGAAGAACACGATGAACACGGAGGGGAAACGGGGGAAAAAGGGCAAATCGTGGGGATAACTCGCGAAGCCTACAAGGGAGAATCACCCGGCAACAAACCCCCAACGGAGCAGCCTCCGGATCCCAAAATCCAAGTCAACAACACGCTTAATGAAACCGATTTCTCTTACTGGCCGGTCCACCGATCCAATAGAATCACCGCAGTGAAAGATTGGTTTGCACTACTAGAGACACCTAAGTGAAAGAGTAGCTACAACAAGAGATTCATCCTCCTCCTCGGAGGAACCCATCACGGGAAGGAGCAACGCTCAACTCCAGTTCATTCTTCTCTACCTCAAAGGGAAAAGGGGGAAAGCTATTTATAGTCTTAGTACAAAAGGGGGTGAAAGGTGGGGGTCCGGCCTGGAGGCCGGCGGCGTCTGGAGGGGGCCCGGCCTGGTGGCCGGCCTGGAGGCCGGCGTCGTCTGGAGGGGTGCCGGCCTGCCTGTCTTCGCCTCCTTCTTGCTCTCCTTGTCCATGACGCTTACTTCTCCTCATCCACGCGTATGCCTTAGTTGATTGGAGTCCATGGAGTTCCTTGCCACCCTTTGGAGTCCTTGGTGGCTTGTCATACGTTGGAGTGCTTGACATGGTGTTGTCGTTGGGTTGGCCTACATCATCAAGAAGGAGCACACATCGTTAAAGGTTAACAAGGACGTCAAATACAAGAAGTCTGGCCCCAAGCCAGGCGTCGAGTGCTTCTACTACAAAGGGGATGGCCACTGGAAGCGCAACTGCATGCCCCAAGTACCTAGCTGACAAGAAGGTGGGAAAGATCACCGAGAAGGACAAAGGTATATGCGATATACACGTTATAGATGTTTACCTTACAAGTGCTCGGAGTGACACCTGGGTATTTGATACCGGCTCGGTTGCTCATATATGTAACTCTCAGGTGGAGTTGCGAGATAAGCGGCGCTTGGAGAAGGACGAGGTGACGATGCGCGTCAGCAACGGCAGCAAGGTTGATGTCATGTCCGTCGGCACCCTACCTCTGCATCTACCGTCAGGATTAATATTACTGTTGAATAAATGCTACTTTGTGCCCGCATTGAGTATGAACATTATATCAGGGTGTTGCCTACTACAAGACAATTATTCATTTAAGTCAGTACCAAACGGTTGTACTATTTCTATGAATAATATATTTTATGGTCATGCACCGGTGCGCAATGGTTTATTCATTTCGAATCTTGATCGTAGTACTCACATCCATAACATCGAAGCCAAGAGATGTAAACTTAGTAATGATAATACAATGTATATGTGGCATTTCCGTCTTGGTCATACAGGCATAAAGCACATGAAGAAACTCCATTATGACGGACTTTTGGAGTCATTAGAATTTTAATCTCTTGACACATGCGAGCCATGCCTTTTAGGAAAAATGACCAAGACCCCGTTCTCCGGTGTTATGGAGCGGGCGTCAGATTTATTGGGAGTCATACATACTGATGTGTGTGGACCAATGAGTATATCGACACACAATGGTTATCGTTACTTCGTAACCTTCACCGATGACTTGAGTAGATGTGGATATATTTACTTAATGAAACATAAATCCGAAACCTAATGAAAAGTTCAAGGAATTTCAGATTGAAGTGGAAAACCAACTCAACAAGAAAATTAAGCACCTTCGATCCGATCGATGTGGTGAATATTTGAGTTTTGAGTTTGACATGCATCTCAAAGCATTATGCTGCCTGGAACACCACATCGTAATGGTGTCTCGGAGCGACGTAATCACACCTTATTGGATAGCGTGCGGTCCATGATGCCCCTCACCGATCTACCCTTGTCATTTTGGGGTTACACATTAGAAACTATCGCGTTTATTTTAAATAGGGCACCATCCAAGTCCGTGGAGATGACACCATATGAGATACAGCATGGCAAGAAGCCTAAGTTGCCGTTTCTGAAGGTTTGGTGTTGTGAGGCTTATGTTAAGAAACTACAGCCCGATAAACTCGAACCAAAGTCGGAAAAATGTGTCTTTGTAGGATATCCAAAGAAAACTATCGGATACACCTTCTACAACAAAACGGGGGCAAAACGTTTGTCGCTAAGAACAGTACCTTTCTAGAGAAAGATTTTCTTGCCAAAGGTGTTAGTGGAAGAAGGATAGAGCTCGACGAAATTGTTGACCCCGAACTATAAATACCGAGTGGCGCAACGGAAGATGTTCCGGAGCCGTTCTCCACAAGTGGAGTGGGAGCAAATGATGGTGATCATGTCGAGGAGCCTACTCTACCCCGCAGGCCGACACAGCCACGTGCCACTCCTGAATGGTACGGTGATCGTGTCATGTTGGTTGAATAAGACGAACCTGCAACCTACAAGGAAGCGATGGAAGGCCCTCAGTCCGAGAAATGGCTCGAAACCATGAAATCCGAAATAGGATCCATGTATGACAACTAGGTATGAACCTTGGTGGATATTCTCGAAGGCCGGAAGGCCGTCGAGAATAAATGGATCTTCAAGAAGAAGACTGACAGTGATGGTAACGTCACTGTTTACAAAGATCGACTTGTCGCAAAGGGGTTTTGACAAATTCAAGGGGTTGACTATGATGAGACGTTCTCACCCGTAGCGATGCTTAAGTCTATTCGGATTCTACTAGCAGTTGCTGCATATTTCGATTATGAAATATGGCAAATGGATGTCAAAACCGCGTTCCTAAATGGAAATGTTGAGGAAGAGTTGTACATGGTGCAAACGAAAGGTTTTGTCGATCCAGAAGGTGCTGGTAAAGTGTGCAAGCTTCAGCGATCCATCTATGGATTGAAGCAGGCATCTCGGAGCTGGAATCTTCGCTTTGATGAGGTGATCAAAACTTTTGGATTTGTCCAAAATGTAGAAGAAACATGCATTTATAAGAAACTGAGTGGGAGCTCAGTGGCATTTCCAGTGCTATATGTAGATGGCATATTAATAATGGGGAATGATGTGAATCTTCTGAAAATCATAAAGGATTATTTGAATATCAATTTTTCAATGAAAGATTTGGGAGAAGCTGCATATGTTTTAGGCATTAAAATCTATCGTGATAGAACAAGGTGCCTATTAGCATTAAATCATGGGAATTACGTGGATAAGGTTTTGAAGAGGTTCAAAATGGATCAGGCCAAGAAGGGATTCATGCCCGTGTTAAAAGGTAAACCATTAAGTCTGACTCAATGCCTAGTATCGGCTAGTGATATGGAAACGATGTCTAACATCCCCTACGCCTCGGCCATAGGGTTTATCATATACGCCATGCTAAGTACCCGACCCGATGTAGCACTGGCTCTGAGTTTGAGGAGCCGCTTCCAAAATAATCCTGGTATGGACCACTGGACAGCTGTGAAGAACATCCTGAAATATCTCAAGAGAACAAGAGATATGGTGTTAGTCTATGGCGGCTGTGAAGAAGAACTTGGCGTAAAGGGTTACGTTGATGCAAGTTTGGACACAGACACAGATGATTCTATGTCTCAAACGGGATATGTGTTTCTGGTAAATGGTGGCGCTGTGAGCTGGAGGAGTGGAAAGCAATCCACCGTAGCCCAATCTACAATGGAGTCGGAGTACATTGCCGCTGCAGAAGCCGCGAATGAAGCAGTCTGGCTCAAGAAGTTCGTCATCGAACTAGGAGTGTTTCCTGGCATGCAAGACCATGTGAACATCTACTGCGACAACAAAGGGACCATTGCGAATGCGAAGGAACCGAGGTCTCACTCTACAGCCAAACACATACTCCGATGCTTCCATGTGATAAGGTAGTATATCAAGGAAGGGGAGATTAAGATTTGCAAAGTACACACGGATCTGAATGTTGCAGACCCGTTGACAAAGCGTATTCCACGAGAGAAGCATGATCAACACCAAAGTGCTATAGGTGTTAGCTTCTTACCAGATGTAAACTAGATTAATTGTATTCTAGTGCAAGTGGGAGACTGTTGGAGATATGGCATAGAGGCGACTAATAAAGGAGTTTTTATTATCATATCTCAAAGTGTTCATAATAAGTTTTATGTCATGCTATAACTGTATTAAGCGGAAACATTAATGCACGTGTGATATAAAACAACCAGGTCCCTAGTAGCCTCTACTTGACTAGTCCATTGGTCAACAGATGATCAAGGTTTCCTGATCAGGGACATTTATGTCAATTGACAATGGAGTCGTGTCATTGGAGAAGACATGATGGACATCCACCTAATGTAAGTTAACGCAATAAGATATGTCACGTATATCGGCATTGCGATAACTTAAAACAAACGTAGTAGTAACCAAGTCCTTAGACCGTGAGATCATATTTTATCACTAGTCCGGAGGGAGGCTTTGACTGCATACCCCATCACACCGTAACAGGGTGATCATAAAGGTGTCTATCAGGTTTCCTAAAGGAATACGTTGAGGCGTATGAATCAAGAGCAGGATTTGTCCATCCGCGTGACGGACAAATATCACTGGGCCCACTCGGTGATATTACATCAAGTCTTGCAAGCATGTGACCAGGTCACGGAGATGCAATATCATGGAGACGAGTAAATAAGTTTGTCGGGTAATGAGATGGGGATCTCTGACAAACTTGATATCGTGTGACAAAAGGAATGGTGAACGGTGTTAAGGTTCAAGCGACAAAGAATTTCGTGGAACGCACAGGGGCCATCACGGGATTCCAGATCCCGCGGTTGGTCATTGATCGGAGAGGGGTCTCGATCATGTCTGGAGTGATCCCGAACCGTAGGGTGGCATGCTTGAGGGTAGACGACGCTTAGGAATAGTTTCGGTACCGAAGAAATAAGAGAGACTTACTCCGGAATCGTTCTGGGAATTTTCCGATGGAGATTGGAGGAGTTCTGAAGGAGTATCAGAATAAGGGAGAAGTATCCGATGGAGATCGGATGGCAACGAAAGGAGTTTCGATGCGAGATAAATTAAATAAAATGTATTTTATATTAATTAAAGTAATTAATAATTCAATAATATTTAATTTAATATTAAAAGGGCAGCCCACCTAAATGGGCTTCACCCGAAAGGGGAGGCCCAAGTGGGGGCCGCGCCATGAGGAGGTGGCCGGCCAGCCTGAGCCAAATGGTGCGCCTCACGTGGGGTCTCTCCACCAAATACCACTGCCGTGATATTGGTGCTTCGGTTCGAGCTGTTCATCTTCCGCTGCTGCCGCTGGACCGGAGACAGGGATCGTTGCTACACCGCACGCGTGCAGAACTATGGAGGTGCTGCCCGCTGCAGTACTCGTCGCCAATACGACTCCAGGACCTTGAGGTCGGCGTCGTACGACTCCATCAACAACGTTCATCGGGACGTTAACGCTTTCGATCTTCAAGGGTATGAATTCCGGTTCCCCCTGTTACTTTATATCTGCATAGTAATAGATCTTGGCTAGTTTATCGTTCGTGTTGCTAAGAATTTGTTTGTTTTCTACACACGAACCCCTTCAAACACTACAAAAAATGTACTAATATCGTCGTGGAACACGACCAACACGACCACATAGTGCACCAGACTAACCTATCCACCGACACGAAGTACAAACTCCATCGATAAGATATACCAGCATCAAGGTTGCCATCGGGTGTCATTGCCAGCACCTCCAAGAGCGAACCACCAATGAATCCCTCGCTACAACCACCGTCGGAACCCATGGTGTCCCATGCTGAACAGTCCACCCACCGTGTCAAGGAAGAAGCACCTCCGACTTCCATGGAGAAGTTGCACACCTATAGAATAAATACGAGCGGCAGCGGGAGATCCATGCACCGTTACAGCCGACGACGTGGCACCACTCTCGGCATGCTACCTCACGGCCCACAACTCCAACCCTCCAACTTCACTGCATCACTGTAGGATGCCACACAGTAAATAAAAAATGTGCGGGTCAACCGGAGATGAACAAAATGCCGCGACTCGTATCCGCTCACCACTTCCATTGTTTCCACACGTATAGGTCGCAACACCACCTGATTTAGAGCCTCTCCCTAGCATCCAAACAGCCTCCATTGCCCCCTCTAGCCATCACGCACTCAAACCACGATGCCCCAAGAGGGATTCACGTCAAGGATTTGGTTACCAATCTGAAAAAAATCTCGAGGGGGGGTGGAGGGGCAGCAAGATTTCCAGTAATCGTGGTTACCGAAAAAATACCGGTCGGTTACCGGACGAGATTCTCAAACAAAATTTGAAATTCAAACATAAATGTTAAAAAAATCAAAATTAGATTTTGTGAATAATAATCCAGCTCAAATTCAAATGGACCGAGATTTTTCGACAGATAAACTAATCTCTCGCGGGGGGGGGGGGGGGGGGGCGGTAAATTCGATTACCGCGGTATTTTGACTGGTAACCAAATCCCCGAGTGATGCTGGAGTGCCATCACCAGCAGACCTTATGGGTCTAAGTTTTTCCCCGGATATGCCACCGAAAGGAGGGAGGGCACCGCACCCCTACGCCGCCTCCAACAAGGTGAATGTTGTCCCCGGACGTGATCGTAATTCGCTCCGAACAAAACCGGAGGCAAGCTTTCTCCCAGCCAGGCCTTACAACCTCCAAACATAGACCTCACAAACAAGGATGTCCAAAGAACTAGCTACCGCTGCAAGCCAAACCCGCATCACCGCCAGATGGATCCAATCTGCACACCTGTCAGGAGTCGCCCCGAGCGGCCACAATAATGGTGAGGAGAGCGTTGCCAAGCTCCTGGTCCGCCGCGCCGCCTAAGGGGACCCACAACCGCTAGGGAGGGAAACCGCAACGCCACCAATCTGCTTCGCGCCAGGGGACATTGCCTCACGAAGAAGACGCCGCGCCGCTGCCGTCTTCCATGCATGTAGGTTTAACCCAGTGAAATATTCCCATTGCGAGGATGCCAAGGGAAGATGAGGAGGAAGGTGACGAGGGTGACTACTTCACCTAATAAGGTGGAGATCTCAGTGCGTATAGTGCTAGACCCTGTATCGACTCGCTAACACACATAGTTTAAGATGACTACAAAACACGAGGGCATCATAAATTATGTTGTGCGAATGAACCCGAATACATCGTACATTACAAGTTGCATAGCTCATCACCTAGATCAAAGCAAATACAAGTTGCATAGCTCATCAGCTAGATCAAAGCAAATTCTGTCTTGATGGATCAAATTTGCATGTTGAGAGACAAATAACTATTTTTGCCTCTTTCTTCTCACAACTTCATACAATAGATTACAATGGGTTGTAAAAGCAATATGTGCATGCATTAACATGCATGGTAGTTAATTACCACGTACGGAGTACGTGGTACGAACGGGCTGATGTGTACTAATTGCGTGCAGCTAGCTGCTATGCTACTGTATTTCACAGTGTACGTACCTATATATGGGGAATGCGTCTGTGTGCGTAGGGCAAGCCGGGTGGATCCTACCTGTGTTTTTTTTTTCACCGTCTGCTAATGGAACTCGATCTCATCATGAGTGCAGTGAGAAACATGCAGGCAGAAGGGGCACTGTACACCAGGGCCGGCCCTGGATGTACAGTATACGGTAAAAAAACGGCAGGGGAAGTGTATATCGATCTGGCTCAGAACTTGTCAGTTTTCTGAAAAGAGAAAGAACGGTTATGACTGTGTGCTGTGCCTCCTTTGAAACTGCTCTGTGTTGAGTTTTCATGTACAGAAAGGTCAGGCCGTGCATGGATGGATGGCAGCAGGGATCCGATCAGGTACTGGTACTGCTCCTGCTCACCTTCGTCTACTAAATATATATACAGCAGCATGTGTGTGGATGGATGTGTGGATCAGCAAGCTTGTTGCAACGAATCAGTTGTGCAAATCTTAAGAAAAAACATCTGCAACAGTGCAAAGGGCCAAGTGAAACTGAAACTGAATTTGAATGCTAGCAAATAAAGCTACTGGTTATATATGTTTGAATGAAGCCAGAGTCCTTAAGTTGGCACAAAAAAACAGTCCTTGAGCTAGCTAGCTTACCCTTTTGTTATCAGTTGCAAGGGCTAGAACTATTGTTGCCTAGTGCGAAAACATTCTTCGGCTGTCACCATACTAACCAGCAAGCGCACATCCGGCGGTTGGACAGAACAAACCATTCACTTGACTTGCAGTGTGTGTATCAAGATATTACATTTTCTCTAAAAAAATCATTGTTTCGAATGCCTTCTTAAGCTGTGACAAGGGGCGAAAGTCTACACATTAGGTGTTTCTTCTTCATGGAGTCATCAACCACCATTCATTGTCTGTAATCAAGTAATTGGCATCAACTGCAATTATATGAGGCGTTGTGCATGTTTGTTGTTAGAGGCCATGTGTTAAAACTTGTACTATCCACGAGAAATTCAACATTGTTGCCAACTATATGGACAATGCAAAAGGACTATGTGACTCTATGAGCCGAACCGTGCTTTCGTGACACATCAATGTGTTTTATTTGTAGAACTTTATGTAGGCATGAATTCATGTACCATACTGTGCATTTGCACCTCCGAACATTTATCCTCCGATACAAACAGTTTATTGTATAATTTATCCATATTTGAATAGAGCCACAATCAACGTGCTATTTAGCCCAAAAGAGGCCGATCAGGGCGACTCGGAATTAAGACAATGACATGACCAAAACTTGTATATTGCCTTGACTAAGTGATATCGTCTAAATAAACTAAGAGGTCATCTTTGTACAGTAGGTTTGAAACCTGCATTACTGTCAGCATTGAGTTAGTATGTGTGTCAAAAAAGGAACCCAAGGAAGTTCTGCCCTACATGCATGGGGACTAATCACCGGCATGCCCCCTCTGCCAGCCAGCCAGCTTAGTCTGCATGTGTCGTTTGTGCACACAAGAACAAGAGAGAAGATTCAGATCACGAGTACTAGTCTTTCTTTAGTCGTCCTCTCCCTCCCTATCGAATCAATTAATCTGAAGAAGCAACTAGTCTCTCTCGTCGGCCCCGGTGCCGGCGGTGAGGGGAGGGGGGTGGAATAGCCGGCTGGATCTGTATATAGCTAGTACTTTCTACTAGTCTGTTAGGTTTTCGTGGCGGTGGTGGTCGACTGACGCCGCCGTCGCGACCGGTGTGCTTTGCTTCTTCCTTTCGTCGTCATCGTGGTGTGATGGCTGGGAGTGGCGGAGCTAGGCTGTCTTGGTGTGGTCGGCGGCGCGGTGACGACCACACTGTGGACTTTTGTTGCTTCTTCTTCACTGCGCCGCGGCGGTGTCTTCTCCAGCGCCGTCGCGAGGAAGATGCTGGATGTGCTGGGGCTGCTGCTGCTGGTCCTTTGGGGCTGGCGGCGGGCTGGAGGTTTCGGCGAGCCTCTCTGGGAGTGCGGCCCGACGGTGGAGGATCTCGTGCTGCTCCTCGCCGACGGCAACCGGAGCTGCGGGATCTGAAGATCGAGATCGAGCCTGGGGATGATCCCGACCCGCACGCCACAGCGATATGTGGGCCCTTGGGCTCCTTCCGGTGGTTCATAAAGCCCTTGGGTGATGGGGCTTCCTCGATCTTGGGTGTGCTGGTCGTCGTCCTTCTTCTTCGTCGAGCGTCGGCGTCGGTGGCGGACGGCGGTGTCGGCCGGTTGTTGCAGAGTACCCTAGGGACCCGGTTGTAATTTTGTTTTCTTCCAGTGGTTTCTTTGCAATTTGTTTGGCTCTACGGATCCTTCTGGACCGTATTCCATGGGTTTGTATGTCTGATGTACTACATATGTCTACGACTTAATATACGTATTTCCCTTAAAAAAAAACTAGTATTTCATTTGCTAAGCATTACATTTCATCAGCTAAGCTATACATTTTATTATTGTAAATAATAAAAATAGGAAGAGCACTGATTAATTCTAGCTAGGTAGCACACAAACACAAGTGTGGATGCATGCACGCACCATGTCTTCTCTGTGGGGGAAGGGAAGGGGATATGCTGCTGCTTCTTCTTTTTTTTTTTTTGAGAAATAAATATGCTGCTGCTTCTCTCTCCAAAACAACCACGGCGACTTCTTTCGCCGGAACCTGCCCCACACCGGCAGTGCCGGCCATCTCTGTGGCGATCACAGGGCTTCGTCCAGTGAGGCAGCTGACACATGCCACTCCCGGACAAGCTACGCGCCAAGAGTTATTACCAACGGACTCTCGCTCGCGGACACACTCCCTCCTTCTCTCTCTCTACGCCCCACCTCGATCGCTCGCTGCCTTTTTAACCGCCCCTGCGCCCGCCACACTCCCACTTACAACAGCTCCGCCATACTCATCCAGCTATCTACCCAGCCACACACCTAGCTCCTCCTCCCGTTGCTAGCTAGCTGCTCTCCCAGCCTGCAGGCCGGGCCATGATGAGCGGCGGCAGGATGAACGCGGGGACTGGGAGCGACGACTACCCGTTCTCGGCAATGCAGCAGCAGCCGCCGCCACCGACCTATGTCGGCTTCGAGCACGCCGGCATGGTGTCCGGCGGCGGGGGAGGCCAGCGCGGCCAGATGATGTACGACAACTTCGACTTCGCGGCGGCCGCGTTCGGCCAGTTCCAGCCGGATGCCGCGCCGCACCACCACCAGATGCTAGCCCTGCCGCCCCCCAGCGGCTCCGGGCTCATGGCGCCGCCGCCCATGCCCCACGGCGGGATGCAGCTCCAGATGCCGCCGATACCCATGGCCATGCACGGGCACGGCAGCGGCGACCTGTACCCGGCGCTCGGCATGGTGAAGCGCGAGGGCGGCGGCGGCGGTGGAGCGGACCCCGGCAGGATCGGGCTCAACCTGGGCCGCCGCACCTACTTCTCCCCGGGCGACATGATGGCGGTGGACCGGATGCTGATGCGGTCCCGCCTCGGCGGCGTCTTCGGGCTGGGCTTCGGGGGCGCGCACCACCACCAGCCGCCCCGGTGCCAGGCCGAGGGCTGCAAGGCCGACCTCTCGGGCGCCAAGCACTACCACCGCCGCCACAAGGTCTGCGAGTACCACGCCAAGGCCTCCCTCGTCGCCGCCGGCGGCAAGCAGCAGCGCTTCTGCCAGCAGTGCAGCAGGTCAGTGATCGAGTCTACCATTGACATGTGATGCTCTCGCAGTGCAGAACCCTATACCTAGCTAGGTCGTAGGGTAGGAGCAAGAATGGGGTAGTGTCAGTCGAAGCTGCTTGCTTTTCCAGTTCTCTTGCGCTCTCTTTTGGTTCACGTCGTCCCTTGTCCGTTGCGCGCGGCGGCCATGGAAAGTCTCTCTGTGTGGAAAAGCATGTCTCGGTCTCAATCTCAGAGAGACAGAGACGACGACCAGTCATGTCAAGGAGATCAGTAGCTAGCTAGGGCATGCATGCACGCATACTACGTATGTGCATCTGGACATGCAGAGCCTGAGCTCTCTTTTCCTCTCCATGGCGCTTTCTTTCTTTGGTCGTCTGGGGATCCATGGAGACAGGAAAGGCAGCGTGCTTTGCTTTGCTCTGGGTTGCAGAGTGCAGACTGCTGCGTGCTGCCGGGAGGAGGGAGAAGGCTGGGTGGGTGCGTGAACCGGCCGGCGCCAGGCTTTTGCCCTGACCATATCTCTGCCGCTCTTTATCCTCCCATTGACCAAAGTGCTACTAGTGGGCTAGTGGTAGCAGACTTTTGCATGCGAATTAGCTCATCGTCTGCAAACATTATTTGCTGAATTTCGTATGCATTTCTTGGTTTTGGCTATAGGTTCCACGTGCTCACGGAGTTCGACGAGGCCAAGAGGAGCTGCCGGAAGCGCCTCGCCGAGCACAACCGCCGCCGGAGGAAGCCCGCGGCCGGCGGCAACGCTACTGCGGTGTCCAAGGACTCGGCGCAGCCGCCTTCCAAGAAGCCCAACTCCGGCGCCGTCTCCAGCTCCTACACCGCCGACAACAACAGTAAGCTAGCACGCACTCTATAGTTCCCTCGATCATCATTATTAATCATGGGTAGCTGATCTTCGTTCGTACTGTACGTCCGACCGAGCAGATTTCAGCGCCGCCAAGTCGACCATCTCGTCGAACACGAGCGCGATCAGCTGCCTCCAGCAGCAGCAGCAGCAGGACCAGATGAGCTGCAAGGTGGCGAGGCCGACGGCGCTCACCCTCGGCGGCGCGCCGCCGCACCCGGCCAAGGACGACTACCATCTCGGCGGCATGCATCTCCAAGCCCAGGCCGACCACCACCACCGTCATCAGGAGCAACAGCACTTCATCACCTCCCTCCTGCACAACAACCACAACCACAACATCCTTTCGTGCTCATCGGTGTGCTCCAGCGTGCTGCCGGCGGAGGCGGCCAACGGCGAGGCCTCCGACCAGCACAACAACGAAGACGACAACAATGGCGGGAACAACAACAACAACAACATACATCTGTTCGAGGTGGACTTCATGTAGATGCAACGGCCATGATGCATGGATCAGCGGCAAGTTCAGTAGTGTTCTGTCCTTTAATTAATTTGTGTGTAGGTATAAAAGGAGAAGAGAAAAACATGAGAGCCAGAAAAATCAAGGGTATAGTCCAAAGTGTCAAGTGATGTCATGAGCTGCTGCCAAGTGACTGAGTGAGAACGAAAGGCTGTGCTAGCTAGCGTGCCTGCTTTGTTGCTTGGCTAAGCAATGCAAGACTTTCTTTTTTCCTCTCACCCCTGCAGTGCTGATCCTGTAGCAACTGCAAGCAAGCTAGCTAGCATGCCTTTCTGTTTCAGTGAGGAAATAATGTTGTGTATGTGTTCTTGTTGTTTTCACAGTACTTTTTAACTCTTACAGTTAACCAATCAACATGGATGTGACTAGCTAGCTCCAAAATCACTGTTACTGGATGCCTAATTAAGCTGAAAGGTCCCGGCTCACATTACTCCACAATCTTTTCGGATCTGGCATTGCCTCACTTTCAATTTTTGACCATTTTTACTGACATGGATTGGGAGTAATTTGGAGGCAGTCCATGCACTATTACACACCTATTAAACTGCATGCGAAAAGTGTGGACCTCCAAACAGATCCTGCCGGGATACACATGAACCTTAATTTCACAAGAAGCCTAGCTGCGTACGAGTGTACGATGCTAGATGTACCATCCATGCAAGCATGCTCCTCGAGTTCATTAATTAGCTCGACGGATCGGCACACATGTACTATAGCCGAGGCCATAGAGATTTTTGCAAATCTGGCTACTCATTTTTTTTAACGGTGTGATTTCTTCGTTATTATTAGATCCATTGAGGGAGAAAAGTGAAGGCCCGGGTAATTCCCTTTATCATATTATCAAAAAAAAAACTGAAGTGAGAAGGGGAGGCCGGAGTAGTTCCCTTTTTCGGGAAAAAAAATCAAGGGAGAATCGGGTCTAGAGAGTTTTGGTAGGTCATGTGATATATATGGGTTGGGCGTTTTGGATATTTTTTCTTTGTTTTATCATTGGTATATAGGCTAGACCAAAATCTTAGTGTGGGGCCCACCCTACCCTTACAACTGGTGGATCTGCTACGAGACGGAGGTGAGGAAGCCGGGGGGGGGGGGGGGGGGGGGGGGGGGGGGGGGGGCGTAGTGGTGGCAGCGGTGGACTGGAGGAGGCAAGGAAAAGCAATCTTGGACCGAGGCACAAACAACGAATACAAGGAGATGCATCGAGGCGGAGATCGGCGACACTGGCCGTGGGGAGGAGGGAAGGGTGAGGAAAAGAAATAAGCAAACCGTCAGATCCGAGCGATAAGGGTTATGTATGTGCTAACATATAATGCACGCCTTTAAAAAAACTAAAATACACTACGAATCCTAAAACTATTTGGGGACGCGAAGTTAGTTAATTATTCAAAAATGCACATTCGAGTTCCAACTTTATTTTAAGCTTGTCGGAACAGTATTGAACGAGTTTTGACCGACTGAATGATGCAATTTCCCCTCGAAAGTTTTGTCTTCGAATTCCGTGCCTGAACATATACATTGATTCCTCCGAAAATACAATTAATGGTGGACATGGATACACATGAACCTGAATTTCAAAGCATCTAAAAAATTGTATTTCAAAATTTCAGAAAATTAAAATAAGTCACGGACTTACCTATTGGCTTGCTACTTCCTGGTGCAAAATTTCAAGAAACAATACGGTGTTACGTGGTCTACACAAAAAAGAAAAGGATAGAAAAATTAAACTGCGCATTTTTCACGGAGTAAAAACTCGGGTCATTGTACATACCTTAGACATTTTTCTTTTCTGCACAAGCCACAAGTTATACACTTGTGTATTTTAGTTTGAACCTTGACATGCACATACCTGTTATATATTCTCTACGCACATGATTTATGTTATATGTTTTGAATTTATATAGTAATTTTCCGATTTTAGTGTTTAAGCCGCTCTCACCAAATCGGCGTCGTCAACTCCTCGCGCTATATCATTTCGTATCAAAATCTAGCCCAGATATTAGAGTACAACGTAAATTATTAAACCTAGTCGTGCTACTGCTAGGCTGGTACAATTTGTGTGGCCTTCATTTCATCGTACGTACTGTGCATTTCAAGCGGGACCCATGCGCCAGAAACTTGAATGCCGAGGGATTAATTAACCAGTTGGGCCCACCATGCATGCATCCGCACATCATGGCAAACGCCAAACAGTGTTTGCTTTGCGTTAATTAATTTTAGCTATAGCTACTAGATCGATCATCCATTCATGGCATATGTTTTGGCTGATTCGGTTGCCTGCTAAGGCTAGGACAGCGCTTTTAATTACGGTACACATTTCGTTATTTCGCGCGTTCATGGACACACATATGCTTGCGCCATTCATAGATAAAGAGTACATATAGTATACGTCTTTCCGCATTTTCCACGAATTGTATTATCGGAAATCTCAATTCGGAAAATATTAGAAAAACTCATATAAGGGAAAAGAAATAAAATTCATTAGACCCAGACAAGTCCGTATCTTACTGTAAAGACCTTTCAATAATTAGGGTCTTAAAAGGATTTACCATGTCAAATTCAAATCTCTCCAACACCTTCTGCGTGTAGGAAGACTTGTAAACTACAATTCCAACAGAGAAATGTTCAATCGGTAAACCCAGACATAACTTGATTTTACCCAAATCTTTCAACTCGAGTTCTGACATCAGATAGGAACTCACATGATTTATGCCACACCATAGGTGGGGGAGTTTGCATTGACAAGCTCACATGTTTTGATTTGGAAAGGAGGTTAATTTGAGGTCATCTTCTAGCAAGATCATTTCAATATGGTAGTTTTAAATTAAAGACCTATTTTTATCATGACAAGATGGTGGGGAAAATATATTTCAAAAACATCTTGGTAGCTTTCAAAGAGGTTTTTGGTAGAAAATACAAGGGACAAGTGTATTCCCCACTTGTGGTATTTTCCAAAATGTTTCGAAACAAGAACTTAACACTTTGCAATAGTATTGATTTTGAAAATAGAGGAGATAATATCTCGTATAGATCTCCATAGGGCTATAAATTTTTTTGAAAACATTTATTTTTTTCGCAAAAACTAGGTCTTTTATTTTATTTTTGTTAAATCAAAACCTTTGGAATAAGAGTTTGGACAAAGTAGGGCTTGGAAAATAGCTTAAGCAATTTTCTTGTCATGACATGATCACAAAGGAGCACATTTTTAATCGGGTTGATTCATAACTAGATAATTTAGTTGGTTAACAGCACAACAACATTCCACACAAGGTTAAGCAAAGAATGGACAAGAAAAGTTTCAATAACTAGCAAATAACTTCCAAAGATTTTGTGGGTTAAGAAATTTTGACTACTTGGAGCTAAGTATTTCTATTTCCAAATTTGGGGATGCGACAATATGTATCCTTTTTCTTCAATCATCTTCCTTTTTTCCTCGTCCTTCTTCTTCGCTTCAATAGCAATGTACAGATCTTGTATGACGGACATCTCGTATTCAACAAACTTCTTAAACATGGCATGCATATTGCAGTCACAGACACTCTGAATCTAGAAGTTTCACAATTTGGAACGAATCGGCAACAAATAGCAATGATCCCCAACTTGAACAAATCCCTAGAAATCTACAAGTTTACCTCGTCTGAGTCGGTGTCGTTGTCTGCTCAATCCTTGAGATCATTGCGATGATAGTTTATGTTAGTTGAGTAGGAGAGGGATGGGGGCGACAAATGGACAGAGCTGGGCAATAACTGCTAGAAATACGGGATCTCGGCTATAATAGATAAATACAGATGACAAATGACGGGCAGCAAGAAAGGTTAAAAATTCTCAAAACTCTATCTCAAGCCAAGATATATGATACATTATTATGAATAAAAAATACGATTGTGCAATTTTGACTGTTATTTTTGGTACATGCTTCACAATTTACCCCCTACTTTTAGTTTTATAAAAAATAAAATAAATATTAAGAAATGTGGCAATTTTATTTTGCACTATTGTTTTACATGTTAAGATGCAACTTTGTGCAAACAATTGGCACATTATCATGAATTTATGGTATAATAATGTGAATGATCTTGGTCATCGTGGTTCGAAGCACAAAATAGTCCAGACATGCAAGCACATTCCTTGAAGATATTTTCAAAATTCTTCTTTATCATTTTTCCATCCAACTAGTACCTAAAATACGGTGACCCACCAAAGCAATGGTACACATTTGCATCATGTTTTTGATATTTTTCAAAAAAAGGTTGAAACTTGTCAGCAAATATTTTCGTGCATACACCTAGATTTTGTTGAAACCACTTGCGTATACACCATAAGTTCTTATGTGGGTACCTTACAATGATTTTTGGTGATTTTCCTGGCCAGACTATCATGTAGTTGTAGTGCTTTTTGAGAAATGTGCAGAATTTTCTTGTCGAAGGTCATATTCTTCATTTTCCCTGAAAGTACTCAAAATATTGTGACCCATCCAGTGAAATGATATTATTAACATATACTCCCTCCGTTCCATAATATAAGATGTTTTAGGTTTTTTCCACATTCACATTTGTACCATATGTATCTAGACATGTTTTAGTGTATATATTCACCCACTTTCCATTCTTTTAGTCCGAATATAGACAACATGTGAAACATCTAAAACATCTTATATTGTGGAACGGAGGGTGTACATTGTATTCTGTTTTTTTTTTCAAAAACGGGTGAAACTTGTCGGCACATATTTCCATACATACATCTAGATTTTCTTGAAATCACTTATGTATCTTCCATATGTTCATATTTTGGTACCTTAAAAAGATCTTGGTGATTTTACTGACCAACCTAGCATGTAGTTGTAGTGAAATTTTGAATTATTTTCGAGAAATGGGCATAATTTCATTAAATCAATGGAAAGTAGCAAAAAAAGCTTGAAAATCCCCAAACTCCAGCTCAATCCATGATATATGATACATTATGAACGAAAAAAATGCAAAGGTCCAAATTTAGTTTTCTTGTAAACAAATCGGATGTGACCAAAAACTTTACACAATTACTTTAAGAAAACAGTGTGTGTCATTGTAAACACAAATACTTTGAATGAAGATATCGATGGGATACCTAATTTTGTTTCAATTCTAACAAGTGTAACACTGAAATGTACTTGATTCAGGAAAACATTGCTCAGCTCAGTCATATTACACAAGAAATTGCCATAAACATTACTTAAGGCTCCTTTCAAACATTTTAGTCCCTACATATATACATAATACCCAAAACATATAATAACTAATTCTACTAAACGTTCTCCTCATCGGAGGAGTTGTCGGCGGTGGCCCTACAATTTTTAGTGCATGACTTACAACGTTTGGTGGGTGGGACACGGACACCCTTGTGCACCTGCTTGCAGCGAAGCAACCATCACACCCGGTCTTCATGCATAGTATTGAAGGAGTCCTCCACCGCGTGATGCACCGTGTATTCTTCATGGCGCCACATCGCCATGGACTCCTACACCAGCATGTACTCATACAAATAGCTGAGATTGACTGAAAATGACGAATGAGACATCACTGAATCAGTTTCATCGACCGGTGTGTCCGCACAGGGGATGGATGATGAGTATGGGGAGGCGGGAACGACGATGAGGATGCGTGCATTGTAAAGGCACTTCCGGTGTTGGCGCAGATTTTTTTTGTGACGGAGTATCGCATCTCTTTAGGGATTTTGGACTTGTACCGAGGCATGGTGAAGGCCGGAGCTCCTATTATTTATAGAGCGGGGAGGCGGCAAAATGGCGGAAAAGGACGTGCGCACGAGAACGCTAAATAACTGTTTACCGGAGTAGGGTCCGGATGATGTTTTCATGCACGTACCTGTATAAATCGTGTCTCTCCCGTACGCCCATGGGATCTCTGCGTGTGCGCTCTACCGTTACACATTACAACCGATTGGTACCCTAGGGTATCCAACCGCGCACTTGCGTTTTTGAAGGCGTGGAGGAAACACGCGTCGGATAAAATTACCGTTTGCAAAAGTTTACTAAAATTGCACACAAAATCACATTAGGAGATTCGTACTACTAGTGTGATTCGTGATGATGAGACACACACATGTAAGTCAAATATGAGATTCCGTTACGGGTTTTTCATTTGCCGCAAGACTAGGCCGCTAGAAATTAGTTACCTACCGATCGAGGGCATGGCCACACGAGTGCGGGCAAAAACGCAAGCATGCGACGAACGGCAGGACGACTGACGACTCCATTAAAACCGTTAACACCATGATCCATGCATGCTAAAGAGAATTTAGGCATATTTTGGAACCTATTGTTGAGCATGGAGAAGATGAAAGTATGATGGAGGGGCAACATGAACATGAGGAGGGGGATTCTACTGACTCCTCTGAAAGTGAAAATGCAGAAATGGAAGAGGATGGGCCATATATACCTCCTGGGTCTGTTGTTTTTGCTTTGCCTGCTCCAGGAGCTCCTACTGGTCGGGCAAAAGTGATAACTTTAGATGGCTCTCAACCTGAAGTGGTGCTTACTCAGGATACAGATGGAGCTGATGAAGAAGGGATTGCCTCAGATGCAGGTCAGAGAGAGAGTGGGACTCAACAAACGGAAGTCCATCCTACCAGGTGCAGTGCAAGGCTAGCAGGAATGCAGGCGACACAGGTGAGGATAGAGGACAGAGCTGGGGCGCAAGCTTCTCATAGGAATTTGGAAGGTACTAATCTCCCTGCCTCTAATTCTTTTGCCACCTTAGCTGATGAAAATATTTACCGCAGAGCCCTAGAAATGGGGGTTGAACCTAGTTCCTTTAATCTTGAGAAAATTTATAACATGAAAGCCCTAGAGATTGCTAGGCATAGTATTGAATCAAAACAGGTGGAAGAATCTGAAGAACATCATCAAGAGGCAGAGAGAGTTCATCTCCTGGGATGGGGAGAGGAAGAGGATGATGAGATAGATTTTACTCCTGTAATCTCAAAAAGTGCTCGAAAAAGATTGAGAGCAGCTAATAGGGTGAAAGTGGGAGGTGCACATTCAAAATCAAGTGCAGCCTCAGGGAGGACTAACATTAATCATCCTTTGTGTGATGTGTTAGTTGGTCCCAGAAGTAGGAAACAAAATCCTAAATATCAATGATAGGTGCCACTTGGAATTGCAGGAGTGCTGGGAAGAAAGGTATGGGATGTTTCCTGCAGGATTTTCTTAGGAAAAATGATTTGGACTTTGTTGGCTTACAAGAAACTATGAAGAAGGATTATTCACCAGCCTTTTTCAGGAAAATTGATCCTTTGAATCAATTTTCTTGGAACTGGCTTCCATCTGTTGGTAAAGATGGAGGAATTCTTGGTGGTGTGAGGAAGGACAAGTTTGATGTAGTTGAAGTTTCTCAGGGGAGGTTTTATATCAAAGTGACTGTTTTTTATGTTAAAATTCAATTGAAATGGTGTTGGATCATTGTATATGGTACGGCACATGAAGAAGACAAGGAATATTTTCTGGTTGAACTAGCAGAAGTGTGTGCTGATCAATCCCTCCCTCTTCTGATTGGGGGGGGGACTTTAATCTGTTGAGGTTCGCTTCTGAGAAAAATAAAGCAATTAGATCAACCAGATGGGGAGATGTGTTTAATAAAATCATCAATACGTGTGAACTTCGGGAGCTGGATATGTCTGGAGGGTAATTCACCTGGTCTAATAACCAGGCAATTCCAACCCTTGAAAAACTAGATAGATTTTTGGTTAGTGCAAGCTGGGAGGCCTTATTCCCACTGACAACTGTTCATAAGTTGACCAGAGAAGCATCTGATCATAATCCCATTATTATTGACACAATGGAGAATCATGTGGTAAAAGAAAGAGAATTTAGATTTGAAAAAAGTTGGCTGTCTGAGATTGATTTCCTGTCTAGAGTGGAGAGAAGTTTGAACAAACCTGTTAGGGGTAGTAGTAGCATAGAAAGGTTTCAGAACAAGTTAAAAAATGTGAAGAATGCTCTGAAAGGATGGGGGATAATGTCAAGGGAGAGGCCAAACAACTGAAAAAACAGTTAACTGCTGAACTGCAAATTCTGGAAGATTTGGAGGAGACTGATAATTTATCATGTGATCAATTTATCAGGAAAGGCCAAGTCCAACAAGCCTTGATGAAGATCTATGAGGAGGAGGAGAAGTACGGGCATCAAAGATCTAGTGAAAAATGGCTTTTGAAAGGTGACAGTAACACTGACTATTTTCATAGAGTGGCTAATGGGAGGAGGAGAAAGAAGGTTATTTTCTCTATGAAAGATGATCAAGACACAATACAGGGGACACCTGATTTGCTAAAGCATGCTACAAAATTATATAAAGAATTGTTTGGTCCTGCTCCTTCATCGGGCATCAAACTCAGTGATGACATGTGGGGTGTGAATGAGAAATTATCAATAGAAGATAGAGCTAAGCTCGATAGGCCTTTCTGTGAGAAAGAAATCAAGGAGGTAGTTGATTCCATGGAGAAAAAGAAAGCAGCAGGGCCTGATGGGATTCCTATTGAATTCTATCGAACTTGCTGGTATATCATTAAACATGATGTGGTGGAAATGTTCAATGATTTCTATGCTCACAAGGTTGATTTGGCTAGAATTAACTATGGTATAATCAATCTGATACCGAAAGGGGAGGATGCTGATAGAATTCAAAAATATAGGCCCATTTGCTTGTTACAAGTCTTGTTCAAGATTTTTACTAAAGCCATGACTATAAGGGCAGAACCTTTTATGGGTAAACTGATTAACCCTTGCGAGACTGCCTTTATTAAAGGTAGGAATATTATGGATGGTGTGGAGCTGCTGCAAGAGATCCTGAAGGAATCCAAGTTTAGGAAGGCATAGGGGGTTGTGCTGAAAATTGATTTTGAGAAGGCGTATGATAGGGTCAACTGGGATTTCCTTTTTGAGTGTTGTAGGGAAAAAGGCTTCAGTGATAGATGGATGATTTGGTTGAAAAATGTTGTCACACAGGGGACTCTGAGTGTTAAAGTAAATGATGAAACAGGGCCTTATTTTGGTAGCTTTAAAGGAGTGAGACAAGGGGACCCTTTTTCTCCATTTCTTTTCAATGTTGTTGCTGAAAGTCTGGCTAAGATGGTACATACAGCACAGGAGAATGGTTTGTTCACTGGGCTCGTGGATAATTTAGTTGACAAAGGGATTGCTATATTACAGTATGCAGATGATATGATCTTATTCATAAAAGATGAGATGGAAGGGGCCAGGAACCTTAAATTGTTACTGTATATTTTTTAGGCTATGTCGGGCCTAAAAATAAATTTTCAAAAAAGTGAAGTGATGATGATAATAAACAGCAACAATATGCTGAAATGTTTAATTGCCAGCAAGGTAGTTGGCCTATCAAGTATCTAGGTGTTCCTGTTTGTTATAGGAGATGTACTGTACAGGAAATGGGTTTTTTGGGAGAAAGAATGAAAAAAATGTTGGAAGGTGGATGGGTGGAGCTCTGTCTATTGGGGGCAGAGTTATAAAAACCAATGTGTGTTTATCCAGTGTGGCTGTTTATCATATGTCTTTGTCCCTGTTACACAAAACCACTGTTGAAGGGATGGACAAGATAAGAAGGGCCTTTCTCTGGCAAAGCAGTCCTACCGAAAGGAGGTATCATCTGGTGAGTTGGAAGTTAATTTGTAAACCAAAGAAGAAAGGGGGACTGGGAGTGAGAGATCGGACCAGATTTAATATCAGCCTGATGTGCAAATGGTGGTGGAAACTAGAAAATGGAGAGGGTCCTTGGTAGCAATTTATGAGAGCTAAATACCTGGGGGAGAATGTGTCGTCGTGGTGAACAAAAGATGCCATAGGATGGCTTAAGTTGGGGCCGATGGACGCTGGTGGAACCGGAGAGGGATGGTGCGTAGAATTACGCACACGGGAAGCACAAGCACACACGCGATTTACCCAGGTTCAGGGCCCTCGTGAGGAGGTAAAACCCCTACTCCTGCTTGTCTGACTGTATACAGAGCTGAATATTCGAGTTACAATGGTGCTCCTCAAGCTGTGTAAGCTACGCCTACGTGAGGCGTACTCTGAGCTCTCAAGAACTAGAGGAAGGAGGAGCTCGTATGTGAGCTGGGGGAAAATGAGGACTCGAGCGCTTGTCCCTGTGCGCTTCCCCCTGGTGCTCCTGATATCGGGAACCTAGGAGCACCAGGGGACATGGGGGCCCACTGAATAGTACTGCACTATACAAAACTCTATACATGAAGTGACCATTGGGGTCTTGTCGCATTGTTCGAGATGACTGGTGCATGGCCACAGCAGATGTACTATAGTCACATCAGGAGCATGGTCTTGGAGGAAGGCTCGTCCGCTTGTCCATGTCCACAGCATCTTCTAGTCATCGAACTTATCCTCTTCTTCTAGGTCTTGGTCTTCACATACTGGCTTGTCAACGATGCCAGGTCCGAGCGGTGGGCATCCCAGGACCTGGCAGCGAGGGACATCGAGACCTGGGCACCGGGTAGATGGTCTGGTCGAAGTAGCGGTAGCAGCGGGGGTATGTCGGATGAATAGTGTCGGGGATGAACAGTGTCAGTGGGATGAATAGTGTCGTCCCAGGACATGTATGTCGGCCAGGACAATATGCCGTCCGGAGGTATGTCGGATGAACAGTGTCGGGGGTATGTCGGATGAACAGTGTCGGGGCATGTCGAATGAACAGGGTCGGTGGCTGAACAGTGTCATCGGGATGAATAGTGTCGGCCCAGGACATGTATGTCGACCGGGATAATATACCGTCCGGAGGTATGTCGGATGAACAGTGCGGGGTATGTCGGATGAACAGTGTCGGGGTATGTCGGATAAAACAGTGTCGGGGGGTGAACAGTGTCGGGGGTATGTCGGATGAACAGTGCCGGGGGGTATGTCGGGGATGAACATTGTCGGGGGGATGAACAGTGTCGTCCCAGGCCATGTATGTCGGTCGGGCCATTATACCGTCCGGAGGTATGTCGGATGAACAGTGCGGGGGTATGTCGGATGAACAGTGGCGGTGGATGAACAGTGCCGGGGGTATGTCAGATGAACCGTGTCGGGATGAATAGTGTCACCGGGATGAATAGTATCGGCCCAGGACATGTCTATCGGCAGTATAGCTATATGCCGGCCTAGTCTGCGCCTGTGTCGGCCCAGGCTGGCCGTCGCTCGCTTCTTTCCTGTTTCTTCTATATTTGTTTGAATTTCTTCTCTATATTAATTGACTTGTGTCTTCTATTCGTCCGTGAAGTGACCAACTCTGGGGTACCCGGGATCATATCCCTGACAGTAGTCCCCGAGGCTATGTGGGAATAGTAGAGTCGTGCATAGGCTCTCCAAATGTTATCACAGAGTTGGTACCAACACATAGCCTACATGAACCATGCCGGTATATATTGCCCCTGTGGGCTATGTCGACATACAACCAACTTGGGCAATGTCTCATCGACGTATGGCCTGCATGGGCTATGTCGGCATCATATATTGCCTACATGGGCTTTGTTGACATACAGCCAACTTGGGCTATGTCACATCGACGTATGGCCTGCATGGGCTATGTCGGCATCATATATTGCCTGCATGGGCATTGTTGACATACAACCAACTTGGTCTATGTCTCATCGACGTATGGCCTGCATGGGCTATGTCGGCATCATATATTGCCTGCATGGGCATTGTTGATATACAGCCAACTTGGGCTATGTCTCATCGACGTATGGCCTGCATGGGCTATGTCGGCATCATATATTGCGTGCATGGGCATTGTTGACATACAGCCAACTTGGGCTATGTCTCATCGACGTATGGCCTGCATGGGCTATGTCGGCATCATATATTGCCTGCATGGGCATTGTTGACATACAACCAACTTGGGCACTGTCATACATTATACTTGAAGAACCGAGATACTTGGCGAGTTGGGATAATTGATGAACCATGATAATTGGTCTTAGCCAACATAGGAGGAAATTTTGAGATACCTTTCTGCTGATGCCATGATACTTTGGCAAACCGACATAAGTGGTGATTCGAGATAACTTTGTGATGATGCCATGATACTTTTGGTTGACCGACATAAACGGTGATTCGAGACATTTTGTGATGATGCCATGATACTTTGGCTGACCGACATAAACGGTGATTCGAGACATTTTGTGATGATGCCATGATACTTTGGCTGACCGACATAAACGGTGATTCCAGACATTTTGTGATGATGCCATGATACTTTGGCTGACCGACATAAACGGTGATTCGAGACATTTTGTGATGATGCCATGATACTTTGGCTGACCGACATAAACGGTGATTCGAGTCATTTTATGATGATGCCATGATACTTTGGCTGACCGACATAAACGGTGATGAACTCTCGCTCAGAAATGAGCATGCCAACAGACAAGGTTAGTCAAAGCATATAAATAATAAATATTTAACCTTAACAGCAGTTTATACGTGTGGGGAAACTGGCTTGATCTCAACCGAGTCCCCGAGTTACTCTTCCTACCTAGGAGATACCATAAAATAGACTAACTGGCCAGTCCCCGGGTTAAGACATCTCGGTCTCGGGGAAAATAGCTAAGCATGCTAAAGGGTAGCAGTCCCCGAGTGCCGTTCGGGGTTAACCACTTGTGTGTGGCGCCAAGGAATATATAGTAAATACTCACGGAGCATTGTTGGTGCAGACTAGACGGACAGAACCGACATGGGCCGAGCCATCGAAGGGCAATTACCCGGGATTTGTTGATGACGATCGTTGGTGAAGACTACGCCAGCCTTTGCCTACGGCGGCAGGCTAGAGCGCGGGGGGTAATGGCGATGTCGAGTCCCCGAGTTGATGAAGAAGGTCCCGTCCGGATGGAAACTCCAGCCAGCGCCGCTGCTGGCCCCATGGTGGGCGCCAACTGTCGTCGTGGTGAACAAACAGATGCCATAGGATGGCTTAAGTTGGGGCCGATGGACGTTGGTGGAACCGGGGAGGGATGGTGCGTATAATTACGCACACGGGAAGCACAAACACACACGTGATATACCCAGGTTCAGGGCCCTCATGAGGAGGAAAAACCCCTACTCCTGCTTGTCTGACTGTATACGGAGCTGAATATCCGAGTTACAATGTTGCTCCTCGAGATGTGTGAGCTACACCTACGTGAGGCCTACTCTGAGCTCTCAAGAACTAGAGGAAGGAGGAGCTCGTATGTGAGCTGGGGGAAAATGAGGACTCGAGCGCTTGTCCCTGTGCGCTTCCCCCTGGTGCTCCTGATATAGGGAACCTAGGAGCACCAGGGGACATGGGGGCCCACTGAATAGGACCGCATTATACAAAACTCTATACATGAAGTGACCACTGGGGTCTTGTCGCACTGTTGGAGATGACTGGTGCATGGCCACAGTAGATGTACTATAGTCACATCAGGAGCATGGTCTTGGAGGAAGGCTCGTCCGCTTGTCCATGTCCACAGCATCTTCTACTCATCGAACTTATCCTCGTCTTCTAGGTCTTGGTCTTCATGTACTGGCTTGTCAACGATGCCAGGTCCGAGCGGTGGGCTTCCCAGGACCTGGCAGCGAGGGACATGGAGACCTGGGCGCCGGGTAGATGGTCTGGTCGAAGTAGCGGTAGCAGCCGGGGTATGTCGGATGAATAGTGTCGGGGATGAACAGTGTCACCGGGATGAATACTGTCGTCCTAGGACATGTATGTCGGCCGGGACAATATGCCATCCGGAGGTATGTCGGATGAACAGTGTCGGGGGGTATGTCGGGGGTATGACGGATGAACAATGCCCGGGGGGGGGGGCATCGGATGAACAGTGCCGGGGGTATGCCGAATGAACAGGGTCGGGGGATGAACAGTCTCATCGGGATGAATAGTGTCGTCCCAGGACATGTATGTCGGCCGGGGGACAATATACCGTCCGGAGGTATGTCGGATGAACAGTGCGGGGTATGTCGGATGAACAGTGTCGGGGTGTGTCGGATGAACAGTACTGGGGGTATGTCGGATAAACAGTGTCGGGGGATGAACAGTGTCGGGGGTATGTCGGATGAACAATGTCGGGGGTATGTCGGATGAACAGTGTCGGGGGATGAACAGTGTCGGCCCAGGACATGTATGTCGGCCGGGACAATATACCGTCCGGAGGTATGTCAGATGAACAGTGCGGGGGTATGTCGGATGAACAGTGTCGGGGGTATGTCGGATGAAACAGTGTCGGGGGTATGTCGGATGAACGGTGTCGGGGATGAACAGTGTCATCGGGATGGATAGTGTCGGCCCAGGACATGTCTGTCGGCAGTATAGCTGTATGCCGGCCTAGTCTACGCCTGTGTCGGCCCAGGCTGGCCGTCGCTTGCTTCTTTCCTGTTTCTTCTATATTTGTTTGAATTTCTTCTCTATATTAATTGACTTGTGTCTTCTATTCGTCCGTGAAGTCACCAACTCTGGGGTACCCGGGATCATATCCCTGACAGAATGGGATTGCTAATGTCAAACACAGAAGCATGGACTCTGCCTGCTAGTCAGATATGCTTCATATTAGAGATTTGTATCTTTTAGGCAGAGTGATGGTTGTAGGCAATGGTAAGAGGACAGATTTCTGGGGAGATGCCTGGTGTGGAGCTACTCCTTTCAAAGAGAAATTTTCAAGTTTGTTTCAGATTTGTAATGAGCAAGAGGTGTCAGTTGCTGAGATGGCTGGTAGGAGATGGGGGTTGACATTCAGAAGATGGTTAGACCTTGAGTTGCAAGACGATTTGAGAAAGATGAAGAATATGCTCGTGGGGGTAGCCCTGAATGATTCTGCAGATAAACCTAGGTGGAAGTGGTCTAGAATGGTTTATATACTGCTAAATCCATGTATGAATTCCTAAGCGGTAATGGAATTGACAGGTCCTTTAGACACCTGTGGAAGGCAAGAATTCCCCTGAAGATCAAGATATGGCTTTGGCTTATTTGGCACGATGCCATAGCTACTAAAGATAACATGACTAAAAGAAATTGGGTGGGGGACACGAAATGCAGGTTATGTGATTCTTTTGGTGGTTCCCACGCTTTGTCAAGGCTAGCAGAAACGTCCAGATAACTGGCCTGGCAGCAGTTTGCTGGGCCATTTGGAAACTGCGAAATCGTGCATGTTTTGAAAAAAAGTTGATAAAACCACCGTTTGAACTAATCAGTTATATTTGTGTTTTTATCAACTATTGGGAAGGGCTTCATCCAGACCAGGAGCAAAATGACCTGAGGTAGGGGGCGGCGGCACTACTTCAGGTTGCGGCTGCGGGGGCAATTAACCGGAACCTTGCTTTGGTAATTGGTGGCAATAACCAGGGAGATGTGTCGCCTGATGAACACATGGAGGAAGCAAACCAGTGAAAGGAGGAGGAGAAAAAAAGTGAAGTTACCTGTGTTTTGGTGGTGGAGGATCTGAACACCCTTTTGGTGTTTCAAAGAACTCCATTTGATCTTATGTCTGCTGATGGCTGTTGGTGCCTGTAATGTTACTTTACTTAGTGCCTCTTAGTTGTTGGCTTGCTGATACTTTGGCTAGTCCTTTTTGGTCCCGTGCTACCTAGAAATCGAAAAATGGTGATGGTTGCATATAAAGATTGTAAGAGCGTGGATGCTGTTTCGTTATTTCGATAATGGAACCCGGTCCGGCCTTTGCTGGGGGTCCATGCATGCATGGATGGTCCTTTTTGGATCGATGGGTCGGGAGTAGATACCGATCGAGCGAGCTCGAGATCGATTGGCGTCACGTCGCGATCGCTCGTTCTCCGATTGACCGGTTGATTGGTTGATCTGTTGGCGCCGGATTAATTCGATGGGGGTGAACAGTAATGGCCGTATGCGGCTTCAATTCCTCGGTCGGCCGGAGGTATTAATTACTCCTCCCGCGCGCCCGCGCTAGTTAGCCGATCGTACGTGCGGGGTTTTTGACTCTTCCTCCCCCGGCCGGCGTGGTCGTACTTTCTGCTCGTCCATGGCGGATCGATCAATCTGGCTGGCTAGCCACTGTGCGTACATGCATCATCCATGGTCTGGCCGAGATGGCATGTGAGTATGTCTCGCACAGTGGCGGCGGTGGCTGCACGCCCGCGCAGCAGTAGCTAGCTAGCTACCCATAGCCTATATAGCCATTGCTAGGCCACTGCTGGTACTACCACCTGTGCACTAGCTTGCACCTGCTCGATCGATCTTGGCTAGCAGGTCGTACGCCGTGACGCATATGTTGTGGCATCGCCGGCCGGCCGATCGGTCCATGCATGCATGCAGCTCTCCTTCCTTACGCGCGTGCGTACCATCTGTATGCAATGCCAATTCGTCTGACGGACAGCACAACATTCTAGCTTCTCTCTGACTCTCTTGTAACGTTCACGTACAGTGCTTCAATCGGAGCCGGAGGAGAAGGCTGTTTTGCAGCATGGCTGGGTGGCCAGCAGAATCATCATATCCCATGCAGCATCTTGGCTCAAACATCTCAGGCGCGAGCAATGATTACTCCCATATCAGACCGGAATCGGCGGCGCCGGGGGGAGCTGGAGCACGGCGATCGATCCGGCGCCGTACCGCCGTGGGGGATCCGCTGCCGGCCGGCGGAGAGGCAGGGCAATCAAGGTGTTCTTCTCTTCCGCCGGGCGGAGGGGCTTTCCATTAACTAACTGCGCCCCGCTCGCGGCCCACCGGGCCAGGGATGTCCGTCCGTCCTCTCCTCGTTTTTTATGGCGACCCGTTGGAGCCCACCGGGCCCGTCCCGGATTTAACTGTCCGCCTGCGCCGCTGCAGTCTGTGTACCCTGATGATTTCTCTCTGGAAAAGGCGAAAGGGGACACAGTGTTGTGACTCTTGGGGAAAAATGGATAAAAATAACCAAAAGGTGGAACAAATTTAAAAAGTAAACGTCCCCAAAATTATTTCACGGAACTAACCATAAGGGGTGCAGCCACGTCACTCTGACCCCGTAGCCGTCACGCTGGCAGGGAGAGTAGCGTCTTAGACCAAGACGCTACTATGCAGAGCATGGCGCCTTTCCGTCGGGTGCTACCCGAAAGGGTTAATTTCGTGAAATAATTTCGAACAAACGTTTATTTTTTTCAACAAAAATCTTTTAGTCCATTTTTCCGACTCGGTCTGAACCGGACGGACACAAGCTCCAGATAGATAAGATAGTCCGTCCAGCCTCATGACGGAGTGTTTCAAGATCGACACTTGAGACACGGCACGTACACTCGTAATGGCGCATTGCCGGCCGTGCGTTGTGTACGTCCTCGATGGCAGGCTCGCAGCATGCAGATCGGAGCCGGCGCCTGCCATGCATCCCGATCAATGGTGACTTCAGCAATACCGGCGAGAGCAGCATGCCACTCGCTGGCACGCACGTGATCGATCAGCTCGACCGATGGGCTCTGTGCCTCGACGATACGGCGCAGATCGTGTAGGCCCATGCGCCCGATGTGGCCATCGAACTACCCTGGCGCAGCGCTACAGGACAAGCTTGCCTACGCACGCGCTGCACGCACGCACCGGGTAAACCAGAAATTCGTATCAGGAGAGCGGTTGACTCTAAACCAGAAATTTGTATCACAAGATTAGAGCATTTTCCATGCCAACGCGGCGGAGCTGGCATTAAACCGGCATGTCGTCTCACCATCCACCCGTCAATTCCCACGTCACTGTTTTTCGTCTCACCATTAGGCTATACATCGCTTCTCGCCGTACTCACATCTCGTTGTAGACAACACACATAACGCCATGCCACCATAAACACAACGCGCAACCTAGCCATCTCCTATGCCACCCCTCACCGAGCCAGGGCAAACGACGACGAGGCTAGCCCTAGCGAGCCACCTCATCTCCCGACGTGTAGACTACTCGTAGTTTAAGTTTAGATTTATTATAGTTTAAGTTTAGACTAATTATAGTTTAGATTCCAGTTGTAATTTCGTTAAAAATTATCAAAATGCAATAAAAATCGTATATTTTATAATTGTTGATCAAATAGAAAAAACTTGGGTGTTGTTAGCGTGAGACGCACCAAAAAAATATGCTGGACAAATGTCCGACGCCCCAAAGCAGAAATAAATTGAGAGGTGCCGGTGCCGGACACCAATTGTGGGTGCTGATGGAGATGCTCCTAGGACTCGCTTCAGGAATGAAGACCTCCCCCAGCTGCAGGTACACGACATTTTTTTCGATCATCCACAGGTGCTGCAGATTGTATGAACGGTCCAAAATTTCAGAGTCCGCCTTGGGGCACCGGCCGAGACGCCGAGCCAGAGCGAATCACGAGTTTTCTAATAACGAAACAATGAGGTTTCGACAGGTTACTTCAGCTGAGAAAGGCGCCATCCATTCGGGAAGTCAACAGTGCAGATGGAATGTAAGGCCAAGGTATTTACAACAGAATGAAATGGAGGGGAGCTTTTATTTTCCAGCGCATGCCTACTGCAAGAGTTGTTTCTGCCGTCCACTACAGCTCACTCACCTGGCCCAGCTTGGGTATGCTGAGAGTGCTCTCACTCTCAGCAGGGCTAGAATATCAAAGGATGTACCGGGGGCGAGCCCAGGGAATTTTATTTGGGCACAGTCCGTGGCCATTTGATTTTCAAACGGATTCCTCCATGGAGTTGTTCGTCCTCACCTTACCAAAGGAATGAGCAGGTACTCCGCGTAGAACAGCTGCAGAGCCCATGTGGGGAGGGAGTGAATGTGAGTTAACACTTGACAGGGTGTGTATCAATCCAGGATTGACAAGGTGCACAAGGTAAACTAATTGAATTGAATTGGTTTGGACGGTACGCCTGGCCCCTACGAGTTTTAAACGAGGATGACGAGAGATGGGGAATGGGTGCTGATGTCAGCCATTACCTTCCAGATAAACATGTAGAAGGACGTTATTGCAGCTTTGCTTGTCAAGTCGACTGATTGTGCGCAGCTCCATAAGATCGAGGCGAGGATTGCATGGCCCACGACCTGCAAAACACATGTTCATAAACCTTTCGTAAGGAAACTGCAGAGAACCATTTACAACAACCTACCTAAGGTAAAGCCTTATAATTTTGTCTAAAACAAGATTAGTAATCCATATCAATTTCCATCATAACAGTATCTTGATCATAAGAGAAAGACAGTCCTACGACTCGCTAGAGATGTGAGCCATGGTGGTAATCAACTCAAAACTTTTTTGGGGCTAAATAATGAACTCAAAACTGACCCTAATATTGTGTAGGTTGGCAAAGATGAATAACTTAAACAATTATTAATCTAATAGTGAATATTGCCGTGAGATTATGAGATGCAATCCATACGGTCACAGATTTGCTCCACAAACTGGAAGAAGTTGCCCCCATCACTATTGCAACGCCGTAGGCCATCTCAAGTAGACCAACACAAGTCCAGAAAACCTGCGTGGAAGTATAAATCAGAAAATCCAAGAGCAAGCCTCTTACCAAAATAACATTGTTTTCTACTCCCTCCGTATCAAAATATAAGATGTTTTAGCATTTGGCTTTCCATCCGTATCTAGACATGTTTTAGTCACTAAAACATGTCTAGATACGGATGGAAAGCCAAATGCTAAAACATCTTATATTTTGATACGGAGGGAGTATTTATTTACTAACCTTGTTTTGACCTAATCTAACACTGAAAGATTGAATTCCAAAAATGCGGTCCCCTTCAATATCAGGTATATCCTGCAAAACAGTAAAATTCCTTCAGTGCAAGTTGTTTATATCAAAAGTGATGCAACAAATGAGTGTTCTGTTAGCAAACCATGAAAGGATATTTTATGACTTATGATCTGCAGTAATGCAGCCAGTACAGAAACATAGATATTGTTACCTTGAATAATGCTATTACAACTGAGAAGAAGGTCATGAATGCAGTTGCAAATATCAATGGCTTTGAAAAGACTGCCGGCCTTCTGAAAACAAATGTCTGGTAGAAAAACAAAGCAACGCAGCATAAATCATATGCAGCAGTTATCATGTGATATTTATAGAGCAGACCACAAGAACATGTAAGTACAATTGCGGACCGAACATTATGTTTTACTACAAGTTGCTTCTTGTTTGCAAATAGCTCATAGAGGACTTGCCTGAATGTGGAGAAAAAATGCCAGTTGAACAATCACCGCACGCACTGCTAATATGCAGAGTGCTGCAACAACAGCAAATCTCTTCCATCGAAAGTATGGCAGCTGTGGAGTACGAAAATGGGTATGTCAGCTCTCTTTAATTAGGTAAAACATGGTATCAATAGCTCACACCAAACAGAATGATATTCCAGATAATTATGGTGGAATAGAAACAAACATACAAAATGTTTTCACATTAAACAAGCAGACTTCATTCTGAAATTCAATCAAATCAAGATTTCCATTTGCCAACTTTGGGCTTTACCACATGCCAGCCCCAAAACGTTTTGAGGCCTATCTTAGCCTATCAAATTTGAGAGTTGTGCAGAAGTGCAGAGCAAGCTTTTCAGCTGTACCATGTTAGCCCATTAAATCAGCATATCAGTTATAGCCTTATAGATGGGCCTCCACATATGTCACTTGTCCACATCTTTCAGGCTCATGAGCAAGTAAAAAAGAACTAGCTGGTATAAGCATTTCACTAAGATTGTGCTAGTTTTTTTTTTCAAAAGTAGGTTGCTTAATTACTTAATATAATTTTTGAAGAAAAAAAACTGTATTACAGCAGAGTAGGCAACAAAACCATCACATAAATATACAGAAAATCTGAAGTTATATGTGGTGAATTGTTGATTATAAGGATGTAAGCTCTTACATTGACTGAATAAGCAGTTCCAAGAACAAAGCTAATAAAAAGAGCCCAAAACAGAGGTGGTGATCCAACAAGCCATCCAAGGGCAAAGCTCTGCAATTCAAACAGCAATGCTCCTGAATTAGTCTGACAGAACTGGCAGCAAAGAGCCTCCTTCCAAGATTAGCGCAACTACAAACCAATGGCATTAGAATTTATTTGGTTTGTAAAAAAGGAGGAACTGCAACTATAAAAAGACGTTACCACAGAGACCATAGCAGCAAATATCTAAAAAGAAGTTACCATGGCAGCAGAAACTGACACGATTGCAACCCCAGTTGCAGGAGTGTATTCCCCAGATGCTAGTGGAAGAGTTGGTTTGTTAACCTGGTGCATCACTAGCATTAGCTTCTGCAGAAGTTCAAAACAGACATAACAAAAAGTAGCACTGTAAAGTGGAAATATAAACATTTGAGATTAGAACAAATCTACAATACCTTGTCTATTTCAATGTCAAACAACTGATTCAATCCAACAATATAGATGTTCATAAAAAAAGCGGCCACCACTGCCTACATAGGAGTGAAAATGCATCATTGTTTATACAGCTCCATCACTAGAGAAGAAAAGTGTTGCTCAAAGTTGTACCTCCAGGAAACCAGTGAGGAACAGGGGTGAAATATCAGAGAAGCTCTCTACAGCCAGTAGGGAAACTGAGACTATGCTTAGTGCCTGCCTAAACAAGAATTTTTCTCTTAGATCCAGGTAGAGTACACAGCGCAGCCCAAGTACATAGCTTCATTAAGAGATCTTATACTGGTGATTTCATGTAAATGAGACAACATCAACATGACTTAACTGTTCCTATGACGGTATGTGGCCGAGAAAACCTGTAAAATGCATCCAGAGAAGATGATATTGGCTTCCAGATGCTTGCTGGGTCATGTGCTTCAGTTTCAGGCTGCAGTGATTGCTCTGAAGCATTCACAGAAGTATTTATCCTATGGTAGGAATATTTCCAATCCAAGAATTTTTTACAGTGATTAACAGTAGGGCCCTTGGACCCTTGGATGGACAAAGAAACTCGTCCCTTGCCGTTTTGTTGGATAGAACAAAATGAGGGTAGAACATGATCTGTAAAAGCAACATTTCAAAACTACGTCAAACACTCAGGAAAAAAAGATGGGAGAACTTTATCCAGAATACAAGGTATGTGACAATATGCAAGCTCAAATACACGCGGATGTATTATCAGCTTAACCGTGAGAATTTAATACTCGATAGGATCAGTTAATGAAGAAAATTACTTTTATGCGCTCCTTACCCCATTTCCATCAAGTCGGCAGATTATATTCATCAAAACGAGATGGACTCTGTGCAAAAACACACCCACACACACAAACGCTGGACTCGTTGCAGCACAACTGCCATTGATTTCAGCAGAAATGATTTTTACATGAGCAGCAAAAACCTGCACATGCAGTAAGACAACAGGAGAGGAACTACGCATGAAGCTAACTTTCAGCACATCCATTTGTGTCGGACATAATCGACATAGAACGATTGCTGAACTTAAACTAGCAGGCAGCAGCACCTGAGCATAACAAGCAGGTTGTTTACTAGTTACTACTCCCTCTGTTGCTAAAGTAGCTTGCTAAAAGGCTTATATTGTGGAACAGAGGTAGTACTAACTTAAACAGGTTGACAACCTGCAGCCTAACAAATCCCCTTGATATTTACACAGTGCTGTCACATAATTGACATGGAACGATTACTGAACTAAAACTAGCAGCACCTGAGCACCTCCTTGATACTTACACAGGCCTTCGCACGCATAACAGATCATTCGGATCAAAACAAGCAGGTTGTTTACTGCAGTACTAACTTAAACAGGTTGACAACCTGCAGCCTGATAAATCTCCTCCCCATTTACTATTCTCCTAGTACATGAAAAAATTGACCACGCAAAATAACATGCACCATATCCCTCCGACCCTCTCTACTCAACATACAAAAGTATACCAGGTGGCTAACGAAACCGCTCTGTTCCCCCTAACCAAATAAATTATAAGCAAAGGTACCAGAACGGCGTGACCATTTCACAACGTTTATCAGGTGCATCTCCGCCCCTGCAGCAATGCATTCATTTCACCGGCTCTGGTAGCAGGTACAAACCCCTAAGTAATCAAGCACTTCCAACTGATTTCCAGTAACAAACAAACAAAAAATGGTTGTAGTGATTCGGTTTTCCATCGATCGAACACTAACCCCTTTCGGTTCACTACTATTCGGGAAAAGCGCGTATTAAGGAGAAGATTCCTAGCCCAACGAGAATCGCATCCGAGAAACATCGCTTTCGCTCTCCGAATCCGGTAAGGCCTTCCGCTAACTGCATCCATCCGTACAGTGGCAGCATCTAGTCAAAGCTACTGAGCGGCGCTAAGCGCCACCCACGCGGAACATGCGGAGGGGAGGGGGGGTGTTCGAGGGACTCACCTCGCCGGCGGGCGCAGCCGGGCGCGGATCGGAGCGACGACGGGCGGAGGCGGAGCGAATCCATCGCGCGCGGCGAGGGCGAGAGGGAGGGAGCGGGCGGGCAGTGTGAGAGGTGGGGGGAGAAGAGAAAGGCAGAGCAGGTTCAAGTACAAGTAGTGAACTGGACTGTTTCGTCAAAATAGTCAAAGTAATTGGACCGAGCTGAAACTGGAGTGTTCCGAGTAATTGACAGCAACGATGCCTGGTGTTTGCTTGTAGCTGTGGAGCATTTGCTTTCACACGCAACATTTGCTTACCTGACAAGGAAATCCTGGTGTCTATTTCTGCGTGGGGAATTCGCTACTAGAAGTATTGAATTGTGGTGTACATTGTAGACATGTCAGGTTTGGCTAAGTTTTTTTTTTTCACGTGGGGAATTCACTTACGAAATCGTCATCGGTGGGTAAAGCTCTTCCCCCCGCTATTCTCGAAAAAAAACTTACGAAATCATCTCTCCCAAGTTTTGTCATGTCCGTTCGAATATGACAGGCAAACAAAGTGGCAAAGATCAAGAACATGAAACGTGGAAAAGAAAAACCAAGTGTACCCACGACTGACTTATAGGGAATTTCAACATAGGAGGTCATTCTAAGGGGGTCAGTGGCGAGGATGAACAACATCGGGGATAGCGGGTCCCTTGTCAAAGTCCTCTAGCGTGGAAGGAGGAGGATCCCGGGTTCCCATTCATCAACACATAGAGGACGTTGAGGCCATGAACAAGAAATTCCAGTCGTGTTAGGGTTGGCCCACATCAAGGCGTTGCAGGACCACGAACCGAAAGCCTTTGATATGTCGAGCTTAAGAAAGGGGCCTAGGGTGTTGGAACGATGGAGGTTCTTAATCAGATCTTGTGTGTGAATGAGAAGTTGTCGTGAATACAACGATTCCACATGAAACCATTCTCCCCTTGGCGACAAGCTCGATAAAGTGTGTGGCAGGCGATTTGCCATAAGCTTTTGTGAAGATTTTGGACATGATGTGGGTTGGGCTGGGCTTTTTGTCATAGAATGATATAGGGTGTGTTTATGAGGTTTGCGCAGATTCCTCTAAGATCCACTAGCTGCAGGATGGCCGCGATGACGTACGGACTGATTATGTCACAACAGGACTTGAAACCATCGACGCTTGCCACTTTGACCAAAGGAAGAGAGAAAATTGCCTCCTTTGATTTTAGATTCCTTGAAGGGGGCGTCGAGGTTCTCTCAATATAAAACGGTGGTGCGAGGCACGGAAGTTCCAAAGCCGTCCGCGTACGTAGGTGGGATAGCACAACCTCCTCTTTATCAGCGCGCGCGAGTGATAGCTGCGGGTGTTTGGTTACACTTATTATTTTGCTTTTGAAAATAGCGTGCATTATATTTTGGGATGAAGGAAGTATCATCATGCAACATTGTCCAGCCAAAACCCAGAGCTACAAGCCTACAACACATATTATAGTGTTTTTATGACTTATAAACTAAAATCCAAAAAAAAACACTACTAGAATAGTAATCCTAACCAAAATACCACGAAGAGTGCTCGTGGAACTCCTCATTCAACCATTTACTACCGTGGCATGCATGAAATAGCTTTCGAGTTTGCATCGCCCAAAACGCTGCCTCGTGCGTGGGTTCGAAAACGGAATCTTTCCTTTCTCGACGTCTTAGAAACGGAAGCTTTGGTTGCACGAGTCTATAATACAGTTCTACATATAGGGGTAAGCTCGACGTGAGCCCATGACCGCAATTGCTTTTTCGTTGTATTGCGAGTGATTTAACTACTAGTGCAAGAAACCAAAACGAGATCGCGTGCAGCGTGCTTCGAGAGGACCACCGGTTGGTAAGCAAAATCCAGGGGCGTCACTGTTCGTATATTTTTAAACGAAAGGCCATAGCTCAGCTTTATAAATAAATCAGCCAACACCAAGCGTTCATACACATAGCAGTTCACTGTTCGTATATCGCCCGCCCGCCACTGTGCCCGTGGACGATGATGGATCATGGATGGCTAGCTGCACCTGCACGGGGCCTGAATCCTTCCTTACCCCGATATTACGAGTGATTCATCATCAGTGCAAGCAAGTGTACGAGATCTTATTGGCCCACCAAATGTGACATTCCGACGAGATTTTATTGGTCCCCGGCTAACATTTTGGAATGGGTTGCTACAACATCTATTCTTAGTAAATTTGACGGAGGGGACCGATGAGTTTCGATGAAATTTACACAACAATGGTAAAATCTCGGTGGACTCTATGTACAAAGCATTAATCCAACTGGATATGCATCTTAACTATGCAGAGTCCGAAGTAATACTTTTTAGATAAAGAAACGAGATTGTTTCCTCAAAAAAGGAAACGAGATGGCGAGTGTGATCATCCGGCTGATCGGTTGCTTCGAGGTGCCAGCGTGCACGGCACGGGTGAAGAGAAGGGACGAGACAACACAGATACGCCGAGGAGCACGTTGTGGACGAGAAGAGAGGAGCAGAGCAGGAGGATAAAGCGACGAGCCGTGTGTCGGCGACGGCCGACGGGCTCTGCAGGCTGCACGTGGTCACGGAATACAGTACTAGGAGTAGAGCAGAGTGCCGAGGAGCAGAGTACCGAGGAGCTGTCAGAGTAGGATACACGCCTACTACACCGTAGCCAAGCGACTTGTGAGTGTACAGGTGCGTAGCCAGGTGTCTGGACAGCGTGCCCAAGTGTACCGTAAACCAATTTGAGCTCCGGAAAATCACGCACGAACGGACAGTAATGAAAACGAGACTTGCCTACTTCTTTATTCAGAGCATCTCCGGTCACGCCAATGGACCATTCGGATTAGCGTCCAGACGAGCTACATTGCTATATTGACAGCTCACCGATAAAATTGTGTCTATTGACGCCGTTACTCTCCGGTCGCTGCGCCAATAAATAGGAAGAATATAACATTTTGAAATTAGATATATTTCATCCAAAATTTAGGAAATTTCATAAATTTAAATGAAATTCGAAAACAACTTAAATCTAAACCCGAATCTAGCGGTAGCGGTCGAAGACGGTGAAGTCCAGCGGCTCGTCCTTGACCGCTGCGTCGTCATCGGCCTCCTGCTTCACCTCCTCCTCCTCGTCCTTGACGCGGCTGGGACCCGCCTCGTGGTCGTCGGCTGTGAGGTCGAGGAACGGCGTCCCGGTAATCTCCGCGTGGTCCCGTAGTTACCACGCGCAGGTCGCCTGCTCGTCCAGCGGCAGGACGTCATTGAGCGACTGCTGCAGCATAGCGGCGAGCCCGGGGCAGTCGTTGTCATCGGGGTCGAAGAGGCTCTCCTGCGAGGCGTTGAGGTGCTCGTGCCACCTTCTTCGGCAGCGATGAAGGTGGAAGAGGGCGTCGGCTGCCGCGCTGTCCGATCAGGGCGTCGCGGATGACGACCCCGCCCCCGCTCCGCCCGGCGCGCCTCGCCGGGATGCGCAGCTCCTCCTTCACCGCCGGCTTCGGGGTGAGGAGCCCCGACGTGCCGCAGGACGAGGAGGACCCCGAGCCGGACGACGACGACGACGCCGTCCTCCTCGGCGCCTAGCGGTGGGAAGGAGGAGACGCTGGTGCCGTGAAGGAGGCCGACAGAGTGTACATGGGTGTGCCATTGGTGACACACCCCAGCACGTACTCCATCGTGCGTCCCGGCACGCTACAGAAGGCCGGCGTAACGCGGCCTCGTAGCGGCCATAGTTCGCCGGCCACGGCCCCACTGCGGGCCGTTCCGCTCCTCGGTGATGAGCGTGCCCCAGTAGTGGCGGAGCATCGACACCCGCCAATGACGGCTCATCGGCGTGGGGGCGTCTCGCACCGGGATGACATTGATGCTGAGCGCCTAGCCGTGGGGCGGTCGCATATCCGGTGGCGCGGGGTAGTTGGTGTTGTGGAGTGCCTCCGCCTCCTTCCTGAGGAGCGTGTGCGGGCGCCATCCATTGGTGGCGGCTGCTGGGTTGCGCTTGTCCTGCGACATCGTCGGCGGCTAGGGTTTTGGGAGGCGAGAGGAGAGAGGAGCGGAGAGAGGGGCTGTGGCGTGAGATTGGATTGGGGGGGGGGGGGGGGGGGGGGGGGGGGGGTATCGCCGGAGAAGCGGTGAGCGGCGGCTTCAAAAGGCACGCCGCATTGACGTCGGCGCCAGGGAGCTGGTGAGCGAGGCGATTGGCACGGCGATCGCGGCGGTTCAGGTTCTATGTCGATGACACGGTTGGCCCACCCGTCGGGGCGTCGCGCGAAGTTTCGTCGGCGTGCCCAAGCGGCTCTCACAACGGAGGGCGTGGACTAGGCGTGCCAGATGAGCTATTGGGCCTCGCCGGACGAAATCGGACTATTGACACCGCGACTGGGCGTCATTTTTCATCCGGCACGCCCAATAGCACTATTGGCGTCATGACTCGAGATGCTCTCTTAGCAAAGAATACTGTCCAAAATTGTGTGACCAGCTCGATCGACGGCCTCGCGGTCTATACTCTGAAACCAAATGTTGCATCTGGGGCAGCTCAAAAAATTCAGACATTCAGACTCTTGTACGTACGTACGTACAGGCTACTAACCATCTCTGTACAGCAAACTCTGGCTTTCAAAACTTCAGAAGAATGAGAGGAAAACTTATTCCGATTTCTGAAATTTCGCAGCACTGTCTGCTACGCTCGCTGCCCTGTATTAAGCTGGCATCGGTACAGCAGAATGTGACTTCCATGTTTTAATAAAGAAAACGAGAGGAAATCTTATTCTGATTTCTGATACTCCCTCTGATCTGGATTTAATGTCGTAAAAAAAAGCTTAACAGGTACAATTCGTGTGCACAACTTGCGACATATATTTGGGATCAGACGGTCAGGAGTATTTGTGTGACCAGCTCGTTCGATCTTCGCGGTCTATATTCTGTAAAATCAAATGTTGCATCTGGGGCAGCTCAAAATTCAGACACTAACATCTCTGTAGAGCAAAGTGTGACTTTCAAACCTTTTAGAAGAATGAGAGGGGAACTTATTCTGATTTCTGAAATTTTGCAGCACTGCCTAACATCTGTACAGCACAATGTGACTTTCATATATCTTTCAATAAAAACGAGAGGAAAACTGAATTCTGTGACATTTTACAGCACCGTCTCTTCACAAGTAAAATATGCTACCGCTCCCCTGCCAAAACTTGGAAATGCCCAGCCTCTCTAACAAATGCACAAGGACACAAAACTCTGAACTCTATGAACAGTTTAATCATCTCCCGAACTGGGCGCTCTCCACACGAGCATCGAGCGTGCCCAGCAGTTTCTGGTCCAAATTCGGGTCGGTTTCAGCGACCACAGCCAGGAAGTCGCGAGCCTCCTCGTAGCGCTTGGCCCTGCAGTAGCAGTCGACCACTCTCTTGTAGGTCAGCTCCATGGGCCTCAGTTTGCGCTGGATCATGTAGATGACGACCTCCCTGGCCTCGCTGAACATCTCTCTGCTCGCGTACCCTCCAGCAAGCGTGTGGTAGGTCACGACGCAGGGGGCCACGCCGTCCGCGATCATCTCGGACAGGACCCTCTGGGCCTCCTTGATCAGCCCTTGCTTGCAGAACCCGTTTATGACGGTGTTGTACGACACCACGTCGGGCTTCAGCTGGTTGGAGCTCTTGAGCCGCATCAGTATCTTCTCGGCGTCCCATGGCTCGTTGCTCTTCGCGTACATGTCCATCAGGCTGTTGTAGGTGATCAGGTCGGGGCTCAGCCCGCTCTGCTTGATCGAGTCGAACATCTCGGTCGCCTTGCTGTACATCCCGTTCTTCGCGTACATCGAGAGCATGGAGTTGAGGATGACGAGGTCGGGTTTGTGACCTCGTGCCTTAACCTCTTGAAAGGCCCTCTCGATTCCCTCCAAACGCCGGCACTTGAAGTTGGCGATCACAAGGGTTCTCAGAATAACCCAGCTCGGGAAGATGGTGCCTTGGTAAACTTCTTTTTCGATGGCCTCTATCCCTGCGGCATTGGCCGCCTTGGCGTGGCACTGGAGCAATTGTGAGTATGACATATCATTTGGCTTGAAGCCCTCGCTCTTCATCTTGCTTATGATGGAATGAGCAGCCGTCCAATCCCCTTGTCGAGATAGCACATTCAGCAGTGCGTTGTATGTGGTGATGCAAGGGGTGAAGCCGGCAGCAGTCATTTCGTCATACATCTTGAAAGCGTTGACCCTGGAACCAGACCGTCCATAAGCAGTTATCACTGTATTGTAGGTATCTCGGCACAGCTCAACACCAGAAGACTTCATTCCCTTGAGTACCCGAGTAACATAGTGCTCCATGCCCCGCTTCCCGCAGACCGCCAACAATGTGTTCCATGTCACCCGATTCGGTGTGCATCCGCTCCTCGACATCTCTCCTAGCATCTCCAGCATCGCGGGGAACCTTGATTTCTTCCCCAGCATGCCAAGGATAAGATTGTAAGTGTTCACATACGGGATAAACCCATTCTTCTTCATCCGATCAAACAGCACGAGCGCCTCATCCAGCTTCCCGGCATTCCCGTATGCCGTCATTATTGTATTGTAGGTGAACGCATTCGGCAATATCCCCTTGCTGACCATTGTTTCAAGACATCTGGCAGCCTCATCACAGAATCCAGCCCTTGCATATGACCCAGCGAGCTCATTGTAGGTGATGGCGTCGGGTTTGCAGCCAGAGTCTTCCATTTCTTTTAGAACCCGCAGCGCCTCCGTGTAGTTCCCGGCCTTTCCAAACACTTGCAGGAGAGCATTGTAGGTGACGACGCACGGGGCATGGCCGCGGGCCTTGAGGTCCTCGAAGAAGGTGACCGCCTCGTCAATGAGCCCGTCCCGACCGCAGGCGGCGATGACGGTGCTGGCGGTGAAGCCGTCGGGCTCGACCCCCGCGGCCCTCATCTCCTCCAGCAGCGCGAGGATCCGGGGCCAGGAGCGGCCCATCTTGCCGTACACGTCGAGCACGACGTTGTAGGTGACGCGCGTGGGCTCCACGCCCTCGCGGCGGAGCTCGTCGAAGAGCCGGAGCGCGCGCTCGTAGCGGCCCTCGCGGGAGAGCGCGTGCAGCACGGTGGTGTACGCGCGGACGTCGAGCGGCGGCGACCCGGGGGCCAGCGGCATTTCGTCGAGCAGGTCGCAGACGGCGTCGTGGCGGCCCTCGCGGCCGAGCGCGCGGACGACCATCTCGAGGGCCGCGGCGTCGACGGCGCCCTCGGCCTCGGCGCGCGCCCAGCGGAGGAGCGCGAGCGCCCACTCCCAGTGGCCGGAGAGCTCGAGCGCCTTGAGCAGGGACGGGAGGTCGGCGGCGCGGAGGAGCTCGTCGCGGCGGGAGGAGAGGAAGGCCGGGAGGGACGGGAGCGGCGTGGAGGAGACCTCGAGCACCAGCGCCTGCGCGGCCGGGGAGAGGAAGGAGCGGGACGGGGTCGGGGTGGAGTGGTGGTTCTGGTTCTGCTGCTGGTGGTTGTGGTTGTGCCGGCGCGGGACGGGGGCGGGGGGTTGAGCCGGCGTGGCGGTGAGGTGGAGGAGGAAGGAGTCGAGCGGGAGCGAGGAGGGGGACTGCGGCGGGGGCGTGGCCGGGAGGAGCGTCTGCGGGGACGGCGACGGCCGCTTCTTGGGGGCGGACGGGAGGGTGGGCTTGTTCGGGAACACCCCGCGCCCCGTGGCCTCCATCGCCGGCGCCCCTCGCGCGGTGGGTTGGCAGCTGCGGCGATGAGCTCAGGAACCAGCCGTGGACTGGAGTGTGGGGCGTGTCAGGGGATGATGGGGTTCTGGGGATACGGTGGCGGCAGCGGGTGGACGGGGATTGGCGGCAAAGGGATTACACGAGAAGGAGACGAGCGCCATCTGCCACTGCCAGCGGCAACGTCCTCCTCCCACCCGCTGCTGTTTCGCTCGGAATATCTGATCCACTCTATCAGTAGCAACTGACAGAGCAAATCGAAGCTCCAAATATCGTGATAGAACAGCACATGAGAACATCAGATAAGAGCAGTACATGAGAGGCTGAACCAATGCAGTTTTTCACACAAGAATAACATGGAACTGAATGATAAGTACACACTAACCCTGTTATGCCATGATGATGTATGTACTGTAGCACATTAGACGACTAAACTACACTTGGTCATACTAGGGACATGGCAGTCAGGCAGGCTTGTCCTTCTCCCTTCTCCCTCTAAGCACCCAATTACACATGTCACCTGCAACGGGCATGTCTGTCTCTGCAAGAATAAACATTGCGATCTCCTGGCAGTGCTGTGGCCTGTGACATGCCAGGTTATAATCATCCGACATTGCAAAATTCTCACTATCATACAGGCTCGCCCGTTACCTGTGAAGAACCCGAATGATCGCAAGAAATTTGCACAAGGAAGACTACTCATATCACGATACTCCCACATGGAAGATAGTTTACACAGGTAGCGTTCACTTCCCCTTCCTCGGTCTCCCAACAGGTCTCTTCACGGGAACATAGTCTGGATCTTGCTTGTCAGCCCATACAGGCGAAAATTGCTCTAGCAAGTCGATCTCTGCTTTGACCGTGGTGTCGCCGATCTTGCGGCGTGTACCCATGGCAGGTGGCTCTGAAGATTTTGGAGTTGTCCGTGGAGAGTTGGATTGCTTTCGTGTGCCCATGGCAGGTGGCACTGCAATTTTGAGAGTTGCCCTTGGAGAGTCGGATTGCTTTCCTCTTCGGTTCTTTGAACCATTTTGTGGCTGCGAGGCCATTCTTAAGCTGAAATGGACAATTGTGTTAGTTTGCACCATAGTAACTTTTATTTATCTAAACTGGACAACTAATAATAGTTTGCTTGAAGCCTACTGCGATATTTAACTAGATATGTCAATTCAACAAACAATGGATGAGGGTGGCTAATTTTTTGACGAGGCATTGCTGTATTGCTATACAGTAAACAACGGCAATGCTATTCGGCTATCCTAATAATAAGAGCCATATCTGCTGACAACTTTGCATGAGCAACATGAAGCATAAATTCCGATCCAACAAAAAAGATAGATGATCTAGAGGAAGTATAATATTGCAAGCCTTAGTGACGAAGAACAATCACCAGAATGGAATAGATGAGGTGTGATCTGGCATACCTAGGTGTGGCCTCAATATCCTCCATGAACATTAATTTTGAAAGAGAACCTGAATCATCACATGCAGCATCTGCTCAAGAGGAACCAACAGAATCAGATATTAGGCATCATGCTCATCACTAACAAGCAAACATAGCAATCAAAGATAACAACAGACCCTTATGCTTTTGGTGTGATAAATCCATCATCTTCCGCTCAAAAGGAATAAGATCATTCAAAGGTTTCACCTTCAAAGGAAGGCCATTCTTCAGATCCTATGATGGAAGTTGGCATTATCTTTCATGTCAGTACACATTATTACATTTGTGATTTTACTGATACGAAAATAAAGACATCCAAAAAATCATGTGTTCAGAGGGGTACCAGTACCTTACTGGGACATGGTTTGAAGAATGTGGACTCGTCGTTTTTCTGATCACCGCCTGCTAGAAAGGAATTTGAATCAAAACACAGTGATGGTACTGCCAGAATTTCGTTAGGTACATGAATATGTCATCGCCTCCCTTTCAAATTTCGAGACAATGTTAGAATGTGCTAAGTTGGTAGCCGCAAGAAGGGGAAATCTCATAATAGTTTACTGGCATCTCCTGAAAAACCTTGAAACACATTATAATTATTGAAATTGAGTTTTTCATGGGAACTTGCAACTGGTGAAGAAATATATATTACATACACACATAATCATATATGGTTGTAAGACAAATAGTTGTTATAGCTTAATGGCACTTCTCAAAGAATGGCAGAAGCTTTATTATAATATGTACCTGGACGATTTCTAACAACCTCAACTTGCTTAAATTTTGTGATGTTCATCGGATTTACATCAATTTTTGTCCTGACTCTTCGAAGGTCTTCAGGAGTATCCCGCACAACAGAATAACTTCTTTTATGAGCCTGCAGTCCAGTGTACCCTTAGATAAACAGGGGTTGCACATAACCTTATGGGCTTGAGATACCATACACATGACAAGTTAAATTTCGTACAAGCAAAGGGCACTCACAGACTGAATGTTGTCATCATTATTGTTGAAAAGGCAACGATTGGCAGGAGTTAATGCTGGAACTGCATCTGCAGCAGCACTATTATCAAAACCATGGCCATGGATTGGAAAACTTGAAGCTGAAGGTGAGGATGGACTAAAATGAAGAATATCCAAGGGGTTGGTTGTCTGTCAAGCCTTCCAGCTGATCGGAAGAGGAATATCTGGATCCACAATCCGCTCTTGAATTATCTTTATTAGTGCAGTGCCCTCAGACCTAACATCAAAATTAAGGAATCGGAAATATTCTATCAGCAGTGTAGCTTAAATCTTCACAGTGAACTAATGTTATTTTGTACAGAATAAAGGTATATGTTAATATGATAAAGTAGTCACCAGTCGCAACTTGGGTTGCTATTTAACACAGGATGCAGACTGGACTAACAGTCTAGCATAACTGATTCTTGAGGGTAAGAATCTTCCAAAGATAGATAGATATCATTACTTTTTTGACAAAACACAAAAGCTTTTTTATTGATGCACTGATAGAGAAAATGTTATTTACAAGCCTACGGATAGACCAAGTACACAACATAATTATGAAACTAAGATAATGTTTGAACACCAATTCTTTCAACAATTGTACATCATAATCCAACATGTGTCCTGATATTCATCATAATTTTAACCAAAATGAATATACAACATGTGTATATAACTAATGTTTCATACGCTAATTGCTCGCCCTGAAGCCATGTAAATGGTTTACATTCTGCATGTGCGATCAATCAATATACATACAAGTTTGAGAGCTCAGCACACATGATCTAGATTTATTGTTTACAAAAATGCCAAGACAAGAGAAAAGAGGTATTCTGGAAAACCAAATAACTCTTTTGCATAGGCCTGACTTTGTATCATAGTAAACAAAATGCAGAGTGCATCAACTAAAAAATACAAAGACGGCAATTCATTTATGTTTCATCAGAGTGTGAAACAGAGTACAAAGGAAGCCCCGTGATTATTAAGAATAGCTATATGACACCACAAAACAAAGTGAAAGCTAAACAATACTTTCCAGAAGGACATCTATGGAATTAAACAAGATATATGATACCTTGAATAGGTTTCCTGCATGAGCAGGTGCAGTATGGCATCTTTCGGATCAATGTCTGAGACAATTGCTAGGGATGCCTCGGCATAGTCTTTCAGAACAGTCTTCTTCTCACTCTAGAAACAAGCAAAAAAAAAAGGTACACAACACCATGTAAAGTCCTTAAATAACTTGGCGGTACTCCTAAGCCGATTGAAAAATGGTTGTACGGAAAGTAATGGGAATGCAATTGGTAATAACAAATAGATAGGTTGTGGGGTACCTGGTTTAAATGATTGTTTTTCAATGGGAAAGGCAGAGAATCACCAGGATCTGTGAAATACAAGAAATCAGCAGGTATGCACATGAGAGTTTCACAATTAAATGCCAACAAAGTAATGGAACAGTTCATTTACATGAAAAAATAGCACAGACCAAGCACAATGGTACTTACGAATTTGCTTGAGAAACTTATGGAACAAATACAAAAAAATGCAAGTGCAAAAATAAGTTGGCTCAAAGTTGAGAAAGAAGTAGGCACCAAAGGGGGAAGGGGGTGAATCTTCAGAAAATACAAAGTGAGGGCTAACACAGTTTAGGTAATTCTCTTTTGTTTGAACACGTTTATCAGTTTTTTATCAAACTGAGAACAAATGCTTCGATGATGAAATTTGAATATTACGCAGTAGTATTTTGGATTAGCAGTACGAACGCTGGTATGACCTTTCAGGACCAAGTTATTATGGTAAACACTGAAAGGCCTCCAAAAATACATGCATCCAAATTAACGCTTAGCATATGAATCTATGGATAACAGATAATAATAGGTATGTTCACCCAGTTAATTAGAGACTTGGTGCCAATGCACTCAAGTCCACGACCCGATGTCATTTTTTATATGATGCACATGGATTGACTTTCGCCAGGTAGCATTGCGACGACACTCGCGAATGGGGGTTGAAAACGCACGACATGACCGAAACAGCTGACGAATCGAACATTCGCTTCTAGGCAGATATGAAATGCGGGCGCGAAGCATCCAATTCCTCTTTCTATGATTACTACCGTGGACGGCTCCACGAACTTATTGTGCACGAGATTAATGGTTGGAAATGCGAAATCGGCTCATCCGTAGCAATAATGCCTACGATTACGGCGAAAAACTAGCCCAAAAATCGAGCTACGCAGAAAATTTGGGCAGAGATTAATGCGGCGCGGCACGGAAGGGGCAAACTCCGAAGCGTAATTTGAGGTGGGGGATTCGCGTACCGGTACCGCCGTAGTGACCCTGGCCGCGCGCGCGGGGATGCCGGAGCGAGGTCGGGGAGGAGGAGGCGGACCCGCCCGACGCGGTGGAGCCGGAGCCCGTCGGGGAGTCGGGCCCGAGCACGGAGGCGAGGAGGCGGCCGGCGCCGGAGACGAGGCCCGCGAGCCACCCGCTCGGCGGCGGAGGAGGGGGCGGCGGCGGAGGGGAGGCGCCTCCGGACGGCGACGGGTGCGGGTCGCCGCCCGCGGCGGGCGACTCCATGGGCGGGCGGGCGAGCGAGGGAGAGGGCGGAGGAGGAGGAGGAGAGGGGAAGTGGAGGGAAGATGGGAAATAAAAATGGAAACACGAAAACAAACCCGGCCGGCGGTTTCGGGGTCGCACGTTGGAGTTGGGCGGTGCGGTTTTGAAAACGTTCCAATTTTGGGGCTCGCTGCTTCTTGCCTCGGACGCTGCCCAACGTTTTTCTCGTGGGGTCCACCTGTCAGCGGGTGTGTTTTCTGTGGAGTCGCGCCGTGATCGACGGTGGCGCGGCGCCGGCTTCTCAGCCCATCTAGCGCTGGCCTACATAAACGTTTGCACATAAAATAAAAATGAAATATCGTAAAATATAATGGTAACTCATTTTTTTCTCTCTTGCCAGTCGTAGTTTTTAGCCGAAAAAATAGAGCGTCCAACGCATTTTGCATCGATGCCAAGCCAAATACCGGGATCACATAAAAATTAGACAAAACGGTCGAGGTCCGTGGATAGCATAGCACCCACCTTGTACATGCCCTCACAACAGGAGGCGGCGTTTCGGGTCATATACACCCGTTGTATATAAAAAATTTAAAAACTTTTTAAAATGTTAAAAAAAAATTAAAAATTCGGATATACATCAGGAAATTTTGTGTTAGCATAAAAAGTTTCGCGGTGAAAAGATATTTTTTTATGATCTGTGCAAAAAAGACAAAAGCATGTCCCGTACAAAGTCATTTTGTATTGCCCGAATTTGTCTTTTTTGCACATCTCACAAAAAATGTCTTTTCACCACGAATTTTTTTGTGCTAGCACAAAATATCTTGAAGTATATGCAAAAAAATTATTTTGAATTTTTTGATATTTGGAAATTTGTTTTTGGGTAGTGGGTGCATCTGCACCCACTACCCGAAATGGATTTCCGCTCACAACATCGTTATTTTCTATTGTCGTAACTAGGCTTTGTACATTTAAACAGAGCGGATTTACCAGAATTTTATTTTTGAATTTGGAGCACGATAAAATGCAATGGTTGTAAGAAGAAATGGTCATTTGCACAAACAAAATACGATGTTAGAATGCATGCCTCGGTCAAAATCACGATCAATGATGGCGTCTTGGTCTTATTCCGACACTATGCTTCGTCCTTCTTTGGCTTCTTCTTGATATGATTGTGTTTTAGTCCTCTACCACAATGTGACGGTGGCAACAAGTGTTCGCTCCCTAAGATCGGAGAGTGGACATTCTACGTTTATCTTTTTCATTTATCCAAGACCTTCTCCCTCTCCCTCACCTCCCTCTCCCTCGCCTTCTGTGAGCTTCCATTGTCTCCTACCCCTGTTCCGAGAAACTCAAACTTGTTGTGGCGTGATTCTAGATCTGAGGCACATCGGTGCACTTCATCACCTTAAACCTTCTTGCCTTCGTTAAGTCACAGGCACAACATGGGAAACCAGTGGTAGTTCGTCTATTTGTGCTCTCCACCCTATTTGAATGTGCTACAGTCGGTTCCCCGGACATCGTCATCATGTCAAACGCTCCAACAACAGGTGACACTAATGGACAATGTGTGGCCATAACATGGCATTCAAAGGCAAATCTTCTCCTTTATGTGTGTCTATGTACTATTCCTATGGATGGTATACTAATCGACCCATTGCACGTTTAAGTTTGAGTGAGGAAGGACAAAATCAATGGAGGCGACCGACGATGCACGAGTGCTCAAGTAATCCGGGGGAGAAGTTTGGAAGCGAAGGAGGAGAAGACGCAACATGAACAAGACATTGAAGAATTTTCCAGGACCCTGATTCTATGACCATGGGCACCCGGAGTATGCGGACCCAACCCAAGGGCACCCATAGAAATACTCAGACACTCCAAAATATCTGAGAGCACCCAGAGGATGATCCGGGTACTCCGAGCACCCCGAACCCTCTTGCCATGAAGACTGGAGACTGATACGTCCAAAACATATCTATAATTTTTTATTATTTCATGCTACTTTTATGTCTTTGTGAAAGTGCATGGTTGCCCCCATGCATGATTTTGGTAATTAATGACAATCTCTATGAACTAATATTTGCATTGAGCTATATTTGTAGGTTGTCCATTTGTTTGCTTGATCTCCATTTGTTGGAATCAAGGTTAAGGGAAGAAGTTTATGGGTTGATCAAGGCTTTGTGCGGGTTGATCATCACTCAAGTCCAAGTGAAGATATGCCAAAGAGAGCGTCTCCCATCTTGGTGTATGGGGGAGCATCAAGTGAATCTTCTCCGAAGCGCAATCGAGGAAGGTGGTGCGTCTTGAGGAGATGAAGATCGTCTTCATCGACCTCAAGTGGTTTAAGCGCAAGGCAAAGGTATGATCTTGATAGGGTTTCTATTTTACCGGTCTCATGATGATTAGTGAGAGACCGAGTTATAGGATAGATAATCGTACTATCAAAGAGGGGCTCTCGACCGAATATCATGATCGTATCGTCGTAGGGAGAACAAACCTTTGCATACATGCATTCATCTTTATTGGTTCTTATTTGTCTCTTATCGTGGTGTGGTCTTGGTGCTTGTTGTGCTTGTCATGACAAAGCCAAGTTCACCGAAAACGGTTTTCATATGCGTCTTCTATTGCGGTTTCGGTATTGGAGATTTTGCCGGTTAATCCGTGTGGGAGATTTATCTCTTCCATTTCTTTGCAAAAATCTCCATTACTTATTTGCCATTTTCAAAGATAGCTTTTGTTGTCCTCTTTCCAACAAAATTGGTTTCATGTCATTTGGACTTCATTTGCAAAAGATATTTCATTTCCGGTTTTTCAAAAAGGAGGTTTTAACTTTCCCCATTTGGTTTTATAATATTTTCTTGGACTACGATATTTCTATGCATAATCTTGTTGTGCCCGTTGTGACGATTCCAACAAGTCCAAGATTATCGAAAACGGAGTTCGTGGGTGAAAGTTATTGTATTCCGATTTGCAAATGGGGGCTTTTACCTTTCCCCATTTATTTTTATATTATATTCTTGGACTATGATGTTTCTCTGCATATTCTTGTTGTGCTCATTGTGACGAGTCCAGCGAGTCCAAGTTTATCGAAAACGGAGTTCGTGGGCGAAAGTTATTGCATTTCTATTTCGAATCTTTTATTAAAACATAAATTTAAAAAGAAAAAAAAAGGGGGGCGCGCAGGCCGGCTGGCCTAGCCGGGACCGAGGCCGGCCCCAGGCCGGCCCGTTCGGGCACATCCCCGGCCCTTCCGCACCGGGTGGCCGGCCCCAGGCCGGGAACAGGCCGGTGGCCTCGGGTTGTTTGTCGGAGAACTGTCCCAGGAACTGGGGTGTCTCGAGAAGGATCGAGTAAGGGGCTGAACACGGAATCAAACAACCCTCAACGTGCTCCGGCGACGGTGCTCGTCGGACTCGCTGCGGGACAGCACTACAGAAAAGGAACGCTCGGTCTTACCCAGGTTCAGGGCCCTCTTGTGGAGGTAAAACCCCTACGTCCTGCTCTGGTGTATTGCACTGCTTGGAGAGTTCACAGTACAAGAAGAGCTTGTCGAGCTCAAGGTGGCTAACGATGGCTACTTGCTAGTCTTCAGATCTAGGGTTTTTGTCTAGTAGGGTTGCGCCAACTGAAGATCGAACCTAGCCAAGAGTCGAACCCTTTGCTTGGGCGTGCTCCTCCCCCTTTTATAGGCGTCCTGGACCTCTTCCGCCCAAACATTTGGGCGGGAAGGGCCACCACATGGCGACGAAGGAGGAGGCGCGGTGCACCGTAAAGGTGAAGTCCACCATAAAGGTAAAGCTCGTGGAAGCGGTCCACGGCAGGGGAACGGCGTCACCAAAGCTGAAAAGGGGCACCGACCAGCTGGACAGTGGGCTGGCGCTTGCCGATGTGGGAGGTGACCCACGGGGACGTCGTCCTTGGAGCGTAGCTGCAGACTGTTCCCTTGTCACCAAAGAGGCAATACTCGTTGTCCGCTTTGCTTGGCTCCGCTTTGTTGACTGCTTTATACATGGAAACGGCAACTGCGGCGTCGTCGTCATCGCGCGTAGGCACGCGCGTCACTCTGCACATGGCGCAGAGCCCATGTGCGCTCTGCCGCGGGGGCAGAGATGGCTTCACGAGGAGGGCGCTTCGCGAGGCAAAAAGCCTCGCCGAGCCCTTCAGCTTGGTCCTTAGCAGAATTGCGGGCGGCGTCGGAGACGCCTTGTCGAGGAGCGATCCCTCACCAAGGGAGAGAATCCTTGGCGAGGAGAAAAGCCCTTCGCGAGGGGAAAACTCCTCGCGAAGCTCGCCAGGCTTGGAGAGCCTGGTCCTTGGCAAAAATCATCCAGAGAATCTTGTGGGCCCTGGCAGGCCGGCCCGTGGTACCCTGGTTTCCACTGTGCCGACAGTAGCCCCCGGGCCCGCGACGGGCACGCCGAGGCTCATGACGAAGGCGAAGCGTCGAGGGGCCAAAGATGCCTGACAGGGCCGCGACACGTGGCACGCAGCGGTTGCACCCGCGGCCACGACCTCCTCGGCTCCAACGGGCGACGTGGCGGGGCCCGCCACGACTCGGGGGCCGGTCAATAAAGCCTGGGCGCGCAGGCGGCGCCCGTCACTTCTCCCATTACTCCTGCGCAAACTTCTCCAAAAAACCTCTTCTTCCTCCAGAGCTCGCCGCCTCCGAGGTCTCTTTCTTCGAGTTTTTCTTCCGGCGGCCATGGCTCCCAAGAGGGCAACCGACGGTCAGAAGGGCAAGGCCGCGATGCAGACCGGCACGTCTGCGGCGGCGGTGCGGGGCGCCACGCCCCAGGGAACAATGCCGGAATCCCTCGTCGGTGCAGCGGCGGTTTCCAGGGTGCAGCACCTGGTGGCCGCCAACACCCACGAGCTCGGCGCCCACCAGCATAGCGCCCCGGCGGCAGCAAGGTCGGCGTGGGGTACTACCCCGTCTTCCTTCACACACTCTACGCCGGCCTCGTTCCTCCCTTCTCCAGCTTCTCCTGGCGATCCTTGAAGCGTACCGGATCCAGCTCCTTCATCTCCACCCCCAACTCCATGCTCATTCTCGCCATCTTTGCCTACCTCTGCGAGGCATACGTCGGTGTCCACCCCTCAGTGGCCCTCTTCCGCAGCTTCTACTCCCTCAGGAGCACCAAGTCGAACGAGCGGCTCGGATGCGTCTCCTTCCGCATCGCCACCGCCAGAAGTGAGGAATACATTCCCATCGCGTGGCAGGGTGAGAATGCCATCACCGAGGTGACGAAGAATGTGGAGAAGTTCCGCGAGAAGTGGCTCTTCGTTCGCACCAACTCATCGAACCGCAACCTGGAGGTACCCGCAGCGCCGCCGAGGAAGTGGGCGCGTTGGGCGAGTGGTGACTTCGAGGGCCCTAAGCTCATGGCGGTATATGAGCGTATTCAGGTGCTCCGTGAGGCCGGGCTCATCGGCCGGATGGTGGCGAATGATTTCGTTGCACGCCGCATTGCTCCCCTTCAATGGCATTCGGCGCCGATGTGGACCTATTCAGGCCCGGATGACAGGATGTGCCTCAGCCCCGATGATCTCTCCCCGGAAGAGCTGAAGTAGATCATGAGGGCTCTCTTTGCCACGACGTCCATTTCACCCCCAAGCGACGACGACGCCTTGCCGCTGTTCGTATATATGGATGAGAACGTGCGCGAGGCCCGTAGGCTCCTACCCCTCTTTGACGAGTGGGGCATCAGGCCCGCGAGGCTCGTCGGGTCCCGCCGCAACCCGTGGGCGGCGGAGCAGGAATAGGCGGGCGACGCGCTGGAGCCGGACGAGAATGAAGAGTCCAGCGAGGATGAGGCTTCCCGAGGTGCCAACCCCTCGGGCGAGGAGGAAGCTTCCCGAGGTGCCAACCCCTCTGGCGAGGGATGCAGGTTCAAGGAACGTGCCGCCCGGCGCGGACCTCCAGGAGATTTCCTCTAGCGGCGACGAGGACGCCTTCCGCGTGGTCCGTTCCCATCGCCCTACGGAGGAGGGCAGCAGCAGGAGGGGGCGTCACGAGCCCCGCACCAAGGCCCTCCACGACAAGGGCGTCGGGGCCGCCTCAAGGGATGCTCCTCCGAGGAGGGCAGCGGCGCCTCCCGAAGAGGCCGGAGTGAGCACCCTCCAGCCGCCCAGGGGGAAGAAAAGGGTGTGGAGAGCGGCGGCGAGTAAGTTTGGTCCTTTCTTTTCTTTCAGCATTTGCTCCAGAGAAACTNAATGCTCTTTCAGTAATTGCAATCTGAAATAAAAATGGCAGCAAGCAAACATGTAGCAGAACTTGTTGTAAACGGTGTTTCAATGCTTAGAAACAAGGCCTAGGGATCATACTTTCACCAGTGGTCACTCTCAACAATGCAATCATAATTGAATATAAATATAAGCACTTCAATATATTACTCCGAAGTATTCTCCGGCTGGATAACGAACACTAATTCATTGTGTAGGAATGCAAAAGCACGCCTCAAACATATATTCCCAAGTACTAATGAATACCCCACACTGGACCATGAGCATTCATAGGAAGTACTAACACACCACAATTTCATAGAGACATCCAACTCAAATAATAAATCAGTGAACAAGTATCTTGTGAAATATAGCCCAAAGACCCACACGGTGCACACACTATCACCTTTACACACGTGGACAAGGAGTCTCCGGAGATCACATAAATAAAGCCCACTTGAGTAACATAACAACATCTAGATTGCAAAGCTCATGATCACATATATATCACATCATGGGAGAGAGAGATATAGACCACATGGCTACCGGTACGGCCCTCAGCCCCGAGGGAGAACTACTCCCTCCTCATCATGGGAGTCAGCAACGACGATGAAGATGGTGGTGGAGTCGATGGAGATGGCTCCGGGGGCACTTCCCCGTCCCGGCAGGGTGCCGGAACAGAGACTTCTGTCCCCCAAAACTTGTCGGCGATGGCGGCGGCGCTGCAGATGTTTCTTTGAAATATGACGGGTCCGTCTAGGTTTTATGCGTCGGGGGCAATATATAGGCGAAAGGGCGGCGTCGGAGGGCTCCCATGGGCCCCACACCACCTGGTGGCGCGGCAGGCATGGGTCCCACGCCACCCTATGGTGTGGCCGGCCCACGGCCCTCCAGGTCCTCTCCTTCGGGCTCCGTGTAGTCCATTGAATTATAAGACTGCTGCTTTTTGTCCCGTCCAATTCCGAGAATATTTACTTAAGTACTTTTCTGAAACGGGAAAACAGCAGAAAACAGGAACTGGCACTGTGGCATCTTGTTAATAGGTTAGTTCCAGAAAATGCATAAAAATGCTATAAGATGTAAACAAAACATGTAGCAAATGGTATGAAAACAAGCATGGATCATAAGAAATTATAGATACGTTGGAGACGTATCAAAGACCCATGGAGCCAGAAGGGGGGCTACGGGGGCCAGCCACAGCCCCCAGACGCCACCTGGCTGCAGCCTAGGGCTGGCCACGCCTGGGTCCCACCTGGCTAGGTGGTGGCTCGGCTGGCGATGCCCTTTCGCCTATTTACACCCTTCGACCTAAAAACGCCAGAACCCCCGATCGTTTTTCCAGAAAAGATACAGAGCGCCGCCGCCTCCTCGAAACCTAATTCGGGGACCAGAAGTTCCTATTCCGGCACCCTGCCGGGACGGGGATTGAAGGGGAGATCGTCGCCATCGCCATCACCACCGCCTCTCCATCGACCATCCATGTTTCCCCCATCCATGTGTGAGTAATTCCCCGCTGTAGGCTGAGGGGATGTTAGGGATTGGATGAGATTGTTCATGTAATAAGATGCCGGATCGTTAGGGCATGATGCCTAGTATTTGTGAGAGTGCTTATTTATCATTGTTGCAACTTGGTGTGCTTAATGCTTGACACTTAGTGCCCGAGTGTCATGTTTTCAGATCTGAACATATTATGATAAATGTTGTTTTGGATTTTATCTACAAGTTTTCTGCACCTGTTATTGTCCGGAACCCGAGGCCCCAAAGTGACAGCTTCTGGGATAACCGGAGGGGATGGTTTTGACTTGAGGATTACATGTATTCATTGAATGTTAATTTTTTGCTCTGGTACTTTGTAAAAGGAGTACCTTAATTACCTTTCGGTTCCTCATAAAGGCCCCGCTGACACGGGATGGTTGGACAAAATATGTCCTGCAAGTTTCTCATTGCGAGCACGCACGACTACCTACAGAATACATGCCTATGTTTATTAGCACCTCGGTACTGTTTATTTGTTTATCTGCATATTGCCCACGGTAATTATTTCATGAACTATCTCATCCATGCAACGCCCGTATTTACATCCCTACGCTTACGGTGTTTTAATCCTGCTGTCATTACAATTGCTACTATTGCTATTTTCATATTATTACTGTTGTTACTTTATTATTGCTGCTGTTATACTACTGTTGCTACTGATAAATTGCACCCAGCGAGTTACTTTCCAGGTGTGGATGATCTGACAAATCAGTTGCTAAGGCTTATAAATATTCTTTGGCTCCCCTTGTGTCGAATCAATAAATTTGGGTTTTACTTTCCTCGAAGACTGTTGCGATCCCCTATACTTGTGGGTCATCACTTCGCGTTTGTGGTCGACCATGAATATTGGGCAACCCAAATGGTATCATATTTCAAGGTTGCCATAATTTGACCTTTGTTTCCTGACACACTCATCACATCTCCATTTTATAGCCTTTTTTTATTTCTCTCACCTAAATTAGAAAATAACAGAAAAATAGCCCCAAATTATTTTTGTGTGTCTCATGCAAATGTCATTTTACCAGTTCAGAGCTCCTTTGATCTATAGGTTTCTTAAAAGATTTGTGTAGGATTGAAATCCTATGGAATTTTTCCTTTGAGAGCCATTTGATTCATAGGATCACATCCCATAGTAAACACTCGTATGGGATGTGATCCTATGAATAAGGTTTTTTTTTTGGAAAAGTCAAGTTAAGTAAATTTTGACCAAACTTTTAGAAAAAACTATCTACAAATATAATATTCTATGAATATCATGTGAAAATATATTACACGATGTATCTAAATATGTTTATTTTCTATTGTACATTTTCATAATTTATTCAAAAAACTTTGTTAAACTTAGTTTGACTTTTCAGAAATAATATAGGCCTTATTCATTGAAATAGAGGTAGTATGTCCATAAGAATCTTGTAGTGTAAATTCTATAGAAAAATAACATGAGGTCTAAACTTATGAAAAAAAATTCTTCATCACAATCAAAGAGTGTGGCTCTTCCCATCGGATTTAATTGGACATGCCATTCTATTCCTATAAGTTTTCTATTCCTATATTTTTCCTATCCTGTGAATAAAGGGTGTGTTTGGTTCGAAAATAAAGTGGAATGTAATGTCATGATTCCATTCCTCTGTAATGGGTCCGTTCCATTCTTGTGTTTGATTGGGATCGAAAAGATGGAATGGAATGGTTATGTTCTGTGTTTTGTTGGGACAAAAAGAAGGAATGGAATGTCTAGAATTTGGTTCATCTAACCTTTTTCATGTGAATGGTGAGCATACCTCCCAAATGTGTAGTATATTATTCAGATTTATAGCATCACATAATCAAAATTTAAATATTTTCAACAATAAGCAGTCACACATATACAATAAAAATCATCACAAATATATGACATCAAAGAGAACACATATTTCAATCCATACACGCATACAAGTCATCCAAATATTTGAAAAAAATACAATCCAATCAACACCATATACCGCAAGAAAAACAATTTATTTTATCCTTAAAATCAATCTGGACATGGCCATGGAAATTAAACCGGACAAGGGAATCGACCTGGACATGCGCAAAGTAAAAACAAAACTTGCAAAGTGGATCAGTCCCTGCTTCCAGATCATTGCTACCCCCTCCGTTCCATATTACTTGATTTTTAAATAGATGTATCTAGATACAAAATACTTCTAGATATATATATATATATATTTAGGATTCAAATAATATATAACGGAGGGAGTAGTTGCTAGCTGAATCGATCGGTCACACGCGGAAAATGCTGGCCGCTGCTCCCCCTGCTTGTGCAAACTCCAAAATTTGTAGCCATCGCCACTCACCCTATTCGACCAACTTCTTCTTCCTGAAGGACCCGTCTGCATCTATGCCAGAGATTGCATTTGGCAAGGGTTTGCTCCATTACACCAAAGAGTGAACACATTCGGTACTAGTTAACATTTTCATTCATCAAACACCTCCCCGTGTTTGGGATTTCAGGCAGTGCGCCTTCCTACCTGGGTCACGAACTGTACGAACAAACAAGAGAGCACCCCATCCCTCTCCCGGAACGTTAGAGGAGCCACGGATCCTCTAACGTCAAGGAGAAAAGTTAGGCAAGCTACAATACAACGTAGTGTAAAATAGAGAAGTAAAGTCAGGGTACTGTTTCGAATACTGTATATGTTGCACTGTAGCATATATAGCACATATTTACTATACCTAGAAATGAATTTAAAATTTAATTTTAATACACTATAATTTTGTGTGTATGTAACTAATGTAAATGTATACCATAGATTTGTCACTAGGAAATAATTCAAGTCATTTTAGTCTTAGGGATCCTTTGATTCAAATGAATAGTATAGGAATTTTAAAGGATTGGATCCTATGGGAAATTTTCCTATAGAGGTTGTTTGATTCATATGATCATATCCTATAGGAATTAATCCCATAGGAAATTTTCCTATAGAAGTAGTGCAAATCATATAGGAAAAAAACATTAGGTCTAACCTCATGAAAAAATTCCTGCACACAATCAAAGGAAGTGACTCTTCCTATAGGATTCAATTGGACATGACATCCCAATCCTACAAGTTTCCTATTCCTATAGTTTTCTTATCCTATGAATCAAAGGAGCCCTTATAATCATACTAGTTGAATTTGGCGTGGCGTCACGCCACGCCCTTGGTGATTTCTTTGTACATTTTTTGTTTTTTTTTTTGTTCGGCAAAGTGTTAGCTAAATTGAAATGTTTGAACACGTTTTTAATTTGGTATGAGTAGACAGCAATTTTTTGTGAGTTTTTTTTGTTGATATATTGTGTAGGATATTGAAAACTTTAGTGGTTTGAGATCTTCAAACATGTTTGTATTTTGACGTCAATATTTAATTGAATTTGGTAAATTTATTTAAATTTGAGTCTACATTGGCCATGGACAGTTCTTTTGCTGACTGCCGTGATCTTCGTGAAATATTCATTTGTCATAGGAGGAAGTGAAAATAAGCGATATGTGATGGGAAATATTTTAGGGGAATGCATTAATCGAGAAGATATGAAACATGGTTAGTATATGTAAAATAGATGTAAACAAACGCTGAGCATAGGTGAAATAGAAAGTAATGTTTACGTTGGCTTTGGAAGATTCAAAATGGAAGGATAGTTTGTTAAGAGTTCCATATAGCAGGAACATAGGAAGGTAAAATATCTTTGTGAATGGTGAGTGTAGTAGGTGGCTATGCGTTTCATGATAAGCAGCTGTGGCGTGGCAAGGTGGTGCGGAGGTAGAACTTCTGAATGCATAAGAAGACATAAAACACACTCATGTATTTATATGTGCATATATTAGCTCACTTCATTCCATACAGAGTACAGACAAATCTAATAGTTTGGCATACATCTCAATTATATGGAAACAAAATGTGCTAGAGAAAATTATGTATCAGTGTTGCTACTGTGACCTGATGCTCCATTGTGATCATTTTAGGTGTTGCTACACTGGATAGACATGAGTTGCTTTAGGCATGTAGCTGTACATTGAGAGTGCAACAGTTGGTATGCATTTGATGAACTTTGATAATGGCAGGGACACATAAAGTCAAGAAGGCAGTTGGTAGGCAAGTTAATTATATAGGCGTAAATAGAGGAAGAAATACATAGGCTAGTTCGATCGTCTAATTTTACATGCATAAGAGGTTTTTGGCACGGTAGTGCTTTACATGACAACAAAGTTCGTTAGAAGAACGTAAGCAGTTGAACCGGAAGAGCACGTACCAGCAGAACGAAGAAGGCGACCACATCTGAATGCAAGCGGGGAAGCATGCAGCAGTAGCAGGGAGAACCGAAGAGAACCAGAGAGAATTGGAGCCGAGTCGTCGATCGGGCATGTCCTTTCGGACGACCGGAAATTGAATTCAAGTCAACCAACGCCTATTCGCTGATCGTGATATGCTATTTCTGAGAGATGGGATTGCCATAGCGCCCTTCGAGATCGGACTCGAGAAGGGTAAGAGAGCTGGGCCACGCAGTGCAACCCGCCACAGCCAGCTCCATCCGGTTTCAGCGCTGGCATTAAGTCATGCAACGCGCTCAGGCTTTGTATTATAAGAGGAAAGACTCTCGCCAGTATAGATTGAACCTACGGCGCTTGCTTACAAGACTGCTACTGAAAAAGGCTACCTCTTCAAACTGCTGAATGGCTCGGCGAGCCCGATCGTAGGTCGTAGTTACCCGGAGAAAAAAGATGACCAAGCACCATAGCAACCTAGGAGATACGGAGTCAAAATCAGCATAAAGAAAAACAGTACATAAAATGCTAGTAAAAAAATAGTACTTACTGACAAAGAAAATCAATTGAGCGTCATACTACTATTGAGGATCGCCCGCGTGACCTGGCCATCGACCGAAGTCTATACGTGCGGCGGGGCAGCGGTGTCTCAGGCAGCAGGTGCATCTGCTCGCTTCGGGTGAGTGACCTTGCTAGATGGATGCCGCGCTGGAGGAGCTCGCCGGCGCCATGCGAAGGCGCATAGACCAAGAAAGACGCGGCAGCGTCCGTCATGCTGTCGTTCATCGTCTGACTCCGGCTCCGTGGCTCGAGAGGGAATTCTGGAACGGTGGGGGCTAGCAAAATTGCAAAAGGTTAAAAATGAGGCGGAGGAGGAAGACGATAGCTTACCTTGAAAAGAAAGGATGATGATACCTCAGATCGAAGAAGAAGGCCGAAGGGGTCAAGGTAGCGGCGGAGCCGCCGGCGGGCGGGCAGCTGGAATCGGCGCTCCTCCACATCATGTAGGGACTGCGGAACCTCCAAGACGGGGAAGGTAACAAATATTTTTACAATTTTACATACGGACCTAAAGATGACTCTTCTGCGCTTTGAGACAACAAAAAAAAATTAACTGAAGGAATATATTGTGTAGGTTATTGGAGTCTTTAGTGATTTGAAATGGTCAAACATATTTGTATTTCGAAGTCAATATTTAATTGGAATTAGAAAATTCATTTGAATTTGATTCCAGCTTTCCTGGGGAATGTTTATTTGTATGGTGGCAAAAATTTGGCTAAATTGAAAATGTCTGAATATATTTTGTAAGTTGATATAAGTATGTATCGTTTTTTTTAGCACTTTCGATATATTTTATGGAATGTTGGTATATTGACTTAAATGTTGGTCAAATTGGAATTTGCAAACATGTTGTTTATTTTGTATGTAATTATCCAAATCTAAGAATTTTTGAATTAGTCAAGCTTATTTGTTTTTTGGCAAAAATGGTAAATATTTTTCTTTCCGTAGCATTTTGATATATTTTGAAAAAATTGGCGTTCGAATATAGAAAATGGCGACATTTTTTTTAAAGTTGTCTAAGTTTGGAAATCGTTGAAATTGAAAAATGCTTGCGTCGTGTTTTAAAGTTGTCTAAGTTTTTGTTTTGTCCAATATGCATTTAGAGAAGCATTATTACAATTTAACTATGTAGTTCGAAAGAATTAAGTTCAGTGCAAGTGTTCGTTAAATTGAGTTGCATAATTGGAGGGAGTCCAGTTGTATTGTATCTAAATATTGACCTATTCGACTTAGCGTAATATGTTTATATTGTTTGTTGAATATTTGATTTAATGCAATAATTGGGAGGAATACATTATATGAGCATCTATTGAATTTTAATTTAAATTCAGTTCATATTTAGGGGACATGAAATTGCATTTTATGTAAGTATTGAGCTAAAATTGTTTAAATACTGTTCCGGTTTCGCAGCATTTAGTAGTTTTGTAAATTTGTACAAATATTGTAGAATAGTATCTACAAAGTGTTTTAAATTAGCTGAAGCATGGTCTTTCTTAAATTCTATTGTTTGATTCGACTATATTTATTTTGGAATTAAGATTTAAAATAATTTGGAAAAGGTTTGAAAGCATTTGAAATGATTATTTTGAATTTTACAGTTTGTTAGAAGTTGGTCTAAATTGCCTTGGAGGTGTTTTATAAATTATCTCCAAATATTAGTCTATTTGAACTGGTGTAGAACATATTTGAATTGATGTAATATTTTTTTTTTGAATATTTGATTTAATGCAATAATTGGAGGGAACATAACATATGAGCATTTGTTGATTTCAAATTAAAGTTCAGTGCATAGTTGGAGGGTATGAATTGCATTTAATGTAAATATTAAGCTAATTAAGCATCATTGAAATTTGGGAGCATAGTTAGAGAGTTTTAAGTTGTTTCTAGCTGTAAATATGTTAGTTCAATTGAATTGACCAAATATGGTTCCGTTTTGCCGTATTTTTTAATTTAGCAATGTAGTTAGAGGAATTATTTTACTGTCACGGATTATTTCTAAATATTTGTCATAAATATTGAAATATTTAGGTTAACTCCATAGTTTGAGGAAGTGCATTGTAAGGGATTTCGTTAAATTCAATCCATAATTAGAGGAAATGGATTTTTATTTTCACAAACATTTAGTGAATGAAGCAGTTTTAAATTTTATGTCCATAATTAGAGAGTTTTCAGCTAAATTATCACTGAATATTAAACAACTTCGCGAACTGAAATCCTGAAATATGTTTTCATTATGCCATAAGTAGTGCAAATAATGTTTTTTTTTCCGCTGCGTAGTATAATCAGAGGAAATGTATGTTGTGAGCATGTATTATTTTTAATACATAATTAGCTGAAGTGCACCTACAATGTATATAGATATTACGCAGTTTGAATTGTTTAGGTTTGTTTGTATGTTGGCATTAGTAAGTACCTTTTTTGTTTTTTTTGTAAGCATGTTGATAACTCAAATATTTAAGCAATTTGAATTGTTGAAATGTGCTTCTTTTTCCCAAATAACATTTAAGTTATCTATGTAGTTAGCGATACTGCATATTTTCTGGATTCGTGCTAACAAATGGGAAAAGTCTGTTTATGTTGCATTCAAATTTTGACCATTTTGAATTGTGCAACTATATTTTTGTCTTTGGCTATATGTAGTTAGCGTCGATTTTTTCTTGAATGTCCAAATATTTATCTAATTAAAGTATTTAAATATGTTCGTATGTTGGCATGAATTTTTATTTGTAATCAGGGAAGATGTATTTCAAATATATTTTAATATTCAAAAGTTTTTAGTTGTCAATTTTTTGTTGTTGTATGGCATAAGTAATTAGCACGTAATTTTCTGATTGTTCTGTTGTATTACACATATTTTTGTTGGTGGAAATACTCAGAGTTTTCAATGTTTTAACTTTTTTAATTTTCTGGAAATTATCTAGCCCTTCATGAATACGTGGGAGGTATTTCTTTTTTCTTGAAATATTGAAATTTGAATGGAGATCATATGCCATAAGTAGTTTTTTTTCTTGTAGGCATGCTGTTTTTTTATTGTTATTTTTTTTCAATACTGTGGTGTAAATAATTAAATTCTGGAAATGTGCATATTTAAAAGGTTTTTGGTTTGTAATATGTTCAATTCCAAGGAAAGTAAGTTGTTTGAATGCCAAAATTAGAGAATTGGGAAGTTATTTATATTTGTTAAATTCAATTTAGAAGCAAGTACATTGGAGCAAATGAATAGTAGATAGATAGTAGATAGATGTATGTGAACTCGTTCGTCTTTAATATAGATAGTAGATAGATGTATGTGAACTCGTTCGTCTTTAATATAGATAGTAGATAGATGTATGTGAAGGAGAGAAGTTAGGGAGCTGTAGCTTACCTGACTTCAGTAGTTGACGTTAGAGGAGCCAGTTCCCCCTCTCCCTCGCCTTCGAGCTTGGCTGCCTCCCCACCTCCGGCCCGGAGCGAGGGCGCGCCTCGTCCCGCGTCCCGCCTACAGTTCCCAGAATCCCCACCGCGCGGAATCGTCCCCAAAACCTCCCCCGCCTCCCTTTCTTACGGTAAGCTTTCGATCGAACTGGCCGTGCCGAGCAGAAATAGAGGGTGGGGCAATCCGCTGTTTTTTTAATCTCCAGAGTACTTCGATCGCCGCTCGGAGAACCAATGCCGCCCCGAAATGATGCTCGAGGGTTCGTGGGGACGGCCGGTTTCAGTTTCCGCTTCGCTTCGGCCCAAGCCTACCGGCGACGGGCCTCGCTTCGCTCCGTCGTTAGCCTTCTCACTTATAGAAACGGATTTGGATCACCATAAAATAACAGTGCAAGTCCACTGTCTGTAGTATGCGGCCATGTGCACAACAAACGAACAGTATGGCCTGCAACGTCGGTAGTTACTGACATCATGTGTACTACTATTCAGAATTGCAAATACGGGATAAACATCGCGTTTTCATGTAAGACACTGCTTCATCATTTCAACATCTTTGACAGATTTGTGATTGGCTGAACAATTTCTCTGGAGTGAGAAAATTTGTCCCAAGATATGCATGGCTGTTATCTTGTGGATTGTGTCTTGTAATGTCGCTTGTTTTGGCAGCAGGATGCCTTCTTATTCCACTAGTGTCATACTGTTATATACTCTATTTGCCTCTGGACTAAGGATGCGTTCGTTTCCGGAATTAGGAGGAACGGAACGGGTCGGTTCCGTCCCTAGGACCCGTTCCTGTGTTCGGTTGGAGGGAAGGAACGGAACCAACTAGTCCCTCAAAAAGGAATATTCGCCCCAGATGCCGTCCTGAGGCATCCGGCCAAATCGGCCGGATCGCGCGGAACGCCGCGGAACGGCTCGCTAATCGCTAATTAATTATCGCTAATCTTAATTAATTATCGCTAATCTTGATTAATTATCGCTAATCTCGATTAATTATTTCTTAATCTTGATTAATCATTCCTAATCTTGATTAATTATTTCCTAATCTTGATTAATCATTCCTAATCTTGATTAATTATTCCTAATCTTGATTAATTAGCTGGTCGGAACCGTTCCATTCCTCGAATTTTTTCGAACCGAACACGGGGTCGGAACCGTTCCGTTCCTCGAATTTTTCCGAACCGAACACGGGGTCGGAACCGTTCCATGCCCTCGGAATGGAATGGTTCCGTTCCGTCCCCCGCGGTTCCAGAACCGAACACTACCTAAATACTGGAGTGGTTTGCAGGTGCTGCAGATGGTCCCTGACAAGACAAATTACAGAAATTTTCTAGGATCTTGAAGATGGTGGCCTCAGATGTTTCCAGAAGAGCTTCAGGATATTCCCTGAGAAGACAAATTACAGAGTAGTTTTGGTGCCTGCTCTGGGACTATATGATGTTAGTTCTTTTCAGTATTAGCTGCTGCATTCCGCTGACCATGCAAACAGTTAGGACCTGTGTGTCCTAAGTCTGCATCTGGATGCCGAGTCTAAACTCCAGCACATGTTTCTGTTATTTTCTGGCTTACCTTCTGTCTTTAGTTTTTGTTCGCTATTGTACTCTGTCAAAGTTCCTCAATGGATCTGGCTGCAAGGCCCATTTGCCGAATAAAAAGACATTAGATTCCTTTTATATATTTTTTATATTCTGTATCCATATAGTGTCGATTCATGCTGCTTCTTGTGCTTTAGCCTCAGTTTATTACTTCACACTTCAGAGAGCACTTGAGAGCTTCTTTTGATCAACAATTAGATTAACAGTGGTGTCACTATGCTAGGTATGTCAGTAGCAGCAGAATATAATTCAAGCAGTTAGCATGGTATAAATTGTGTAGCGTCTGTTGTTGTGCAAGGTTAACGAGAAAGTGATGTTATATACTAGTAATTAGAAGGGATTGTTATAATTTACCCCGGGCAGTGACTAATGAGAAATTAGTTTAATGAATCATGTCAAAATAGATAAGCATTTTTTTAGCTGTTGAAGAGTGGCTTCATGTAACATGTTGTCAGTTGTTTCATTTTCTAATGTTTATCTTAAGTCTGGGACTTAGTGATGGTTAATTCAGTTGATAGATCTTTTTTTTTAATATGCATGTAATAACATCTCGATGCACATCAAGTTCTCAATATACCTCCCCCTACAGATATGGGTGCATATATAATTTATGTAGATTACTAGCTAAATACCTGTGCCTTGCTACATATATATAGAATAATATAGACTATCTGTCATATTGTTTTAGACGAATCAGACTGCAGAAAATCACTATTATATGGTGTCACTTGCTAGTAATTTTATCCAACTATGGTTGATAACATGGCAACCATCTCAGCCCTTTACAACAGGTTTAACGGCTCCCATCAGAAGGGACTGATGAGGTGACGGACCACCGCTATAGATTGACACCTTTATTGGTGTAAAGATATGTTTACCACCTGACCCACATCTGATTATTTACTTCGAAGCATCTGCCGTAGTAATGGTTATTAGTAACTTGAAAAAGGACAAATCCATGGCTTCAAAAATTGTAAAGAGGCGAGTCTTCTTTTGTGTTATAAAGCGGGGCGAAAGCCTATTTCGAGGAGTATTCTTTTGTTTTGGGGAAGACGTGATACTGTTACATACTCAATTTTTTTTTACTTTGGCACATCAATGCAATATTTATTTATGCTGCTAATTCTTCTATCTTGTTACAGTTACTGAAGGAACTATGCATGTTTCCATCATTCCATGACCCTTAAAACTTTTGGTGAGTCATCATGTCGCTGCTCTGTTAGCAATCATTTTCTTCTTCTGAAATCTACAGGTAGTAACAAATTTACCACATTTGATGTTTCAGATTGTTGCTAATGGTTTTGAAGCTTCAAATTTATTTTAACGTTTCTTTGGAATAAAAGTAACGAAAGAAACTAAAAATATCTCTTTGCAAGCAATTTTGCTTTGTTTCTTTGTTAGAACATCTTAATGTCTGCATCTGTCTTATGGGTTCTCTGGTAACTAGTTAAAGGCTTTGCTGGATGCAGACAAGCATTTGGCAAGTTTAGATCCATAAGATTTTTTTCCAGCAGACATTATAACGTCAAGCACATACACCTATCAGAAACTTAAGACTGTCCTGAGTTTTAGGTTATAGGTGATTGAGCTATCTGTTTGCGTAAGTGAAGTAGGTTACATATGTATAGCCACCTGCGACCTTGACTCCCTATCAAAAGGTTTTTCCATTGAGCAAACTGCATACTTTTCATCTCATCTCGAAAGTGACCTAAGTATCATAGAGGCATGATATAAAATTCCTATACTAACTATGCTTCTCATGCTGATTTGTTGATTCAGCAAGCTCTGGTCAGAGATGAACAGTGGTATGAACTAAATTCAGGTCTTTATACTGCGTTGACAAGATATCACTATCATTTGATCTGTATGATAGACTGCATAGCCATCAGTTAAAAAGCCCCTTGGTTAAACATTAGGTTCTATTCAAATTTGTGGGATATATCTTGGGTTTCGGTGGTGCTCTTTAATTTGGTAGCACTTGTTTTTTGAAACGCCTTGGTAGCACTTCTTGGTGCTGAATACAACTCCCTTGTCAGAGATTATATCTCCTTAGCTGCTTGCAGTTATTGCCATAATGTTGTTAAGATATATAGGCAGGTTAGGTTCTTTACAAATAGTGAAACCATTATAACGTACTAGCGGCGTTGGTTCCCTTGTCAGGTTGGCACAGTCTAATTTTTATTATTTGGCAAAATAATGACCTATGCAATCACACTTTTTTCTATTGGCTCCATATGCACCCACCATATCTTTCAGTTAGTGCAGTTGCAACAGCTAAGTTTGGAACATCTTTGAGCTACTAATTTAGGTTCCATAGTGACCATTTTCATTTTGTAGGCTTATGGCACACTGTTCAGTTAATTAACAAAATCAGGCACCATGACACCTTGTGTAAGATTCTTCTACAAAATCCGACTGCATAGATTACTGCCTCCTCCATATAATATACAAGGCTTTGTCTTCATAAGGCACGCGCTGGTCCATGATTAAGACCCATTTACAAACCGTATCTTTCAATCACTTCCTGGTCCCAGGTGCGGAAAGGTAAAACAAGCATATCGATGGATCTCATTATAAGGTGTCAGATGGTTTAGAAATGCACTGATTTTGGCTTCTCTACTTGTCCTTACTGTAAGAGGTTATTTCGTTTCCGTGCAATGTCCTTGGTCAATGGTCTCCATCTTACATGCAGTTGCTAATAGTTAATGATAAACTTTTGTGTTCCATTTCATTCTGTACAATAGATTTTGTTCCACCGTGTATTCTAGAAAAGAAAAATTCCTGTTGCACTTTAAAGTAGACTTTCAAATTTATACTGCATTTGGTTTGTTCATGTGTGCATCAATCCAGTAAAGCAATTTGTTTTGGCATTTCAAGGTATTAACACTGTACACAGTCCTTTTTTTTTCATCCTCCTTAACTTTGATCATCAGTTCTTTCTTGGGGTACAGCTTGTATGATGATCCGAGAGCAGCTCAAATGACGTGCCTGGCCCGGCATAACTTCCAATGTGAAACAAGACAAAAAGCGGCAACCAAATAAACTCTTTCTAAAACCAAGGGAAAGGCTCCCCACATTACTGCCAAATAAAACACCTTTTTACAGTGTTGTATTTGACTAATGACCCACGTTGTCAAACGTCTTTTTCTTAGCAAAAAGGGTTTGCATGCCTTAAATTAAGGAGAAAAAGGGTTCATGAGAGAGAATCTGCAGGGTTCGAATCTGTTTATGTGGGAAAAAGACATCATAAAGTATAATTTACAAAATAGCCGTTTTAGTGTTGTTTTCCTGCCTGCTGCCAGTTGGTCAAACTTAGCTTTTCTGAACAATGCAATGCCTGGTTTCCACATCAATTTCCGTTAGAAAAGGTTGATTCAAGAGTGAGTATGTAAAGCATCATTTGAGATTGAATTCGAAATAATAATGTTGAATTTTCTGACATTCTAATAACTGCCCTAGCACTGCACTTTGGTCCACACTATATGACTGATATATTTCTCCAAGTGTGTCCTTGTAACGAGTGCCTAGTTCTGGTTGTTCTGAACTAGACTCAGCCTTTGGATTTACGCCAACTGTAAATAATTCTTCACACCTGATACTGTAACATGCAAGTTGGAATGCACACTAGACCATTTGGTTCAGTTCACTTCACTCACTGTGAAGTCGCTACTAATTAAATTCCCTTTTCTTACGCTTCACTTTACCACTGGAAACCACTGCCTGAAGTATGCATGCCATCTAGTCAATGGACTGTCTTGTTGTCTCTGTGTCCACTGAAACAGCTCTAGCATCTAAGAATACTTAAGAGGGATATGCTAGGATTTGCGACACTAAGAGGGGACACGTATAGTAAAGCAGGAAAGGAAGCTACAGCCATGCATGCACGCCGCACGCGGCGACGAGGTTCCAGTTCATGGATAGATGTGAGGAAGATGGTTTGGTCCAATGGGGGCAAAGGGCAAACAAGAGTACTGTCAAATAACTGTTCTTACTTGCAGTTGCAGTAGCTCGATTCTCACTGCCTAATTTTTTGACTGGTCAATTGATCAAGAGGTAATTAAGCCCTGTTGCGACGTCGTGCAGTAGCCGTCCCCCAGCCTCTTATCAAAAGGAGTGAATTAAGTAGTAGTTTAGGCCCCTCATGGGCTAGGTAGTCTACAATTGCGTGCAGTGTCCCCAGTAAGAATCTTGAAGGATAGCTAGAGGTGTAGACTGTTAGTCCTTGATCCCATGTGAAGCTCTTCGCTTTATTCCAGGGGTGTTTGTTTGGGCTTTGGCTTTGACTTTTGGCCAAAGGCTAAAAGCCAAAAAGCACCTAAATAGGTGCTTTTTGGCTTTTGAGTTTTGGAAGCCAAAAGCATTGGATTAAAGCTTTTGGCTTCCAAAACTCAAAAGCCAAAAAGCACCTATTTAGGTGCTTTTTGGCTTTTGACCTTTGGCCAAAAGCCAAAGCCAAAGCCCAAACAAACACCCCCTCCATGTACTACTACTACTGATTACTGTACGTTTACAGAGGAAATGAGATCCCCAGCCTTGATCTCCTCTCATCCTCGGTATCTGCTAGTGCTATTTTTTGCGGGTGTTGTGCCTGCGTTCTGGACAAAAAGGAAAAGCGCACGTGAAACCCGGTGTCTCCTTTACATTTGTAACCAAATTCTGGAAGTTGTTCTATAGTTGGATTGTTATTTGGTACTATTTCATCCCAGGAGTGGGGGCAGTGGCATACGCTCGTACTGTCACCACTTCACCAGGTGGTGCAACCAGTTGAGGATAAAATTAATATTGTAAACTTCACTAATATATATATTTTTTGCGGGTTAAACTTCACTAATATATGGTATTGGCAAATTGGTATTATATACACCTGTGTCAGAAAAGACTTTAGACATGTCCTTTGATGTTGCAGAAGCTTGCTACCATGTGCGTAGGATAAGATCAGATGTCCCTGATGATGCAGAAGATAGTTATCCTTGCATTTTCCTTCATTCCAGCTATGCCTCCCATTCCTGGTGATCATTGTTGTTGACTGCGTGACAAACATGTTGCCCATTATTACTGTTTTTGGTGAAAATATGTTTGTCATTATTATTGTTTTTGGTGAAAACGTGTTTCTTCATCTTCCGTTCATTCTGTTCAGAAATCCACACGTCCAAATGTCTTTGTTAAATTTGTAAGGCATCCTGAAGACTGCTCCCCTTGTTTCCGTGCAGGTAACTCTTGATGGAAGACTGCACTTTCCAAATTCCAAAGCTTCTTTCCCAAGATTTACTCCAAGTATGTTTATTTTCGAAAATTCTTCTACTTGTCATTCACCTGATGCATACTTGGCCACGATGTTTTCACGGAGATGGCATACTACTATTCAATTACACATACTGTAGCTGACCAAAGAACTAGAAGAATAGCTTGGATTAGAAATTCTGACGATACACGAGTTCTCCGCTACAGGACCGTGTCAGGAAGTGAAAAAGAATAGCAGAAGAATGCATCGCATTCATACATTGTTCTCATGCACGCAGGCACGCATGCAGCAGCAGCCAAAATTTTGATCAGTTCCATGTTAGTCCCTCCTAGACCTATCACCCAATTTCAGCTATAGTAGCTAGCTAGGCAGTCAGTGATCACCTACCTACTCCATGCCAAACAGATAGTTGTAGAACTGAGGAGCCGTGCTGGGGTTGCTGGTGACCCAGGTTCCATTGTTGCCGGTGGAGCCCTCGTACCCAGCTGCTGCTGACCCAGACACCATGGAAGCATAAGGAATGTTGCTGGAGTAGCTGTTGCTCTGCCTGTTGCTGCCGTCCTGATGTCCTGTTGCACCCCACATGGCGCCACCGTTGGTGTTGGCGTTGCTGCTGCTGTGGCTGCTCGTGCCAATTGTGAAGTCCACGTTGACGCCGGAGCCGTAGGTCTCGAATGCAGAGGCAGGGTACTGCTGTTGCTGCAGGTGTTGCTGTTGCTGCTGCTGCTGCTGCTGGTAGTGCATGGCAAGCAGGGACCAGTAGTCCTTCTCCGACGGCGGCAGCATGTCCGGTGACGCAACGCCGACGTTCATCGGTGGCAGCGATGGGTCTGGCTGGAACTTGGAGGCTCGGGCGGCCGCCCCGCCCCCGACCGGCAGGTCGCTGCTCAGGATGCTCTCGACGTCGTAGCGGCCCATGTCGAAGTTGGTCACGGCGTTGAGTCCACGGAACTTGATCGCTGCAATATCGTACGCCTCCGCCGCCTCCTCTTGTGTACCTGTGGTGACGGTCAGTTCGGGCCACATTATTGCCAGACACACCAAATTCTCAGTGGCTTAACTTGGGTTTTCATGCATCAGACTTAGTACATTGAGCCCTGTGGTGTCAGAACAAATGGAAGCTTGGTACGTATGAAGAAGACTCACTGAAAGTGCCCAGGTACAGGTCCTTGTTTCCGGCCACCCTGCCGATCCTCGCCTGCCACCGGCCGTGCTGATGATGCCTGTCAAGTATATAACAATGTTACATTTCGCAAAAAAAAAAAAAAAAAAAAAAAACAATGTTACAGATGTTTGACCACCAGAAAAGGAACAGTCTGCACGTTGTTTCTTCAAGGTTTTAAGTCCAGATTACTACTATTAGTACTATACTACATTTTATTTTAGCAAGCTTATTCCTGTCATATGGTTCTGAACCAGTACCTTGTTACACCTCTGTAGATGGATGCCCCTCGTGAGAAGCCGCTACTCTTCCTGGCAAAGGGTAAGATCACACAAAGAGGTCAACATTCATGTGAGAACACCCAAGGTAAAGGCAGGAGCACATGCAGGCCGCCGTGCTTCTGTGCATGCCTGCAAGCACGGCGAGGTGTGCACGTGGAGACGAGAGAAGAACGCCTCAGTCAGTTAGCCCTGTCCTAAGCATGCGATGAATGCTATTCGCTCACCTGCGCAGTGACGCGATGAACTCCTGCCGCGTCATCGGCTTCATCTCCTCCAGCTCCTTCTCGTAGTTGGCCACCTATATATCAAGACGCAGGTACAATCAGCGATCAAGCACTGTCGTGCTATGAACTGTATGCATCTAGAGTGACAATCAGTGTCGATCACTCACCGGGAAGTTTGTTGTGGTGGTCGGGCCCCAATATTTCAGTGCAGCCATGTCGTAAGCCCTCGCAGCCTTGTCCTCCTTGTCATAGCCTCCTGCATTTTCCCCAAGTTTTACTGTTAGTCTCAACGATTTTATCGTTTCCAAATCAACCTGATGGATGTGGCAGGCAGTTGACATACCTAAGTAGACTGATGAATTATCACCGATGTGCCAACAGGTGGAGAAATTTATGGGGAAAAGGCAGCGCACAATGTTAGTGATCAGAATTTGTATGGATGTTTTTGCAGGTTTTCATGGACAAAGAATGTGTGATGAACTGATGCACGACATGCATGCTAGACTGCTGCTAGTACCTTGGCGGCCTTTGCGGCTCTGGCCTTCCCGGCGGCAGCTGTTGTCCCACAGGTGCGCCTCGTACCTCCCCGTCCACCGGTGCCTGCAGCAGATGCATGCGTTAATATCTCCAGATAGCACGAGATCAATTAGCAGACAAAAACTTAACTGAACAAAAATTATACTTCTAGTACTACAGAACTGATGTTTAGTTCTCTTAGGCGAAGATATTGATGCAGGTGATTAGTGAGGAGAGCACAGTACCTGGTGACGCCGCGGTAGATGGATGTCCGCTGGCCAAACGTCTCGGCAGGCCTCCTTGCCTGATCGGACTCCACCACGTCGGCTGCAGCAGTCGCCACAGTCACCGCGCCGGCGGGATTCTCTGGTATCCCAGGCGGTGTATACCGGTGCATGAACCCAGCAGCGATGCTACCAAGCTCGCCACAGCCGAGCTGATCCGTGGTGGCTGTTGTGCCCCCCACCCCGCCAAGGAAGTCCTCCATCTTAGGCACCTCATCCACCACAGCCCCATCTCCTCCTACAATGGTAAAAGAAAATATGCACTGTTAGTCGCAAGGATTCCTAGCAAAAGCTCACTAGGCCATCATCGTGATACTAATCTATGGAGGTATATATTGGTTTATATATATACCAAGGTGGTGGCCGGAGGAAGAGCTGGACAGGGCCTCGAGGAGGCCATGGTTGTAGTTGTTGGAGAGGGAGAAGGAGAGCCAGTGGTGAGGGTGGGCAGTGGAGCTCATGTCCATATCCATGGCGGCCGGCCGTGTGCCTTGAGAGATTAGCTAGGCCTAGGAGAAGGGGGTGCGAGGAGGGGAATGAGAGCTTGGAGAGAATAGTCAAGCGTGGTATATATAGAGAATCTAGCAACCTGCACACACACTCTGGCCAGTCTCTTCAGCTTGCTTGTTTGAAATGTGCACTGTTTCACATTTGGGAATGCATGTGAATGCGTCCAAGAAAACTAGAGAGCGTGTGCACAGGGGCCAAGGTGATTAATTAGGGAGAGTGAATTAGGGAGTAGTACTATAGTTTAATGCTATGCCAGCCTCTCTCAGCTTTGTGGTGAGAATCCAAAGAGGCCGGGGTTGAGAGGGTGTAATGGTGGGCGACAACGTGGAGGCGTTGCATGGGGTCGTATGGGCGGTCTCCTTGACCGGAATGGAGGCCGCTGTTCCCTCGCATGCAGCCCAACTTTTTCCTTTTTGTTTTGCTCTCGAACGTACGCTAAACCCGCGGCAGGAGGAGTAAATATATTTGGTGGTGATCCTGAACACCGTTTGCTTTTCGCTCGAGTGCATGCATGCGTGTTTCGCTCGTCGATAGCTAGCTAGCGCTGATCTGACGCACGGATTAATTAATTTACTGTGATCTTGTAGTACACGGCCTGCTTGCTTAGTTACCACGAGACTGATAGATAGGCGGAGAGGAATTCAAATCATGATTATTGTCTATATGATTCTTCACTGGATTGAATACTGGAATGAACTGCAGAGAAACCAAAGGTTCGCGAGGCGCTGCGGCGAGGAACTGACGTTCTGAAGATGTTGATCCGGGACATCTTCAACGATGGTGGGAGTCGACATGGCGAAGGCTAGACAGTGGATATGTTTCGTGCGTAACAACTATGTCTTGTCTGGGCCTTGCTAAGACTGCAGAAGGGTACTGGATGGTGTCGTCTCTTTAGTTTTTCTGTAATGCTCTGGTGTTGAGCATTTACATTCTTTGTAAATGATATGAAAACCTTGTTGCAAATATATAAGTTTTGTTAATAAAGTTGGGATGCCCTTTTGATAAATAAAGTCATGATTATTATTTGGTACATATCAAACTGTCTATGGCAGATTCTTACGGTAGTTTACTCATTTTTCTTTCTCCTTGCTGCTAGGATATTGTTCTGAACTCAGTTTATGATGGTTGGCAAGTGGAGAGGTACTAATAAACTTTGATCTTCCATATTAAACTTTCAAGTACCTTCTCAATGTATATTTCTTGTGAGAGAGAAAGTAACTTCTTTGATCTATCACGGGAAAGTTTCATGCCAAGTATTTTCTTAGTTGTTCTTAAATTCTTCATGACAAATGGTTTACTCCATGTCTTCTTAAGGAGAGCAATCATCTTTGTGACATTTTTAACAATCATCAGCATGTCATCGACATATACCAAGAGAATAATGAAATGTGTAACAAAGCTCAGTCATAAAGGGCTCGTACTTCTTGTACCATTACCGAGGAGCTTGCTTCAACTCATACAATCTCTTATTCAATCTGCACACTTGGTGCTCAACCATGAAACCTTCCGGCTGATCTCCTCCTATAGGCCACCATGTAAGAATGTTGTCTTCACATCACGTTTTTTAATTTTCAAGTTCATAGTGGCAGCCTGTAATGTCCCGGGGTTTCCCCAAATTAGATTTGTTTGTTTTTGTTTTTGCATCATCATGACATCAACATCATGCACATCGCCTATTTTTGGCAACAAAAATTATTTTTCATTAAACCCTATTTTATTTTTGCTAAAATTGCCGGAAAAGTTTTACCGAGACAGTCGTCTCCGTTTTGTAAAATTAATTGCCGAAATTAATTTGTAAAAGAAAATAAAATTTTGAGATGAGAGAGCAGACCCAATCTGGCCCAAAGCCCACCTAACCTCCAAACCCTAGGGTTTCCCCTGGTTTCCCCCTGCCTTCTTACAGCCACCCTCCTCCGTTTTCTGCCTTTCGCGGACAGGTCCTTCCACGCCCTCCTTATTTTCTTTTCCCCTCCTCTTTCTTTTCTTCTTTTCTTTTCTCTTTTATCCTTTTCCTTCCATCCGTGGCCACCCGCACCCCCACTCCTTTTCCTCCTCACCCGCACGCGCCGGCCATGGCCGCCCTGACCCCACATTCTTCCTCCCCCGACCGTGCCTCCCCTTCCTCGCCGCTCCGGTCACCTCCCGCGCCTCCTCCCTCCGGCCGCGCTCGGCCGCCACCCCCGTCGCCGCCCAACAAGCCGCCCCGCAGGCCTCACTTCCCCATCACGCCGCCGTCCTCCATCGGCGCGCCGTCGCCGCTCGGCCCGGCCACCCGCCTCACGGCCCGCGCCCGAGCTCGTCTCGCCGTGGCCCTGCCGCGACGACCTCCTCCCCGCCGCCTCGCCTCGTCTCCTCCTTCGGCCGTCCTCGCCTTGCTCTGCACCGACCCAGGCTCCCTGCCGCATGTCCGCCCGGGTGCCGACGTGAGCAGCAGTAGCTGCTACCTCTTTTCCGCCTCCTGTGCCCTCTGTGCAGCACGTCCTCGTTGCCGTCTCCGTGCCGTGAAGCTTCCCTGACGGCTCCGTGCCTCCGTACCCGATGCCCGCCTCCGTGAAGCCAGTTCCCCGTTGTCCCGACGTGTGTCTCCGTGTCCCCGACGCCGTGCCGTGTTTCCATCCCCGACGACTCCCGTTTCCCCGTCGTGTGACCTTTCCCGTTCCCGTTCCCGTTCATGTTCCCGTTCCCGTCATTAAGCCCGAAGAACCGACGCGAGTTCTCCGTCCGTGAAGACCGAGTACGACGACTACCATGGATATGACAAGTACGACACGACGACCGTGGACGGCGATACGACAAGGTCTTTCGTGACTACCGGTGCCCGAACAACAACGACCCGCTGATGATCGGTGATGGTAGCGTTGGGTTGTGCCCCAAACGAACGTGTGGATGTAGTAAGTAGCAGTTTTCTCTCGTTAACGAACCGAGGTTTATCGAACCAGTAGGATTTTGAAATCAAAAACAAAGTGAATGTTGAAGATCTCTGGTGCTTAATCTTCAACAGACGTGGACCTGCACACACTCAACCAATTACTTTGCCCCCAACGGCGGAAAGGTTGTCAATCTTTCCGGTCACGCAGAAAACAAAGCGGTTAATTGTATAGTGAAATAGATGAAAATATGAAAGTTGACCAGAGGAGTAATGATGATGAAAATTGATGAATAAAGGTTGCAATCAATGTAAAAAGATGGACCGGGGGCCATGGATTCACTAGCGGAGTCTCTCAAGTAAATAAAACACTCATATGATGGGTAAACAAATTACAGCTAGGCAATTAATAAGATTATAACACAAACTTAATCTAGCTATGACATAGAGAACATGATAATATTTATGTAGGCATCACGACAATGAACAAAGACCATTAAGTCCAACTGCATCTTTGTCTAAAAAGTCCACCGTGGGATCGCTATCCAGCCTGTCACCCAACAGTATTAAGTTGCAAGCAACAAGCATTTACATTAAGTAAAGCGCATGAAGTAAGCAATACTGATATAAAGAGACATTAACACCGATGTTTTACCCTTAGTAGCAACAGCACACCCTCGCCCTTAGATGTTTATGTCACTCGTGCCAAGGAACAAAAGGGGGGCATGAACCCACTATGTAGCATAAATACTCCTTCTTGGAGATACACACAATCACTTGGCCAAAGTAACTACGCACATCGGAGAGCATGCAAGAACATAAATCAACATATAAGAATCATGCACAATCTGATCATAACTTCATAATCCATCAGATCCTAGCAAACACATCACATAGCATTACAATAATCGATCTTGATCATGTTAGGCGGGTCACAGGATCATAATACATGAAGCACAAGGGAGAGAGACTACCATCTAACTACTGCCATGGATCCATAGTCCAAGATGGGACTACTCACAAATCATCCCGGAGGAAGGCATAGCGATGAAGAGCCCTTCGGATCGATCTCCCCTCCGGCAGGGTGCCGGGATCAGCTTCAGAATCACCCCTGAACTAGGGTTTATGGTGGCGGCGCCTCGGGGTGACTTCTCTGGAAAATAATGGCCGCCTCAACGTTTTTGGGATTAATCTGATTTTATAGGCGTCGGAGGGGGCCGAGTGGACCCACCAGGAGCAGGGACGGGTCCCGCCCGTTGATAACCCCCAAGAGCAGGGGATCACTACAGCACCTCTCAATGTGGAAGTAGGGTATCGATCCGCAGGAGCAAGAAGGAAAAGTTATCTATTCCCTACAACTAAAGTGTCACAAGTTTTAGTTTATTATGCACTAAACAAGTTTAAGGAACAAGATGGTTGACTTAATGGATGGAGGTTTAATATAACAAAACAAAAATGTAAAAGTGTCCCAATCCTCTTCAATGCAAGAGGACAAGACAAAGGTGTAAACGGTGTTTGGAAATAAGGCCTAGGGATCATACTTTCACTAGTGTACACTCTCAACAATAATAATATAATTGAATACATAGATATTTCCTCTTCACTATGCTACCCCGAACTATCCTCTGGTTGGATAAAGAACACCAATCCAATGCGTAGGGCTACAAAAAGCACACCTTAAAGTTGCATTCCACATCTAGGGACACTTCATGCTTGTCACTATCCGCATCCAAAGATAGTACTAACAAACACCACAATATCATAGAGACATCCCACAGAAATAATAACTCATGATAAGTATTCATGTAATCTTTAGCCTAAGAGCCACACACGGTGCACACACTGTCAACTTCACACCATGGGACAAAGGTGACTCTGGAAATCACATCAATAAAACCATTTGAGCAGCATAATTCATAAGATGATGAAGAGTAACATCTATGGATTCAATTAGATTACAAAGCTCATGATCACATAAAGATCACACTATGGGAGAGAGAGATAAACCACATAGCTACCGGCATGAGCCCTCAGCCCCGATGGGACTACTCCCTCCTCATCATGGAGACGGCGGAGATGATCTTGCTGTAGATGTTGATGATGAACACGCCGGAGGGGGGTGGAGCCCTCCGGAGGTGGATTCCGACGGCGTTTCCCCCTCCGATCTTCTCCGGCGGGCAGCCTTCTGTCTCTCTATTTTTGGTTTTGTGTTTCTCCGCCCCTCCCTCTGGAAAATGTCGAGGGACTATTTCTATAGTCGGTTTTAGGTCACGAGGAAGCTTCGGGAAGAAGGATCAGCGCAAACGGAGCCACGAGGCCCAAAAGAGGTGGGCCCACACGGCCAGGTACAGGGGCCGCGTGGGGCACCCTCTTTTGGCCCTCCGGCCTCCGTTTTCTTGCTTCCTTCGCTCCGATGTCTTCCTCCTTCCAAAATAATGATCCCCGTAAATTTGCAGCTCATTATGACGTCGTTAAGGCCCTGAAATAAATAAGGAAAGAAATAGGGGTTTTCTGCATGTGCAGGATTAATTCCATAAAGGGGAAATCATTATTAATTACCAAAAATCATTAAATAATAGTAATATACCCCTTATATGATGCAAATATGAATGGAATACAAGTATTATAGTGCAAAGTTCATGGATGCATTTTACATGCATCAACATCCCCAAGCTTAACTCATGCTCGTCCTCGAGTATGGAAGTGATAAAACTAACATGAACTTTGCAATATAATAACAACATGGATGTAAAAGATGATTGCTACTACTACATAAAGTCAAATGATTCATTATTCAAAGGAGTAGCAATATGCAAACAGTTTATAAAGTGATATCAAGTATTCAATGCAAAGGATGTTCAATGATAGTTCACAAAGTGTAACATAAAAGATAGTAATATGGACCACATGTATGCAATATGATAAGTAAGAACATCCTATATTGGTCATAGAGTGAAGATGAAAATCTGAATGTAAAAGGTGGACACTTTGGAAAAGATGTATAAATGAGTAGAGGTAAAACATGCATAAGTTTCATCTATACTCCAAACTATTCTACTTAAGTTATTGATTGCAATGGTAATACTTGGTGTCAAGCTCTCATTCCCCTAACATAGCATCTTGAATGATTAAAGTTTAATGTGAAAGCAAATATGAGTAGTGGCCTTGATAAAGCAAAGGTTAGATGTCTCATGCCCCTTGAATACAAGTACCTACACCATGATTACTCATCTTGGGAAACAAAGCAAGTTTAAGTTATCTATCATTGTAAGTAATAATGGTATTATCAAGAGCCTCAACTGGGATACCTCTTGTCCCATGATATGGATCAAGCCCACATCAAAACAACAAGACGAACAAACATAATGAACAACCTCAACACCCTTTTTATTTACCACTTGATATAGCTTTTTATTGTAGGGTGTATCACAGAAAGTTCAAAATAGCATGTAAGTAAATTTCCACCATGAATGATGCATGGATTAGATTAGCGGCCCAGGTTTCTCTCTAACCATTTATACAAACTCATTTAAACTTACTCTATTTCCACATTATTTCACCATGATAGGCATCCATAAACAAAATTACATGATATCAACTAAATAAATGATGGAACATGTTGAAAGCTTTGCATGTGACAGCACATATGGGCTAACTCCCAACCTTAAACATTTATCAAGCCACTATCATCATAATATTAATCACAATGGTTCATGTTTATTAAATGCAATAAAAGTAAAGTGTGCATCAAGTTCGCGAGAGCTTTTTAACCAACTTTTCCCATTACAATAAATAACACAATCATTTTCATTTAGAGGTATAAATAACACAAATAACATGATAAACATACTTGGAATAGCATAAAGCTAATAGGTAGATATGGTGGACTCACTGGAAAAACTTTGGTTGAAGGTGTTGGAAACAAGTTTTTACTTGTTGGAATTTTTGGGCTAGCAAAAGGGAGAAATATGACCATCTAGATGCATGCATGAGTGTCCATAGAACTAAATAATTCATATCAAACAAGGTGAAATAACATAAAGCATCAAAACATGAATAAAAGATAGCTCATGATAAAGCATTTGCAAATTATTACTCATAAAGAAGCTCATAAATCATGTAACTATATGTGTCATTAAAAATCAACTTAGACATTCCTTTTCCCAATACAATAAAAGCATGCAAGATATTTCAACCCATATTTCCAGTAGCTTTCTCATATATAAATGATAGTGTGGTGGTCTCACAAAAAATGAAAAGCAAAGCAAAAACAAACAAAAAGACGCTTCAAGTTTATGCGATAAAGTGTATTGATAGAAAAATAGAAATTAGACGTGTGCAAACCGAGAGTGTGTTGGTCCAGTGGGGATGTCTTCACATCCCCAAGCTTATGGTTTTCACCATCCTTGGATAGCTCTTGGTGCATCTACTCTAATCCCTGTGAAAAAACTTCAAAACACTGTTTCTCCCATTTCTTTTCTGTGGGGTGACATTAGTAGTGATAGACAAATGCATTACTTGCTGCTTATAATCCTTAGACAAAAATTCATATGAATGTACAGAAAGTGTATAGTGTTGTATGCCTACTCATAAACTCAATTGGATCAAAAAGATTCAACTCGAAAGTTCAAACTATGCATAAAACAATATGGGACAGAATCTGTCCAGAAAAACAGCAGCAGCAAAACGTATTTTTCTGTCCTACTTAAACTCGTCGAAAAATTCTGAAAACATTCAGGCATATAGAGGGTTAAAAGTTGCAGTTACAGTAAAAATCTCAGCTCATTCGGAGTTACAGAATAAAAATGAAAAATCAAACCGTGCACAGACTTCGTGCAGGAATAAAATCTCCGAATAGAAATAGCAACCTTTTCAAACCAAAATAGGTAAAACTTGGCACTTTATTAAAAATTCCAGAAACTAAACTAAAAACTAAGTCTCTTGTTACAGCAAGAGGACACAATAAAAACAACCGGGTTGCCTCCCGTAAAGCGCTTTCTTTATAGCCATATAGCTAGGCTTACTTACTTGGTATCAAGATGGTTGGAGTGAGGTGGCTTGGCATCCCCAAGCTTAAATTCTTGTATGTAGGGTGAGCTTAGGGGTTACATCCCCAAGCTTGAGTTTTTTTCCGTCTTGATCTTTGTTTATCACCCTCAATTCTTCCACTTCAAAGTTCTCTTCACATATAACTCATCATAAAACATGATTAGAGGGGTTAGTTTCTCCATAAATTAAATCTCCATAGGTACACCAAAGAGATATAATGAGTTGATTATACACATTAGCTAATATTACTATGGTTTTGCATTGCTCTTTGATTAATAGAACCACACAAAACACAAGTAATGAGAGTAATACAAAATAATGATAGAATCTGTCAAAAACTGGAAAGCCCGTAAAGAGTGAATTTTCAGATGCACTTACGTTGCTCAAATCAGAAAACTTTTAACTAATGAAATGTGTATTAATAACTAAATATTTCTGTCGTAAAATAGCAGGTCAAAATTCCTCTTATGTGATTTTTAACATTTTCGCAGTGAAGCTTAGGAATCTGTTTTCTGGACAGCAAATCACTATTGTTCAATCCCACCTCTCAAAAGAGGTTATCTAATGATGCTCACATAGGAATAAGAATTGAAATGCAAAAAAAAACATCAAGAGAAAAATATGAAACACATTTAAGTCTAACCCACTTCCTATGCATTGGGATCTTGTAAGAAAATAAATCAATGAAGCATATAGTAATTAGCATAAGAAGGCAAAACAAGTGGGACTTCAAAAGTTTCAATATAAAGAAAGGAAACTTAATATTATTGAGATATTTAGAGACATGTTTCCCTCTCTCATAATAAATCTCAGTACCATCATGAACAAACTGAACAACATAAGTATCATATAAAGCATTCTTGTCATGATTCACATGCATAAAAGTATTATAATTATTACTCTCCACATAAGTAAAATCCTTCTCATTAGTAATAGTGGGAGTAAAACTACCATAGCCATCATTGTAATCATCATAAATAGGAGGCATATCATGATCATAATAATTTTTTCCTCAATAGTAGGTGGACTGAAAATATCACATTCATCATAATAATCATCATATATAGGAGGCATAGTATCACCAAAGCAAATTTCATCCCCTATGGTGTGAATAGGAGAGTTCAGAAATAAAGTAGGACTCTCATGAGTGAGAGTACTATCACAAGTAGCAAGTATATCATTTTTATCCTCACATAAGGTAGTAACAACTAAACATGGAGGATTACCAATAAGCATAGGACCATCATCTAAAGCATTATCATTTAGCATGTCTAAACCATATTCTTCATCATTTTAAAAATCATAAAAGCAAAGTTTATTATCAACCAAATTTTGAGTGTTACCCTCATCCATAGGTGGTGAAGGTGGATATTTCCTCTCTTCATTCTCTAGTTGTTCATCATTTTCAACATCTTCTTGCTCTTCATTGTCCTCCTCTTGGGGCTGCATGGGCATCCCCAAGCTTAGGCTTTTGTCATCTTCTTCCTGCAAAACATCAGTACTACCTTGGGCAAATCTCTTCCTTGTGTCAACAACATAGATATTTTCATCAAATTCACGTATGCAAATTTCAAGGAGATTGGCAATAAAAACTTTATAATGAGAAGCTATAGGGCAGGTTTCATGTTCATCAATGAAGGTGTATAATTCATAGGCTCCCATAAAAATAACAAATTGCTCTACTTCTTCCATCCCTAAGTGAGCATAATTCCATGTATGATAAGTTGCAAGAACAGGTTCGTATTTATTGGAAGGGCATTGGAATTCAAAGTGTCTATAGTATTCAGAGCAACAAATTTCTTCCTCATAAAAGTTAAGCAGCTCATTAGCAATTTTATATAGGAGCTCTATGTAGCCTCCTAATCTTTTCCCTTCTTTTGATTTTCTAAATTCAGCAGCTATCATGGCATTTTTATAATAAGTTTCCATTTTTTAATTTTTTGGGGTTTTTGATAAATGCAAAACTGAAAGTAAAACTAAGAAAAACTTCACAACCAAACAAGTTAAAGAGGAACCTCCCCAAGCTTAGATGATTGCAAGATATAAAACAAGATAAAATAAATCTAAAGTCTAGTGCACACAAGAATAGAAACTTAAGCGCTACTCTCCCCGGCAACGGCGTCAGAAAAGTACTTGATAACCCCCAAGAGCAGGGGATCACTGCAGCACCTCTCAATGTGGAAGTAGGGTATCGATCCGCAGGAGCAAGAAGGAAAAGTTATCTATTCCCTACAAAAGTTTTAGTTGATTATGCACTAAACAAGTTTAAGGAACAAGATGGTTGACTTAATGGATGGAGGTTTAATGTAACAAAACAAAAATGTAAAAGTGTCCCAATCCTCTTCAATGCAAGAGGACAAGACAAAGGTGTAAACGGTGCTTGGAAATAAGGCCTAGGGATCATACTTTCACTAGTGTACACTCTCAACAATAATAATATAATTGAATACATAGATATTTCCTCTTCACTATGCTACCCCGAACTATCCTCTAGTTGGATAACGAACACCAATCCAATGTGTAGGGCTACAAAAAGCACACCTTAAAGTTGCATTCCACATCTAGGGACACTTCATGCTTGTCACTATCCGCATCCAAAGATAGTACTAACAAACACCACAATATCATAGAGACATCCAACACAAATAATAACTCATGATAAGTATTCATGTAATCTTTAGCCTAAGAGCCACACACGGTGCACACACTGTCAACTTCACACCATGGGACAAAGGTGACTCCGGAAATCACATCAATAAAACCACTTGAGCAGCATAATTCATAAGATGATGAAGAGTAACATCTATGGATTCAACTAGATTACAAAGCTCATGATCACATAAAGATCACACCATGGGAGAGAGAGAGATAAACCACATAGCTACCGGTATGAGCCCTCAGCCCTGATGAGGGACTACTCCCTCCTCATCATGGAGACGGTGGAGATGATCTTGCTGTAGATGTTGATGATGAACACGCCGGAGGGGGGTGGAGCCCTCCGGAGGTGGATTCCGGTGGCGTTTCCCCCCTCCGATCTTCTCCGACGGCAGCCTTCTGACTCTCTGTTTCTGGTTTTGTGTTTCTTCGCCCCTCCCTCTGGAAAACGTCGGGGGACTATTTCTATAGTCGGTTTTAGGTCACGAGGAAGCTTCGGGAAGAAGAATCGGCGCAAACGGAGCCACGAGGCCCAAAAAAGGTGGGCCCACATGGCCAGGTACAGGGGCCGCATGGGGAACCCTCTTTTGGCCCTCCGGTCTCCGTTTGCATGCTTCCTTCGCTTCGAGGTCTTCCTCCTTCCAAAATAATGATCCCCGTAAATTTACAGCTCATTATGACGTCGTTAAGGCCTTGAAATAAATAAGGAAAGAAATAGGGGTTTTCTGCCTGTGTAGGATTAATTCCATAAAAAGGGGAAATCATTATTAATTACCAAAAATAATTAAATAACAGTAATATACCCCTTATATGATGAAAATATGAATGGAATACAAGTATTATAGTGCAAAGTTCATGGATGCATTTTACATGCATCACCCGCCGCCCTAGGGCAGGCCACGGCTGGGGGTTGTCCCTGCCCTGTGGGTGGCCCCCAGGGCTTCCCTCTGGACTGAAACTCCGTCTTGGCGAATAAAAAATCCTCGTAAATTTTCAGCGCATTCCGAGAATATTTCCTGTGGTAAGTTTCTGAAACGAAAAGACAGCAAAAACAGGAAACTGGCACTAGGCATCTTGTCAATAGGTTAGTCTGACAAAATGCATAAAAATGATGTAATAAGATAGTAGAAACATGTGACAACATCACAAAACTAGCATGGATCAATAAAAAATTATAGATACGTTTAACATGTATCAGCATCACCAAGCTTAACTCCTACTCGTCCTCGAGTAGGTAAGTGATAACAAAATAATTTTTGATGAGACATGCAACCAACACAATCTTGATCAAGATAGTAATGTAAAGCATAGGACGTGAATGAAGTGATACAAAACAATTGTCTATAGTTGATAGCAAGAAAGCAATGAATAACCAAGTTGAATCATTCAAGCAAAACCTTTTATAAATAGTACGTTAAAGACATGAAAGCAATGTGACCCACATATTTGACTAATTCTCAAAGGTAATGGTTCCACGACAAAAGTGTTTGAGAATCAACACAAAGGAAGATGTAAGTATTAGCAAAAAGCTTCAACTTCTAACGGCTTATCTTATAGATAAAGTCAATATAAAGATTCATGTTTAATCTGACGATGCAATATGATCAATGATACCCAGGGTCAATGTTGTATGTTTGCTTTGGTGGAGATAGAAGGAAAAGGAAAACTGACTCAACATTTAAAAGTAAAAGAAAGACCCTTCGCAGAGGGAAGCAGGGATTAGTCATGTGCTAGAGGTTTTTGATTTTGAAAAAAAGAGATAAAAACAATTTTGAAAGATGCATAATTCCATCAACGATTCCATAGCTCAGAAGCCCATTAGTCCCCTATGTCAAGCAAGGTCTTTAGAGTTGTGAGAGCGGCTGGTTTTAGAGGAACGAGTACATTCCTCTTTCTTTATTGTTTCACCACTAACCAATGTTTGAGCTGATTTCTCGGATTTTCATTGTGCGGAGGAGAATGGTGAGTTATATTTATATTTTGCTTAAGCCGCTCTCGGGTTGATTCAAGTGAGGACGTAAACCATCAACACCAGGTGAAATAGAGGGGAAAAAAGAAAAATAAAAGAAAAACCTTGCTCGACATAAGCAATAACGAACCCCCTCCTTACTTCCTCATGAGTTTGAAAACAGAGGCACCAAAACGAGAATATTTTGAAGGTTTTAAAGGTAGCACATGACAAATTTACTTGGAATGGTAGGAAATACCATGCATAGGTAGATATGGTGGACTCAGCTGGCAAGATAGTTTGGCTTTGGGATTTGGATGCACGAGTGGACATCACACTCAGTACAGAGTTTTTTTGGCTTAGCAAAAATGGTATTTGAAGCAAACATCCAACATTAAGCGGTAACAGAGTAACATAAGACATCAGTCAATCATAACCATAAATACTCCACACTGTCTCCCTTGTTGACCAAACAGTTCTTTTGATGGAAAGATTAGCTTTATGAATTATCAACTACGAAACACCACACAATTTCAACCTTTTATATGTATTTCTTTACTAATCAATTTCCACTCAAATAACCAGCAAGTTTAAGCATTCATCTTAATATCTCAAAACAATTGAGAAGAATCAAGTATCCACACAATGATCTACAAGACTATGCAGTCTTTCATATCATTCCAATATCACATGGATAGCATTTTTCCACTTTGACAATTCAAGCAATTTATCAATAACAACTCTCCAACAAGTATAAGTGAAGGACAAGAGAGTTTAACATCAACAACTAGCAGCTCTAAACAAGATAAAAGCTAAAATCGAGAGCTTACTAGCAAACAAACCGTAGCTAAGAATACTTAACAAGATATAAGCGAAGCAAAAGAGTATTCAAATGAAAAAGCGGCGCGTGCCTCTCTCCCACACAAATAAAGCTAGGATCCAACAAGGATATGACCAGCAAACAAACAAAACAAAACTGAAAGCAAAAAGACGCTCCAAGCATAGCACATAATATGTAAAGTGATAAAAACGTAGTTCAACAAAGACGACCTTATGATAGTCGATGAAGAGTAGGGGATGCCTTGGGAATCCCCAAGCTTAGACGCTTGATGGTTCTTGATATTCAGAGGGGGTGCCATGGGGGCATCCCCAAGTTTGAGCTCTGATCCATCTTCAATTTCTTCATTATCCTCTCCTTTGGAACTTAAAAACTCCATTCACACAAAACTTCTCATAAACTGATTAGAGGGTTAGTGCTCATAAATCAAAATACACATGTGTTCAACTCAAGACAAATTGCAAACAACTTTATTGGGCATTAGCTACTGTTTACTAAGCCTCAATATGACACTCCAGCTCTAGAGTATCACATTTGACGATAGTAAAAGAGACGAATACAAAATAAAATCAGAATCTGTCAAAAACTGAACTGTCGTGGGGCTACCTTTCGGGTACCCCACGGTGGTAGTACCTGGGTCACGCCAAAGGAGGCCCATGAAGTGTACCATGTGGCCCAAGTAGCCGGGGAAGCCGGTGATGATCTTCCTTATTTTGTAACGTGCAATCCGCACCGTCCACCCGAGACCTGGCCTGTGATATAAAGGCCAGGAGGGTGCGTCGTCTAGGTCAAGCAAGCAGCACACAAACCCTAGCGAGATTGCATCTCGCCATTGTAGCCACCTTGATAATACCAGACAAGCAGGAGTAGGTCTTTACCTCACCTCGAGGGGCCGAACCTGGGTAAACTCGCCCCCTGTTAGCCGTCTTAGCCACCAACGATTATACTCTCTCCCCCTCAATCAACCCGGGGTGCACAACCTTGGGATTTGCCGAGTCCGCTACTCGTCAATTGGCGCCGTCTGTGGGAAAGAACAGATCGTTGGAATCATGGTTGCGCCGGCCTCATCTGCAATGAAGAACGACATCAGCGCCAGGGAGTCGATCTACACCGGCTTCCTCGAGTTCGTCCACCACTCGCCGGCGGATCTCCCGGCGTACGCTGAGGTGCAGCAGAGCACGTGGATTACCTTCGGTAGTCTGCGCTATCTGGTGGACAGTCGCGGAACGCTCCGGCCCACGCTGGCCACGTTGCGCGCGACGGACGCGCCAAGCATCTACATCGACTGCGCCGACCGCGGCTTCACCCGCCGCGAAGATCGCATCTACTGCAGTCACGGCGGTCGCGTCATCGACTACCACGAAGATCGCGTCCACCTCGACTGCGTCAGCACCATCTACGACCGCATCAACGGCGACTGCGGTGACCACACCCGCGGTCACCAGAAAAATCGCATCTACTGCAACCCCGGCGCGAAACAAGTCTACCCCGACCTTCTTGTCCGCGCCTCGGATGAAGCCAAAATCTACGCCAATCGCGCCTCCGCATCGCGGAGTCGCCAGTAGCAGCGGCCGTGGCACCCGCCACGTCGCTGTGATCTTCGACTCTGAGCATAGCTCAGACGAAGGAAGCAGGACTGGGAGCATCAGCCCCACTCGGCGGGTTTACCCCGCGCAAGTCTATATGGCCAGCCCAGCACGATCCAACGGCGGGGAACCCGTATACCCGCTGGAGGTGACCATGCCGGACAGGGTGACAAGACTCACCATCACTCGGGAGATGGCGATCCAGGCCATGAAGCACGTGGACGAAGGCACGTTCCCTTCACCAGATGAACCCCGAGAAGACCAACTGGCGGTCCAATACTTGCTTTGGAAGGAGTCCGAGCGAGTCCGCCAAGAGAAGGCCGATCTGATTCGGCGCAAAGAGTTAGCCGACGCGTCGAGTGCCAGGAGGGCAGCACACTCGTTTTTGGCCGGATCAGAGGAAGTCTCGCAAGGAGGACGTCACAGGGCTCGCATGCCACGGGTGCCAGAAGCTGATCGCGTCCACCTCACTCGCAATCTGGAGTCGTCATTCATGACGGAAGATGCGGACGGAATCCCCGTCCCCAAGACACCCGCTTCGGCCCTCATGGCGGTCGAAACCTACCTGCGACTAACACAGCCGCCGGAGGGTGACGCCCACGCCCGCCTCCACAGGCGACAAATTCAATCCCTCAGGGAAGTCGAGGAAGTCCTGGCAAAGTCAGCACCAGCAGAAAGGGTGCACGAGAATCGAGGCCGCCGCGATCGTGAACCCGCACCACTCGCAGACCCAGCCCCAATTCGACTGCGACAGCCGCAGCCAGGCGAAGATGTCCGCAACGTCGTCGCACAGAGAAGGGTGGACCGCAGTCGACGGCTGCGAGCGGCGAGTGCACAAGCCAACGACTACGACGACGACTTCGAGCCACGCGGAGCCGCATGTTTCAGCTTCAACATCCGCGACACGAAGATGCCCAAAGGTTTCAAGCTAACAGCGGAGACACCCAAGTATGACGGGAAGCAGGACCCAAGGGACTGGCTGGAAGACTACCTCATCGCGTGCAGCTGTCAAGGTGGTACTTCGACTACTGCCATGCAGTACATTCAGTTGATGCTCACGGGATCTGCTCGCGGGTGGCTCAACACTCAGCCCAGGGACGCTTTCAGCACCTGGGACGAGTTCAGGAACGCCTTCGTGAAGAGTTTTCTGGGGACATACGCAAGGCCAACAACCCTCATTGAGCTCCAGGCGTGCAAGCAAGGTCGAGACGAGCCACTCCGTTCGTACATCCAGCGGTGGACCTTACTTCGCAACACCATGGACGGAGCCACCTCAGAAGACAGGGTAATGGACGCATTCATGCACGGCGTTTACCGCCGCGACCTCCGTGAGGAGTTTGGTAGGCTTAGGCCGAGGAACATGATCGAGCTCATGCAGATAGCCAACCAGTGGGCAGATGGAGAAGACTCTGTTCGTGATGCACCACGATCTCCGAGGCAAGAGGCAGGACCTAGCAACTGGCGAGAAGGGCGCCTGAAAAAGAAGCCGCGTTACGTCGGCAACGACTCGATCGAGTTAGTAGCGGCGGGATTCGAAACCCCCCGTGAGAATGAAAGGCAGTACAACCAGGACGGTGGCAGCAGCTACCATAGAGACGGAAGTCGCAAGCGCGAGTGGCGGAGACGCCCACTGACTGAGGAAGAAGAGTTAGAGCAACCTTGCAAACATCACATGTTCAGGGACCCAGAAACAGGCAAGTGGGGATCCCGCCACCTATTGAAGGATTGCAGAAAGGCGCGTAAGATATACAGGGCGTTTGCGCGAATAGTCCCTCAGAACGGACAGCGTGATAATCAAGCGGCACCCGTGGCACAGCCAGCCGCACAGCTGGCCCTCCAGGCGCCACCTCCTCCTCCAGTCGCCAACCCAGCGCAAGCAGCGCTGGCCTTCTACCCGCAACAGCAACAACAGCCACAGCCACAGCCGCAGGATCCTGCTAACGTGTTCCCGGCAGCACGTGGGCAGATCAACATGATACAGAAGGGACGTCCTTCCAACAGGACCCAGAAAATCATCACCCGCCAGGTCTACCAAGCACTCACCAATCCACCTGCAGTACCCGATTACCTGAGAGGCTCAGAAACAGCGATCACTTTCTCCAGAGCGGACCACCCGCCGGCGATACCACGACCCGGGCACGCTGCTCTGGTAGTCGAAGCTCAGATCGGGGAGTACACCTTGAAGAAGGTATTCATGGATGGAGGCAGCGGTATAAATATCATCTTCGCCGACACCCTAAGAAGGATGAACAGGTCAACATCCAACCTAACGCCATCAGCAAATACCTTCCACGGTATTGTACCAGGGCAAGCAGTCACGCCCATGGGAACAGTTACACTCGACGTCATATTCGGCACACCCGAAAACTTCCAGCGAGAGGCGATCGACTTCGAGGTAGTCGACTGGAAGTCACAATATCATGCCATACTGGGTCGTCCGGCCTTCGCCAGATTCATGGCAGTGCCCCATTACGCCTACCTCCTGCTCAAGATGCCGGGACCAAAGGGTGTCATCACGGTGAAAGGCGACTTCGACCGGTCTGACAGCTGCGACCGCGAGTTCAGCAGGATTTCTGAGTTCTTTGGGATGGACGAGCACCTGGAGATGATGGCAGTCGACAACGACAGGACTCTGTTTCCACCACGGAAGAAATCATCCAAGGAATCTGCATTCAACGCAAGCGACGACACAAGGGCCCATCAGGTACACCCGACGGACGCCGACAAGACGGTCAGGGTGTCATCAAGCCTGACTAGCGCATAGGAAAGCGCGCTCGTCGAGTTCCTGCGCGAGAACTGGAAGATATTCGCCTGGCAACCTTCTGACATGCCAGGTATACCAAGGGAACTCGCCGAGCACTCCTTACGCGTCCGTAAAGACGCTAGACCAGTCAAGCAGACCTTGAGACGCTTCGCGGGTCCTAAGAGAGATGCTATCAGCAAGGAGATCGACCGGCTGCTTCACGCCGGATTTATTCGGGAAATAAAGGATTCAGAGTGGGTAGCAAACCCAGTACTGGTGGAAAAGAAGAAGACGAAGAAACTCCGCATGTGCGTCGACTTCACCGCCATCAACAAATGCTGCCCCAAGGATCACTTTCCGCTCCCGCGGATTGATCAGATCGTCGATTCGACTGCAGGCTGTGCACGCCTATCCTTCCTGGATGCCTACTCTGGGTACCAGCAGATCAGGATGAAAGTCGAGGACCAGGAGAAGACGGCGTTCATCACACCACACGGTGTATTCTGTTACCAGATGATGCCCTTCGGGTTGAAGAACGCTGGAGCCACATACCAGCGCACGATGCAGGCCTGCTTGAAGGAGCTCATAGGACAGATCGTCCAGGTCTACGTCGATGACATAGTCGTCACCACCCGCACAGAGGACAGCCTCATCGACGACCTCCGCAAGGTCTTCGATGCGCTTAACGAGTACCAGATCAAGTTAAACCCAGAAAAGTGCGTCTTCGGCGTCCCAGCCGGAGAACTACTGGGGTATCTTGTCTCTGCGAGAGGAATCGAAGCCAACCCTGAGAAGGTGCAGAACATACTCGACATGCCTGCACCGACCAAACTTCATGAAGTACAACGCCTAGCCGGCAGAGTCGCAGCACTCAGTCGGTTTATTAGTAAGTTGGGAGAAAAGGCCCTGCCCTTCTACCAACTGATGAAAAAGGCAGACAAGTTCGAGTGGACAGAGGAGGCACAAGATGCATTCGACAAACTGAAGCAGACCCTCACAACCCCTCCAGTGCTGGTGGCACCACATGAGAACGAGCCACTGTACCTATATGTGGCAGCCACGAACAGGGTGGTCAGTACCGTACTCGTAGTCGAGCGGGAGGAAGAAGGAAAGAGTCACCCTATTCAGCGACCTGTGTATTACCTCAGCGAGGTACTAACTGATTCCAAGCAGCGATACCCGCACTACCAGAAGCTGGCATACGGAGTCTTCATGACGTCCAGGAAGGTGGTCCACTATTTCTCCGAGCACCCGATCACGGTGGTAAGCTCCTCTGCCCTATCCGACATCCTCACTAACCCAGCCGCGACAGGAAGAGTCGCCAAGTGGGTTGTCGAGTTAGGGCCATGGGGGCTGAAGTACGCACACCCGAAGGCAATCAAGGCCCAGGTCCTCCCAGAGTTCACCACAGAGTGGATAGAAGCACAACTGCCCGACGAGCCCGACTTGTCCAATGCATGGACAATGTATTTTGATGGATCCAAGAAATTCAACTCAGCCGGAGCAGGAGTCGTGCTCATTTCACCTAAAGGCGACAAGCTGAAGTACGTGCTGCAGATGAAGTTCCCAACTCCTTCCAACAACGAAGCAGAGTACGAAGCCCTGATCCACGGCATGCGGATGGCCCAGAACTGCGGCGCCACTCGCCTCATGATCTACGGCGACTCCTATCTGGTTGTGCAGCAAACCATGAAGCAGTGTGATGCCATCGCTGACAACATGATAGCCTACAGGGAGCTGTACAATCAACTGGAAGGCCTCTTCGACGGCTGTGAACTGCGGCACATCGGCCGCGAAAGCAATGAAGAAGCTGACGTCCTGGCCAACCTAGGTTCGGATCGAGCTCCGGTGCCACCCGGAGTCTTCCTCGAGTGCATCACACAGCGCTCAATCAAGGTCCGGCCCCCGCCAGGACCCTCTACATCGGCAGCAAGCACCGCCAACCCGCCAAGCACGGAGAAGGAGGTCATGGAGATAATGCTGGTCGAGCCCACATGGACAAGCCCGTATCTGGCCTACATGCTGCACCAGCGGCTGCCGGAGAATCCAGTCGAAGCCAAGCGCATCGTTCGCCGTTCCAAAGGCTTCACCATCATCAACGGCGAGCTCTACAAGAGAAGCATCTCAGGAGTCCTCCAAAGGTGCATCGATCCAGCCGACGGCCAAGCAATCTTACTCGACATCCACGCCGGCATATGCGGGCACCACGCAAGCAGTCGAGCACTGGTGGCCAAGGCCTTGCGAGCAGGGTTCTACTGGCCCACCGCAATGCAAGACGCAGAAGAACTGGTCAAAAATGCGTTGGCTGTCAGGAGTTCGCCAACAAGCCGCATGCACCAGCGTCGGCACTGAAGACAATACCACTCGCGTGGCCCTTCGCGCAATGGGGACTCGACATGGTAGGTCCCTTCAAGAAATCCTCCCCAGGCGGGCACACTCACCTCCTGGTGGCAGTCGACAAGTTCACGAAGTGGATTGAGGCGGTCCCAATCACAAGCTCAACCGCAACCTCAGCGGTCAACTTCATCAGGTCAATCATCTTCAGGTTCGGTGTGCCACACGGCATCATCACCGACAACGGGACGAACTTCACAGCCGAAGAATTCAGGGATTTCTGCTCTGAACAAGGTGTCAAGCTCAGCTATGCATCCGTCTCGCACCCGCAGTCCAATGGGCAAGTCGAGAAAGCCAACGGCCTAGTCAGCAAAGGCATCAAGAAGCGCCTGCGAGTACCATTGAAGCGAGCCGCAGGAGCCTGGGTGGAGGAGTTACCAAGCGTGCTGTGGAGCCTACGCACCACGCCAAACAGATCTACCCAGTATACACCATTCTTCATGGTGTACGGTGCCGAAGCAGTCCTGCCCTGCGACATCAAATTTGACGCTCCACGAGTGGTGGCATACGACGAGTCTGATGCTGAAGAAGCACTTGAAGATGATGTGGATGTCCTGGATGAAGCACGCGACATCGCCCTCAGCCGCACAGCCGTGTACCAACAAGACCTGCGCAACTACCACGGTCGGCGACTGCGGCCTAGAGCATTCGTCCCAGGGGACCTGGTTCTCCGGCTCAAGCAGAAGAAGGTGCACAAACTCGCCTCCCCATGGGAGGGGCCATACATTGTGACAGAGGCAATCGGCAACGGAGCTTACCGCCTGAAGGACTCGAAGACAGGGACAGTCTGCAGCAATCCGTGGAACGTGGCACAGTTACGCCGCTTCTACGCCTGATCAACCCCAGCTTGTAAGCTTCACCTTGTTAAGTAGCAGCAGGTTTCTTACGCACTCTTTCCCTCGCCAGGGTACCTAAGGGGACTGGAAGGGTTTTAACGAGGCGGCCTGTTTGCGAGAATCAATAAAGATATTTGAAGGAAAAGACTTGTCATTTCTTCCTTTGCGAGCAATCAACCTAAATCCTAGGCCGCCACTCGAACCACTCGGGGGCTCGCGCCATACAGGTCTAAGTCCAGCCTAGGCCGCCACTCGAATCACTCGGGGGCTGCGCCACACAGGCATAACTCGAAAATCCTAGGCCGCCACTCGAACCACTCGGGGGCTCGCGCCATACAGGTCTAAGTCCAGCCTAGGCCGCCACTCGAATCACTCGGGGGCTGCGCCACACAGGCATAACTCGAAAATCCTAGGCCGCCACTCGAACCACTCGGGGGCTCGCGCCATACAGGTCTAAGTCTAGCCTAGGCCGCCACTCGAATCACTCGGGGGCTGCGCCACACAGGCATAACTCGAAAATCCTAGGCCGCCACTCGAACCACTCGGGGGCTCGCGCCATACAGGTCTAAGTCTAGCCTAGGCCGCCACTCGAATCACTCGGGGGCTGCGCCACACAGGCATAACTCGAAAATCCTAGGCCGCCACTCGAACCACTCGGGGGCTCGCGCCATACAGGTCTAAGTCTAGCCTAGGCCGCCACTCGAATCACTCGGGGGCTGCGCCACACAGGCATAACTCGAAAATCCTAGGCCGCCACTCGAACCACTCGGGGGCTCGCGCCATACAGGTCTAAGTCTAGCCTAGGCCGCCACTCGAATCACTCGGGGGCTGCGCCACACAGGCATAACTCGAAAATCCTAGGCCGCCACTCGAACCACTCGGGGGCTCGCGCCATACAGGTCTAAGTCTAGCCTAGGCCGCCACTCGAATCACTCGGGGGCTGCGCCACACAGGCATAACTCGAAAATCCTAGGCCGCCACTCGAACCACTCGGGGGCTCGCGCCATACAGGTCTAAGTCCAGCCTAGGCCGCCACTCGAATCACTCGGGGGCTGCGCCGCACAGGCATAACTCGAAAATCCTAGGCCGCCACTCGAATCACTCGGGGGCTTGCGCCATACAGGTCAAAGTACAGCCTTGGCCGCCACTCGAATCACTCGGGGGCTGCGCCGCACAGGCATAACTCAAAAACCCTAGGCCGCCACTCGATTCACTCGGGGGCTCGCGCCATACAGGTCTACGAGTGCAAAATCACACATTATACATCACATAGGCATACATACATGCATATTTATGTTACAAGCTAACATCATACAACAAACTGCTATTCTTAGTCGACAGGCTCTTCCTTTGGCGCATCCAGTGGCCCTACACGTCGCTCTGTATGATTCAGGACCTGTTGCATCACCTGACGTGCGGCCTCAAGGGATTCAGCATAATCAACATCTCTAGGCAAGCCATCAAGTATTCTGTCCAAGGGAACATGAGGTCGATGCAGTCGAACATAGGCAAACGCCGTGTTGGCCCCGGCAACAAGTTGACCGAAGACGACCCCCTTCAACGCCCTGCTACTGCGGAACCTCTCCAACAGCGCGGGCAACCCTTCCGGCTGCTCATCAAGGGGGAAGAACACTTTGTTGATTTGCCAGAGTGCTTTCCTGCAACCTTCAAGAATCAACGCAGCCCGCCAGGTGCGATCCAGCATCCGCGCGAGTACACGGCCCTCTTCCTTATGTACCCAGAATTGACGAGCTTCGACCGAGCTACCGGTGGCTTCCACCTCCACGCGCTCGTTCACTCGAGTGTTTTCGGCTTGCCAGTCGGGGTTAACAACTGCAATTCACGGGTCAAGATGCAGAACAACACAAGCATGAAGAAATCAAAGCGAAGCAGCTAGAGTCCAACCTTGCAGCTGTCGACATATCAGATCAATTTGGTCAAGAAGGAACCGTTCGCGCTGATTGAACGGCCCAGCGGAACGCACCTTGAGGCGTTCAAGCTCCACTTCAGCTATCCGCAGCTTCGACTCAAGTTCAACGATCTTGTTCCTCATATAGTTAAACACCCGCTGGTCGTTCACGCTTCGTGTAGGAAGTTGGACCAGCTGGGTGCTGTTGGCGAGCGAGCACAGCAGAAGAGGCACCCTCACCCTCATTCACACAGGCGGCCTCGGCGACTTCAGGAGCAGCATTTTCATCCGGCTGCCAAGTCATGTGGTGTCAAACAGAAGCCATATTCATTATAGCAAAAGACTCGACGAGGTACATTCACATGAAGGAATCAGAAAATGCATTGATAAAAAGACTTCATCAAGTTCACTACAAAAGGCGAATCAAAAGGGAACCCTACTACACAGACTACACTGCAGACTCCGACTGCGAGCGACTCTTCTTGGAGGCTAACTCTGCAGCCCTGGCAAGCTTCTTCTCAAAGGTATCAATTAGCTTAACAGCTAACTGACTCGCTTTCGCCTTGACGCTGTTTAGCGACTTGGTCTTGCCATCGGGCTTTCGAGGAAAGTCGCTGACAACTGCCTCGAAGTCGCCTGCAACCTCATGACCAAGCAAAAGCCGGAAAGTGAACTCTGAGCCGCGTACCGTCTGAGCACGCGTGTAGTCCGCTAAGGTGGTCGCCTCGCCTTCAAACGGGGCCGCAAGTCCATCAACATCGGCCGGCAACGCCTGGTTGGGGAAGATGCCCCGATGCACACTTGCCAGGGCATCTTTCGACTTCTGCAGCGCCGCTGAAGATTGCTGCAGTGCAGTCGAAGCATACGCATGGGCGCGGTCAACGAAGCCAACAGCCGTCTCCAGGTCGATACTCTCACTGGAAGTATCCTCTGGAGGAGCGCCTCCGCACGGCTCTGAACAACGAAGATTACCACACTTGTGACACATCCGAGGTCAACACAAGTCAAAGTAGGCAGTGAGCCGAGATACTTACCTCCGATTACATGGGCGAGTCCGAGCAAGCGTTCAACCTGGGTCTTCTCTACTTCACCCCGGGTTTGCTCACGCTCTTGAGCTGCACCCAGGGACTTCTCCAGCTCGGCGACCCGCCTCGCCAGACTCTCCCTTTCGCCTGTGAATCACCGGATCAAAGTCAAAAACAAAGATAGTCGACACAACTCCTGAATGCACGGGTTGGTGCTCACTGTTGGCTCGCTCCAGAGCACTGCGGAGTCGACCCTCCTCCTTCTCCATGCGCATGAAGGACTTGGCTCCCTCCAGCAGCTGGCGACAAAAAGGCTGTGCAAAGGAGAAAAAGCGTCAATCTGTGCCCGACTATCCTAGTCACGCACATCTTCGGGGGCTACTCCCATCGGGAGCGCTGTTCGCGCACCCGACACAAGAATCTGCAAGGTCAAGACAGAGTATACTTACGTGCCCAAGCAGCTCAGCATCCACTGCAGTTGTATCAGCAGCTCTTTCTGGCCCCTTGGAGGTTGACGTCTTCAACGTCAAGGGATTATTGGCCTCAGGCGCCTCTTCGGGTGGCCCAGTGGTTCGCTCCGGGACAGCCGCAGATTGATGTTCCTCTTCTTGAGGCGAAGAGCCATCTCCACCAGTGTGATGGCTGTGTAAAGAAGCGAAACTTCAGAAAAGCGTCCAAGGAGTCGAAAGAAGAACAAAGACAAAAAGGCGTACTCGCAGAGGCTTACCTGCTGACATCTTCATCCTCGCTGCTCATGGGAGGAGATGCCATCCCCCCAAACCCAACGGGCGGCGCTGAATTCAGTGGAGGCACGGACAGCGGATCCACCGGCTCACTCGCATCGGAGGATGAGTCGCGGGCTTCCTTGTCCTCCGCAACCACTACCTTCAAAGGTGACGACCCCGAGGTGGAGTCGACATTCTTTCGTCTTAGCCGCTTCCGCAGCGGCTCTTCGTCTTCATCATCCTCTTCCACTTCCTCATTCGGCGAGTGAGCAGAAGGGAGTTCATCTTCATCGTCGTCCTGCTCGACGACTGTGGCCTCGTCGTGAGGTCCATTCTCCATCAGCGGAGGAAGGCTCACATAAGCCCTTCGATCCTGACGAGCAGCGAGGAGAAAAGCGAGTCAAGAAAAACAGTCGACTAAAGCAAAGCAAAGAGAATTCAAGGTGCTTACCTCAGGCACGGGATTGTTTGGCCCATATGGTTCGACCGGGCAGCTAACGTTGCACGGATCGGCGGCCCGAAGGCTGGTGATGTTCTTCACCTTAGTCGCGATCTGTGCGTCATCAAGCGAGGTGTCGACTGCAAGCTCCCACATTGGCTCGCGTCGACTCAGCGGCTGCACCTTCAGCTTGTGGAAAGTCGCGATAAGGTGAATGCCACCTGTCTCGCGTCCGAGCGTCGTCAGCAACCCGCGGAGCAGCGCCAGCAGTGGCTTGGTCGACTCCTTGTCCTCCTTTGACAGAGGGTGCGACCAGGCCTTGGTCCTTCGCAGAGGTCGATCAGCGGCGAACTCGGGAAGGCCTTCTTGGTCCCACTTGATGTAGAACCATTTCTTCCGCCAGTTCTGGACGGAGTCGGATTTCTTCAGCTGGAAGAAGCATGTGTCGCCGCGCAGCTGGATTCCGAAGCCGCCCACGGGGAACGTCTGCTTCGACCGCCCCACCATCCGTCGCACCATGAAGAGCGACTTCCACAGGTTCCAGTTGGGTGCGATCCCCAAAAAGCACTCGCATAACACAATAAAACTCGCAATGTTCAATACGCTGTTGGGATTCAGATCATGGATCTGAATCCCATAGGCGTAAAGAAGACCACGAACAAAATCGTGGATGGGGAACCCGAAGCCCCGTGGAAGGAATTCCACGAAGCACACGCGCTCCCCATCGCGAGGAGAGGGGATCACATCCTTACCGGGGGCGCGCGTCGTCGCCGTGCTCGTCGGCGGCAGCAATCCTTGTTCGCGGAGGGTGTCCAGCTCCGCCGCCTTCACGGACGATTTCCCCCAGTCGCCCTCCAACTTCTTCATGCCGGCGTCGTCGCCGGCGGCGGAGCCTTCCGCTCCCTTCACCCTCTTCTGGCCCATGGTGCTAGCGGGGGAGGAGAGAGTTTCTGGTGAACTGGGCGCAAGGGCAGCAATGGAGGAACAGCACTGGAGGAGAAAGCAGAGGAGATGGCGGCGAAATGAGGAAGGCGTGAACTATTCCCCACCGCGGTGAAAATTATGTACCACGGGGTCAGTTCATCCTGGCCGTCCTCCACGACGCGGCAAATTCGAGGCAACATCCGGCCGTCCACGTGTCGCGCGGAGATAGCAACCGTCGCCGGCCACGCCGCCCACTACGCGCGGGAATCGAGGCGCCATCATCATACCACGAAAATTTCGCGCCCAACGGTCAGAACAGTCAATACTGACACCGGGACCACTCTGTTACGTCCCATCGGATGCAGAGCACGCCGAAAACGTCAGCCCTGACGTCATCAGCGGAGGCGTGTCAAGTAAGCTAACGGGCTGATGGAGCACCCGGACAGTTTTTTTCGAGTGCAACAAGGAACAGTAAGCTCTGAGAGCTGAGTCGACTCGATAATCCATTCGAGTGAGACAAGTACATAGTAAGCTTTACAAAGCTGATGACACCCGAATTCATCATTCGAGTGGACTCCAACCAGTAAGCTTTCAGAGCTGAGTTTAAGTCGATTCCGTAGGCCATCAAGGCTGAGTACAAAGTAAGTCGAAAAAGGCCAGTTTTGACTTGGGCATTTCGAGTCATCTTTTTACTCCCATCGGGAGCGGGCTTTTCGACTGAAGAAAAATTGAGTTTAACCTCAATTGCAAGCAATTCAGCTTAATCTCGGGGGCTACTCCCATCGGGAGCGGTGTTCGCGCACCCGATGACTAAGGACAACGACAGTCGAAAGCTGGCGAGTCAAGAAGATCATGAAGCGCACTCGATTATCCAAGACAGTAGCAGCCGAAGATTGGCTCGTGAAGGAGTCAGGTGGCGTGCCCGGAGGAAGGAGTCCTTTACTCGACTCTGCGATTCGACTAAGCACTCGGGGGCTACTGTCGTGGGGCTACCTTTCGGGTACCCCACGGTGGTAGTACCTGGGTCACGCCACAGGAGGCCCATGAAGTGTACCATGTGGCCCAAGTAGCCGGGGAAGCCGGTGATGATCTTCCTTATTTTGTAACGTGCAATCCGCACCGTCCACCCGAGACCTGGCCTGTGATATAAAGGCCAGGAGGGTGCGTCGTCTAGGTCAAGCAAGCAGCACACAAACCCTAGCGAGATTGCATCTCGCCATTGTAGCCACCTTGATAATACCAGACAAGCAGGAGTAGGTCTTTACCTCACCTCGAGGGGCCGAACCTGGGTAAAACTCGCCCCCTGTTAGCCGTCTTAGCCACCAACGATTATACTCTCTCCCCCTCAATCAACCCGGGGTGCACAACCTTGGGATTTGCCGAATCCACTACTCGTCATGAACACAGTCTGTAAAGATCGAATTTTCAATGCACTTCTGTAGCTCAAATCAGAAAACTCAAAACTAACGAAAGATTGATAAAAGTATCAGGCTTGCTGTCTAAAAATATCAGAAAAATATATAATTCAGGGATTGTTCGAGATTTTCTGCAACAGGCGCATAGAATCTGTTTCTGGACAGCAAAACAATACCTCGCACTTTCAATTCATTAGAGGCTAAACTTGGCACAAAAAACCAAAACAAAAAGATATAATGACGTTGCTACAGAGGAAACAACTCCATGAATCAAGAAAAGCAAAAACAAACTGAAAGTAAAAGATGGGTTGTCACCCAACAAGCGCTTTTCTTTAACGCCTTTTAGCTAGGCGCAATGCCAAATATCAAGTCTTTTCAAAACCCATTTCAACTTTTCCTTCAATAAGCACTTCTTTATTTTTTAGGGGAAAGGAAAACCTGCCCTTAATGTGAAAACGAAAGCATATGCAACACTTTTTAACGTCAATAAAAGCTCCCACGGAACGAAGGAAAGATCTTCCAAGAACAATATTAGCTTGAGCTTTTGACTCCAAAACCAAGAAATCAACCAAAGTAGTCTTATTTTTAAAAGTGACAAGGACTTCATTAAATCTTTTATAAATTTTTGAAGAGCTACCATCAGAATGAGAGTGACAAAGAGGATAATCAAATAAGTCTCCAAAATTCATAGTATCGAAAACCATTCTAGGCATAGTTGACATCATAGAACCAATATCGCAATAAGCAAGGAACCTTCTATCATTTATTTCAAAAGGAATATAAGGTTCCCAATCTCCATCTATTTCAAGAATTTGATAATTTTTAGAGCTCTTCTCTATTCCATTTAAATTTAGATCACACAAAATATATTCTATTTTATCCAATCTATCAAGTATTCCATCAGTTTTCTCATCCATGGGAAAAACAACCAAACCATTTATAATTCTAAGAGATTCCAATTCATCAATTTCAAGAAAGTATCCTCTAGTAATGACTTCCAAAGCATGCTTACATGCATCGAATAGTCCATAGTAAAAGCATCTCAGTAAAACACACATAACAATCATGGGTTGGATCTTTTGATGTAATTCTGAAATTCTATCCCAAGCATTTTTGAAACTTTCTCCACCCTTTTGTTTGAAGGTGAATAACTCAGTCAAGAGAGGCATATCAAGAGTGGTAAATCTAGACATAACGACAAAGCAAAATAACAAGATAGAAATAAAGGCTACACTAATTTTTTGGGGTTTTAAAATTTTGCAACAAGAAAAATAAACTAAACGAAAAAATAAAGCAAGCAAGACAAAAACAAAGTAAAGTGATTGAGAGTATGAGACTCCCCTTGCTGTAGCTCCAAAGTCCCCGGCAACGGCGCCAGAAAACTGCTTGATGATCGGTGATGGTAGCGTTGGGTTGTGCCCCAAGCGAAGGCGTGGATGTAGTAAGTAGCAGTTTTCTCTCGTTAACGAACCGAGGCTTATCGAACCAGTAGGACTTTGAAATCAACAACAAAGTGAATGTTGAAGATCTCTGGCGCTTAATCTTCAACAGACGTGGACCTGCACACACTCAACCAATTACTTTGCCCCCAACGGCGGAAAGGTTGTCAATCTTTCCGGTCTCGCAGAAAACAAAGCGGTTAATTGTATAGTGAAATAGATGAAAATATGAAAGTTGACCAGAGGAGTAATGATGATTAAAAGTGATGAATAAAGGTTGCAATCAATGTAAAAAGATGGACCGGGGGCCATGGGTTCACTAGTGGAGTCTATCAAGTAAATAAAACACTCATATGAAGGTTAAACAAATTACAGCTAGGCAATTGACAAGATTATAACACAAACTTAATCTAGCTATGACATAGAGAACATGATAATATTTATGTAGGCATCACGACAATGAACAAAGACCATTAAGTCCAACTGCATCTTTGTCTAAAAAGTCCACCATGTGATCGTTATCCAGCCTGTCACCCAACAGTATTAAGTTGCAAGCAACAGACATTTGCATTAAGTAAAGCGATGAAGTAAGCAATTATAATATCAAAAGAGATATTAACACCGCTATTTTACCCTTAGTAGCAACAGCACACCCTCGCCCTTAGACGTTTCTGTCACTCGTGCACAGTAACAAAAGGGGGCATGAACCCACTATCTAGCACAAATACTCCTTCTTGGAGATACACACAATCACTTGGCCAAAGTAACTACGCATATCGGAGAGCATGCAAGAACATAAATCAACATATAAGAATCATGCACAAACTGATCATAACTTCATAATCCATCAGATCCTAGCAAACACATCACATAGCATTACAATAATTGATCTTGATCATGTTAGGCAGCTCATAAGATCATAATACATAAAGCACAAGGGAGAGAGACTACCATCTAGCTATTGTCATGGACCCGTAGTCCAAGGTGGGACTACTCACAAATCATCCCAGAGTAAGAGCAACTCTAGCAGTAACCGCAAACAGCTGAAACCCGCAAAATAACCGCTTTTTTGCGGGTTCAGTTCGCGGAAGCGCGCAGATCAGTACCCGTATACGACGCGAACCCACAATTTTTTTTGAGGGCCGCAGCAAAAATCGATCCGCGACCTAGGTATACACGGGCTGGGAGGGGAAACCGAACAGCGCAACCGTATTCACGGCGCGCTGATATTTCAGCTCATGCGTTCCTCGTCCCCGCTCCACCCAGTCGCCGCTAGATCCCGCCGCCGCCGCCATCGCCCGCCGCCCGATTCAGCCGCCGCCAGATCCCGCCGCCGCCGCCATCGCCCGCCGCCCGATTCCCTCTTATTCTTCCTCGTTTGCGCGCCCCGCCCGCCGCCGAGCAGCCCGAATCAAAGGATGAACTCGGGGGAGGAGTTCGATTTCGCCGATCCGTCCGATTCGTCCTCCTCGGATGATTCGGAGATCGACGAGCTGCTCCAGGACGACGACTGCGAGACCACGATCCTTCTCCTCGCCGTCAAGGAGCTGGAGGACCGCGCGAGGCTGCTGAATCGTAGGCGCGGCTCGGTGATGGGCCGCATCTCCATCTGCCGCAACCGCGCCCTCGGCCACGACAGACTCATGGACGACTATTTCGCCGAGGTACCTACCTATCCGGCACATCTCTTTCGTAGGCGGTTCCGCATGCGCCGTAGTTTGTTCGTGAAAATAGTTGAAGATTGCGAGAGAAATTCAATATATTTCAAGCGTCGTAGAAACGCGGCGGGGACGCAAGGATTTAGTGCCTATCAAAAAATCGCGGCTGCCATGAGGGTAATTGCATATGGGGTTCCCGCCGATTATACGGACGAGTATCTTCGAATTGGTGAAGATACAACCACGGAGTCCGTGCGTAGGTTTGCTAGGATGGTGATCAAGTTGTACGGCAAAACCTACCTCCGAGCTCCGAATGAAGAAGATACGAAGAGATTGATGGAAGAAAATGAGAAAAGAGGGTGGCCGGGAATGCTCGGTAGTGTTGATTGTATGCATTGGACATGGAAAAATTGTCCGAAGGCATGGCATGGCATGTACTGCGGCAAAAGCAAGGATCCTACAATTGTGCTTGAGGCAGTTGCATCACAGGATCTATGGATTTGGCACTGTTTTTTTGGTTTGCCGGGAACGCTCAATGACATCAATATTTTGCATAGATCTCATTTGTTTGCACAGCTAGCAACCGGTGATGCACCCACTTGCAATTACAAAGTGATGAATCATGAGTACACAATGGGGTACTATCTAGCCGACGGCATATATCCGGAGTGGGCAACTTTTGTAAAGTCCATTAAAGATCCCGAAGATCAAATAGAAACTATATTTGCCAAGGCACAAGAGGCAGCCCGCAAGGACATTGAGAGAGCGTTTGGTGCATTGCAAGCAAGGTTTGCAATTGTTCGAGGACCTGCTCGGTTTTGGGACAAGAAAACCCTAGTGAACATCATGACTTGTTGTGTGATTCTTCACAACATGATCATAGAAGATGAAAGAGGGTTAAGATTGCCCTGTTTCTATGACAATGTTGGTACCCGAGTTCGTCCCGAAAGGAATCCCGATCGCATTCAAGCTTTTCTGCAAACACATCGGGAAATTGAAGACAGCAGAACTCATAACCAGCTCGTCGAGGATCTCAAACAGCACCACTGGCAGCTGTATGGCCGTCGCCACCCCAACACATGATCTTGTCTTGTTTTCCTTCACCATTTTTTTTCTTGTATGTGTGAGATGAACCGCTCGGAACTATTGTTTTAATTTGGTTGAGACATTTGTTGTAATAATGTGGATGATTTTATTGTGTGCTGAGAACTATTTGTTGTAATAATCGTCGAGGATTTTATTTGTTGTAATAATTTGCATATGTGTTCATCAATCTGCGTTGATATTCTGTGCAAAACCCTTTGTTTGCGGGTTCGGGTCGAGCCGGCGCGGATCAGTCCCCGCAAACGAAACCCGCAAAACAGAAGTTTGCGGGGACTGATCCGCGCCGGCGTTTTTTCGGCCTGCAAAAGGCGTTTACCGCGCCCTGTACTCGCGTTTGCAGTTTTCGCGAGTACAGGGACTGCTAGAGTTGCTCTAAGGCATGGCGATGAAGAGCCCTCCGGGATCGATCTCCCCTCCGGCAGGGTGCCGCGATCAGCTTCAGAATCACCCCCGAACTAGGGTTTATGGTGGCGGTGCCTCAGGGTGACTTCTCTGGAAAATAATGGTCGCCTCAATGTTTTTGGGATTAATCTGATTTTATTGGCATCGGAGGGGGCCGAGGGGATCCACCAGGAGCAGGGGCGGTTCCCACCCGCCACCCTAGGGCAGGCCGCGGCTGGGGGTCATCCCTGCCCTGTGGGTGGCCCCCAGGGCTGCCCTCTGGATTAAAACTCCGTCTTGGCGAATAAAAAATCCTCGTAAATTTTCAGCGCATTATGAGAATATTTCCCGTGGTAAGTTTCTGAAACGAAAAGACGGCAAAAACAGGAAACTGGCACTAGGCATCTTGTCAATAGGTTAGTCCGACAAAATGCATAAAAATGATGTAATAAGATAGTAGAAACATGTGACAACATCACAAAACTAGCATGGATCAATAAAAAATTATAGATACGCTTGACACGTATCACCCGCCAAGTTCTTCGCCTTGTCGTCCGTTTTGTGTCGGCCGCCTTCGTGCGCGTCCGTGAAGTCCGTTGCCCGAGTACCCCGCCACCGGGTACCCCGTCGACCCCGAAGTTCGGAACGCCAAGGTCCGCCACAACGACGCCCCGAGTACGACTACTTCCACAAAGTCGACTACCTCGACTACTTCGACTTCGGACGAACATCTACTTCGACTACTTCCTCTCCGATCCGAAGACGGCGATCCCGAATCCGAAGATCCCCTGATCCGATGTGTGACCCCAACCCTAAACCTTATATACCCTATATGCGTATCTTATAAAATCATGCATAATTACTTAACATCGAACTTTATTCATTTAGTCAAACTAAATCCACCTACTTTAATTATGGGGTTTGTCCGGTGCATCTATATTGTGCACCGATCCCATTTAAAATGATTTGCCATGTGTTAGGAAATAAATTTGGAACACATTTAATTTGTCATGCATTCATGTCATCAACATGCCGCTTCTTTTGCCGTAGTAGTAAAATGCATCTTTTGCGCTGCCAGTGTTCGTTTCTTCTTCGGGATAGGCCGATGAGTTGATGTGAGTAACGACAGGTTCTGCTATCTCTACCGGAATGCAGGCAAGTGATACTCCCTTGCTATCTTTGCTAGTTTTCTGTCTCTTACTCCTCCTATATTTTTTGTTCCTTGCTAGCCTTATGTTACGATGCTTGTGTCTCGATCCTATTTGCATGTTTACCTGACAGCCATGATATAGCCACGCCTCCATATCCTATTAACCTGTTGTTTGTTTAACTGGTTAGCCTTGCGAGTCGTAGTGCATGCTTAGGTGCTTTGCTTGAGTCTTGTTATCTCTTTATCTAGTCTTGTTGTTAACATGATAACTAGGCTCAACTAAAATAATAATCTTTATTTTCTGTTGCGATGGGAATAATATAATAAAGATTAGGCACCGGCGGAAGGCCAATGTGGTGTTTTGTTCTGCTAGTGTCGTCTAGGACCCGAGTTCTTTTCCGCTGATCCAATACTGAGCACACTAACCACATGTGGGACTTCTATGGGCCTCCCCGCAATCTATTACCGGATCTTCAAACCTGTCCAGGAGCCACAACTTAGTTCGGGTGTTTCCATTTGCGCACGTACAATGATGATAATGAGTAGGTAAGATGATGATGGTTACGTGGTTATTTTACGGTAGGGCTTGCGGGATGAGCGTTTACCGCATGTGAAAGGAGGGCAATCATATGAGTGTTCCTCCCGAGACCGTTCACGCAACGGTTAGACCCACCTCGAAGCTTCGGCCGGACTCTCAAGGTGGATCATACCTAGGTAGGTGCCTCCCTGGACTTGTTTGTAGAGAAGGGAAGTATTGCGTCGAACGCTCCACCGGTACACCTCTAAGCGAGTGTTTCGATGCGTGTGGGTTCATTGGTGCATCCCTGCAGGGTGAAATCTTTTCGAAAAGTCGTGTCCGCGGTTATGGACGACTTGGTGAAATGCGCTGGCTAAAAAGATCATAGACAACTTGCACCTAATGATTATAACTTGACTAGTAAGATAGATTACATGAATAAATAACTCATAAAATTTGTCAACTATGTGAGTGCCTTTGGGCTTGCTGCTCGTGGTATAAACAGGCTGGTAAGGAATCGGCTGGGTTATGTTTGGTGTTAGTATAGTTGGTTCCTTATGCGCTCTCTTACCTTGTCTCTTTTAGACGAAAGTTGTAGTGTGTCTCTATAAGTTGTTAGTGCTGCTTGCCGCCGCTTCAATCGCTAACCCTCTTCCCCCCGGAACTCCAGCTTTGATATCTTGTGAGTATAACTTGCCAGTACTGTTTATAGTACTGATCCCTTCGGGGCTACTACTCCAATGCAGCCGACAGGTTTGAAGTCTGACGACGTTAGCTTGGGAATCCCTCCGGCTTGGCCTGGGCAGGGATATGGTGCCTTCGTTTATCTTTAGGACTCTTAGTGCAATTTGTATTCTCATCCTTTGCGGGATACTATTTCGCTTCCGTTGTTATTTGGTTCTTTGTATTGTATCTTTGTTCTTGACTCGGAGAGTCGTTGTTGTATATATATGTTCTTTGTGGGTTCCATCGAGAACTGTTGTAATGTTATCACAATTCCACCCGCATAACGTGTGTGTTGCGACGTGCATGTTATGCCTGGTGGGCATCCTAGGATTATTATTATGCGGATTTGGCGGGAATCGCTCAAATCTACATAGTACTGATCCGGGGGCGTTACACAGCCATGCCAAACAAAAACTCGTATTGGAGACATCTTGACCATTTGAGAGAAAATTACATTGAACTCTATAACCCTTCTTCTGACTTAGACCTTTCACAACCAATCTTGTCTTATATCTTGTATGTGAGTTATGTTCTCCAGCCTTTACTTTGTACACTCAGTTGTTATTGAGTGCTTTCTTACCCTTCGACAAATATATTAACTCAAAGGTGCCATTCTAATACAAGAATTTCGTCTCATCCTGCATGGCTTCCGACCATTCATTCTTGTGCTCACCAGACACTGCTTTGTCATAGCAGTGTCAATTGCATTAATCATCAATACATATTGCAGGCTCGTCAACACATATTGATGTGGTGGATACTTGTTACAAGGTACAAGATCTCTTCCACGTCTCCTCAATTAATGCGTTGGTGGTGAATCATGTGGACTATCATCATCATCAGATAGTCTTTGGCTTATCCGGTTTACCAATATCTTTTATTGTTTCATTTTCAATGAACACCACATCTCGGCTTCTCACGGTATTCTTAATGAATGGATCCCATAATCTGTAGACCAATTTTTCACATGGTCTATGGAGATAGATGCAATGTTTTTTCTTGCTATCGAGCTTGGATCTCTCATTCCTCAGGATGTAACACAAATTCTTTGCACCCAAAGACATTTAATTAGATTCTTGTATGATGCATCATTCTCTGACCAAACTCTATGATAAATATCACTTGCAAGAGGATCGGAGAGGTTACATGTTTAGTACATACACGTCACGAGTCAATGCTTCAATCCAAAAAGGATTACGTAAATTTGCATGAGAGAGCATAGCTCTAACTCTCTCTGTGAGAGTCATGTTCATTCTCTTTGCAATACAATTGAGCTGGGTTGTATTTGGTGGAGTCTTCTCAAGCTTGATGCCATTACTCTTGTAATGCCCCTCAAAGGGACCATGGTATTCACTACCATTCTCTGATCTCACACACTTCAACTTTGTACACGTTTCTGTCTCAACTTTGGCAGTTGAGCACCTACCACTTGTTTTTTGACACATACATAAAATCTTTCAGGATAGGTTAGCAATGAATGTCAGAAAGTATAATGCTCAATTGATGGACTTTTCGATTATGGAGATAGCATATGTGTGAACAATACCAAGAACGTTCTCCACGCGCCGTGACAAACGTGTACGAAATGGAACACTATGTTGTTTGCCAACAAACAATTTTCACATGGTTTCAAGGTTATACCTTTCAACTCAGGGAGGAACTCCATGCAAGCAAACGTATGCATGCACTTGCCACTCGTATGCCCAATCCTCTTGTGCCCCCATTCAGCTGAAGTGTCATTCTCAGGGCGACGTTTAACACTTCATTGCATATCTTGATTTTAGTCACATCGAGGCAACCTTGCTTACCTCTTTGAGCCACAATCAAAGAGCCTTTGGTTAGCATGCCTCATATCATACAACACAAAATTGCAAGTTGCAAGTTGCAAGTTGTAGTATGCCTCATAGCATTCCTCTATTTTCCATCACCAAAATAACGTCCATGCATGCCTAATGTCATCAAGCTTTTCCACTAACAACAGATTTATCCTTTTATCGGGAAAGTGCCTCATATCATCGAGCACCAAATTGCAAGTTGTGCTTGTATCAATGTATATAATTCCCTTATAAATAATGGTTGGAGAACCGTTGTTTCCCTTGCAATGCCCTTTGAACAGTGTTGGTAGAAACTCATCAAAGTTCTTCCACTCAATCAGCCCGTGAGCTTCGTGACTACAATGTTTTCTCGGCGGAGTAAGGGCCTTCCATTATGCCATCAACACTCATTGGCCCTCTCCTTCTAGTGGATGACCGCAAGCCAATTAGGGTGATGTTAGTTCTTTTTGCAAAGTCTGGGTATTGTGATACCCTCCGGTTGCTCAGTGACATTCCTCGGTGCACTGGTTGTGTGTTGTCTCCCTTGTGATGGTCGTCGTGCTACTTTTCGTACTAGTTTTTCTTTGCTTGTTCCATTGCAACATCTTGTGTATCGTGATCAATGACCACCCATGCTGGGTGGCCAGGAGCCGGGTCTTGTAAGAATTTCTGAAATAATCCCACGTACCATCCACAATTACATTTCATCTGATGTTTGTGTGGTCCAACTTTGACAATCAATTTGACCTATATTACATGATAAAATGTCATAAAATTATATTGTTGAAAATTTATTCAACCATCAGTTTTACCCACATTTTTTTTACCAAAAGGATGGTCAAAGTTCAACCTCGAACATATTCAAGTGGGGGAGTCTTTCCCCTGGTGGTTGTCAAAAAGTGATTTCGAACAATATGATAAAGTCATGGGTATTGATAACTCAGTGGATCATTCCCCAACCAGATATCTTCCCAAAATCTTATTTCAGTGATATGGCTCTTAGGGCTCAGTGAAACAATACGATTCGTGGTATGGCTCTTAGGTGTTTCAGTGATAACTTTCCCAACCAGATAGACCCTTAGGGACGATATAATTATTCCACGAAATATCCCGCCACACTCTATCCTCAGTAAGATGTCCAAACAATCATCCCTTTAAGGTTCCAGATCCACCTTGGCCTTTAGTCGGCATAGGACATTCCATTTTGCGAGACGATTCGTTATTTTCATGATTACTTTACCAATAAAACCTAGACTGATAATATTCCAGTCTGTGCATGGACCTTTTTAGCACTAGGAAGAAAGATAGCAACCCGCAAACCGAAGCATATTCAACTTCGGCCTCTCCGAAACATGTATGTGAAATACTTCATGATTTTTTTTACATCACGTCATTGTATCATTTAACGATATCCATGGACTCGTTTAAGGGGTCATTTTGGTTGGGCTTATTTATGGCTTTTAGCTTTTAACTGGAAATTGTTACATGATTGTACAAGACAAAAGACAAAATAAATATCACGTATTTAGGTGTTTTTGTGGGTTTTAAAACATAGTCTGCATTCTCGACAGCCGATAAGGGTGCATCTATATATAGATTTTGTTGAACATATGAGGATATATGGATGTCAATGTCAAGTGTTGCACAGCAGCAGCAGCAGCTAGCCCAAATATTGGAATTCCTCAACCGATCAGAACAAAAGGACAAAGGAACACATTCAAGCGTTCCTTTGTTATGCGATTATTGCCTGTGACACGATCTTTCTCCGATTTGGCGATTTCCTCCTGTTTCCGGACATGAAGCGCTGTCGCCGTTCACGTAGCATGCAGCTATGCAGGCCGCCGATGAGCTAGGGAAATTAACCGGTGCATGGAGCACGTCGTGCCACGTCGTCCGCCCGGCGATCATGTCTGCTGCTCCCCCGAGCTTAATCAAATCATGAGCGCCAGGAGCCCAGGATTTCAACCTTATCCACGCATAAACTATGTTATCTCTCGACTATCTATCTCCATCTCTGATGACATTATCCCTCATATGTTCTAGACTATTCGATCGTGACATGTGTGATATATTTTTAAGCGAGAAATGCAGACAAAATGGATAGCTAGCTTAGTTAGACGTAGCCAGACCGATTAAGCCCGTGCGTGCGTGCATGTGCATGCTAGCTGCCTCTGCCAGCTTGGACCGACTGAGATGGAGACTGAGCTGATCGACTGAGAGCTAGCTCTCGGTTTTGTTTTTTTCATACTTCTTCAACTACTCCCTTCGTTCCGTATTAGTTGACTTCTAAATGTATATCTTTAGATTCATTTTGTATCCAGATACATCCATTTAGAAGTCAAGTAATATGGAATGGAGTGAGTAGAAGCCAGATTCCACTATCATAAGTTTTGTCCGAATCTGAGAGCTCTCGATGGGGAGAGGGTATATGTATGTGTAGACACGTGCGAGGGTTTAAGGACATGGACATGTCTGGACGCGACGTACGTATGCATTTCATGTCGGCTTGGCTTGGACATGCTACTGTATTTTCTATGCATATGCTGATATGCAACAGGTGCACTTTAAATTGTAATTATTGCATGTTACTATATAGCGTATACTTATATGTGTTGTGTGTATGCATGATTATTGCATGCGTGCGTGCATGCATGTGTGAATATTCAGGCCCATGCCTCAATGCCGTTGACTTGATTGCTACGTCTCGTCGATGCGACATGTTAGCTGGTACTGTTTAAGTTGAAAACGGTGGGCGACGATGGTACAAGCTGAAGTGGTTTTGATGTCCCAGATAAAAAAAAAACTTTCAGAAGTCGAACTTCTTAAACTGGGTTGCAATATCTTTCATTAGGCTCCGAATTTCTTCGGTTGGGCTATGACGGCCTAGCCCAGGACCATGTACACGGTTGAGGCGGCCACATAAACAGCTGAGACTTGAGATCTACCAAGGCCCAAGAAGACTTCTCGCAAATTCTTCTGCCGGGCTCGATCTGAAGCCGATAATTATTGACCATCGGATGTGCATCAGACGGCTGATCCCACCCAAGGCGATAGGCATCGTGCATGCTATGCTGCCGGCGCCACGAGAAGTGGTCAGAGTGAAGACCAGTCTCTGGATCGATCTCCCGCCAACTGCTAACCCCTCTTCTTCCTCGACGATCCACTTATCACTCTCCTCCCGCGCGCCACCACCTCCTCCCTCTTCCCACTCTATATATACACACTGACACTCCACACACAGAAGAAGATCGAGCTAGGCATCGGTATCGACATCGACATCCACGTCCGTGCATACTACACCATGGCGCCTCACAAGCTCTCCCTGCTCGTGCTCCTCGTCCTCCTCTTCCCGGCCACCGGCAGCGCCAGTGTCTCCGCCGCCGACGCACCGGGCGGAGGCTTCAACATCACGGAGATCCTGGGCCGGTACCCGGAGTTCAGGCTCTTCAACTACCTGCTCGGCAAGACCCGCGTGGCGAGCGAGATCAACCGCCGCAACTCCGTCACCATCCTCGCCCCCGCCAACTCCGACGTCGACTGGCTCCTCCGCCGCAGCGCCCGCCTCCCGCGCGCGGCCCTCCTCGAGCTCCTCTCCGTCCACGTCGTCCTCGACTACTACGACGCCGCCAAGCTCGCCGCCCTGCCCCGCGGCGCCGGCGCGCGCCCCGTCGTCGCCACCACGCTCTACCAGACCTTCGGCCCCACCGCGGGCGACAAGTCCGGGTTCCTCAACATCATCCCGGCTCCCAACGGCGGGGCCGTCTTCGCGTCGGCTGCGCCCGGGGCGCTCGTCAACGCCACGTTCAAGCGCGCCGTCACCGCCAGGCCGTACAACGTCTCCGTGCTCCAGATCAGCAACTTCGTCGTGCCGCCCGGTGTCATGACCAAGCCGCGCGCTCCGCCGCCGCCGCCGCCCAAGAGGATGAGCTCCATGGCCGTCGCGCCGAGCCCTGCGCCGGTGCCGGCCGCGCTCCCGTGCCCGCCGGTGACGATGCCCGTGGAGGAGGAGCCCAAGGAGAACATCCCGGCGGCCGCACCGGCGCCGTCGAAGGGCTACGCGGTGCAGGCGATGATGGGTTGGCGGTCGGGCGTCGGCGTGGCGCTGGGGATGGCGTGCGTGCTGGCGCATTTGTAGGTCGCGTCGCGAATCGTCGGAAATAGGCTCGTTAAATTTTGATCTTAGCATGCTCTCCTTTCGAACTCGGAAGTTTTCTTAGAGATTGAATTGGTAATTTCCTACGATGTTCAGACAAAATTTATTGCTATGTTTCAAATGTGACGTATGGTTTTCGTGAGTGTAAAATCTAGGAAAGTGTCACTTCTCAAAACGTTTTGATTTACAATCTCCAATTCTACAAACCATTGAATTTTCACCTCTAGTTTTCCAGCGGTACCAACCAACATGGCAGTCTGACAGGGGGGGGGGGGGGGGGGGGGGGGGGGTTATGTGGCAGCCGCTTGGCGATGCCATCTCAGGTCAAGCAAACCCAAACAACCAAGATGGGACGATTTTGAGAGTTCAAAAGTTTGAAATCTGAACTTCACTAAAAGAATAGAGTTGGAAAATGGATTCAGCAAGCGAAAGAAAGAATGAAACACAGTGTGATTAATAATACTTATAGAATTAGGCAGTGGGTGTGATTGTGTGAATACCTATATATTAGCAAAAAAGGAAAATATCTAACTGGAGTTTATTGTCAGCAACTCAGCAAAGATCTAATTGGAGTTCCAAATGTGCCATGTTTTTTCTTGAGCGTAAAATTTAGGAGAATGTCTTTTTCTCAACCTTGAAGTTTATATATGGTTCGATCTGATTATCAAAAGCATTCAATTTTATCACTAGATTCCACGTTGTACCCCACCAACGTGACAGCCTGACGGAGCTCACTTGCAGCCACTTGGGGACAAGATCAGACAAGAGTTCAAAGTTGAAACCCAAACTTGAAGGCAACAGAGCTGACAAATGGATTTAAGCAAAGATCAGTACTTGTACATTTAGGCATCGGGTATACGAACCATCTATTAGCAAAGATCTAATCGGAAGAGAAATGCCGCTTCTACTTCGATCATGCACCTCATATGTTGAGTCCGTTGGCAGCAGCTCAGCAAATATGTAGTTCAAATTGTGGAAATACGACGCTAACATTTGAAACATCGATACATATCCAACAGGTACAGCAGGACCTACCAGCAATCACCAATCAGCCGTCTAGAACATGTAAGTTGATCATTCAGAATACATAACTCGAGTTAAAATGAGCTCAAAGAATGACTGTGCAACAGTCACTAGGAGCAAATAGGGACGAACTACGAAGTTGGTTTTCAGCAGTGAACAACTTGCATCGACCTAGGAAACAGTCCATGTACTCTTCACTCTGCATCTTCTATCTCCGTATCCTCTGGAACACCTCGGAGGTACATAACATTGTTGCATCTGCAGATTCAGCAGCAAATCAGAATACTAATCACATGGGGTCATTCACTTGCATATGCAATGTATGAGCAAAAAGCTAATTAATAGCCATAAGATATTGCCGTATTTACTACCAGTTGTGGATTCACAATATTATAAATTTATCTCGCATCAGATATACAATACAAGGTTCAGATTAGGAAAGGGTGGAAATTTGTATGCGTAACCATCTACTACTGATACGTTCTAGTTGTGGTCAAAGGTTCATGAATGGATTACCTTATCAGTATCTCTCCCAGATTTCCAGAGAATTGCCCGTCCAGGTATTCCTCGGTATTAGCAAGCTGCAATTAGTAGGAAGTGTAAGCAACAAACTAGTGCTGCGAAATGATGAAACGGTGGGAGTGTCCCCCATAATGTGAAATGGTTAACCACAAACAATGGTGAACTTTACCTGCAGATTCATGTAGGAGTCCACTGAAACAAGATAACCTGGGTAGAAAAGGAAAAATTCATGCATTAGTACGATTGAGAGCATGTACAAGAATGAAACATCTGGAAAGGAAAATCAGACAATGCATGAAACTAACAAGCAAGGAAACCCCATAAAAGTACCTTTGTACTCCATGCCCCACTTCAGCTTGACGATGACGGGCTTCCCGGTTAAGTTATTTAAGAACGGCTTGGGGTTAACAGGAACAGTCTGCAGCAGAGTAAAGAACATGGGTAACTAACACATAATATGTAAGGAAATAAGTACTACTGTACAGTACATATTTGGTCCCCTGTCATTTTTACAAAGATATGCAAAAATATATTCAATACAATTGGATTAATTTTGCAACTAAACAGATACTACAGCATATTATACTACTTGACATGTATTTCCTGCAACTTATAAATCCCCACCAAAACGAGTTCCCTATACAGATGTCGTTGAGGGCACTGCATTAAATCAACATAATGCAAATCAAGGGAGCAAGTACTACTAAGTAACTAACCTTAACAGGAAGATTCATGCCAAACAAATCAACAGTTCAGGCTAATTTACATGTAGCTATCCAGCAAGCACCCGGAAAAAACCATCTCAATTCATGAAAAACTGTTGTGAATCAGCTACCGCAAGTCCATAGCTAGAACTGAGCAAATACTAAGCTAAACAAGATAGTACTCATGCAGATGCTGAATTAAGTTGAGAATTGGCATACACTTTCAAATCCGTGCTGTAACAGACTTACAATTTTTTGATCTGAACTGGGATGTTCTGAAAATTCAAGGAATATCACACAGCTGAAAAAAGAGTTTAAATCTTTTTTGGGCACGAAACTACGCTCGCCATGAGTATCAAAACAACAATATCAAAATACCGGGATGCTCAGAGCGCCGGGTAGGTCACGTTTGCAGCTACAGCGGCACACAGGATCAGTAACCGGCCCGAAAGAACAACAAATCGAAAGTGGTATCAACTCAGACCTCGGGAGAGAACTTCAGTTCGAGTTCGATCTCCCCCTACACGTCCCCCCAATGGCTCGCACGAGACAACGCCCTACCAGCCCCGCCCCGCAACCCCTCCCGCACCCTTCACTAGCCTACAGCCCGCCGCAGGTCCTTGCGCCGCACGGACGACTATGTGAGCTTAGGGTTGCCGCTTAACTGGTAACTTGCTTTACGAAGAAGTCTGCTACGGGAAGATGAAGAGGAGAGAGGGAACGTACCGCCATCGGAGGAGACGAGCTGGTGGCGCGGCCGCGCGGCTGGTTGGAGGCGGAGGCGGAGGCGAACGGCGAAGGCGACGAGGAGGAGAAGCAGCCGTGAGATATTCGTGGGGAAGAAAGTCTAGGGTTCTATGGGAAGGGGATAGGAGACTTGTTGTTGGGCTGGGCCTTCGCCGTATGTCGGCTACGAGCTGGACAGTAGAAATTGTTCTAGATACTCGGCCCAGATATTGATTCAGGACTTGCTATATAGGCCGGACAGCCACCAGAGATTGCCGGGCTCCCTTATCATGTAGGGCTGCTTTCCCCTCAAAAAACAAAATGTAGGGCTGCAAGAAAAAACATTTGTGAGCGGCTATTTGTTTTTTAGCTCGACTTGAGATCTACTCGAAAATAAATGATTTGAATAGAGTAAAATGCATCAGTGGTACAACTTGTCGAAGTGGGCACGTTGGTCATCGTACTCCGAAAATACCTATTTACGGTCACCAAATACACGCAAAGGTACGGTCGCTACCCCTGTTACAACATTGTATTTGGCGACGTGGCACTCACAAGAACATTGTCCATGTTGTTGAGCAACTCGTTTAGCGACTCTCGGTTCCTATCCTATCGTGGCAAGCCATCAAAGGCGGGCTTCGCTAAAAATAGATGTGCATAGGGATTCGTGTTGTAACGAGTTGTCTGCACCCGAGCGAAGCTCATTGGCGCACCACCGCAACGTATAAAGACGCAAGGTTCAAGCAATGCCTGAAGTCGTGTGCGCTTCGAAATGTGATGAATAAATAAAAAAGCGGCGCGCATACTAGAACGAGTGTTCCATGGTGCTGAATGTCATGTTTGTCCCGAAGACCATATGCTTGCACAGTTGACATTGGCACTTTCCGACAAAACTTCTACAACGCCCTTAGGCCACGGTTTTTGACATCACGTAGTGGATCGAGGTTACATGGGACGCGGGATCATTTTAGGGCGAGAGATCTACCTCATCCAGAAACAGGATGTAGGAGAACAACAACATGGTGGCCTCTCTGCATAGGGATTTGGCTTTTTTAATTTGGGAGATATGGAGAAAATGATAAAATTGACCCGCAAGGATTGGGTTTTAGGGAGAGGTTAGTAATAAGAAGTAATTCCCCTTGCGTCATTTGGTACTATGGTTTTTGGATTTTAGGGGCAATGTTGAAAGAAGCATTTACACGCTGGATTTGGGGTTTTCATGAGAGCTAGACCGCTAAACACTCCGGTTGCACGCGTCCGAAGTCAATTTATCTCAGGCACACCTCTGACCCATGAAAACCTCTTGGGTCCCCATGTTAGCTACTAGGAACCACTCCACTGGTAGCTTAATGGAAAGTAAAGCGGCCAAATCATCTCTTTCTCATATAAAGCTCGTTTTCATATAAAAATTCATCCCTACTCTTTTGGATTTCCCTAACTACTTCTGAAATCATACTCTGTCAACTCCGCTTGCTCTCCTTTGCCACTCTAGCGCCCAGAAAAATATTTCTATCTGATGAAATTTATGTATTTTTCGACCGCACACCTTTGGGATTTATGATCGAATATGTTAGAATCATTTATTTCTTTTCCAATGTTGTTACCTGGCGTTGTTTTTCTTGATTTGTTTGCTTATTATTATTCTATCTTTCCTTTTTGTGGCAACATGCTTGTACAAAAATAATTTGCTACCATGAGGGGTACATGCGCACGCATCCGCAGGCCTACACGTGTCCTAGATTATGGGGCTGGCTTTAGGACATGGAGCATAACGTACTCCTTAGACCTATAGGCATGTCAGACCGAAAACCAAAAGCATGCGCGTACCCTGCCTGCCAGTAACTATACATCTATAAGGGCATCAACTATGTATGTGACAAAACCTATCAATAAGATGGGACCCACTTACTACACCGTAAGCATATAGACAACACCACAATGTATGTTGCAAATCACACCTTAAGATGGGTCCCGCGCGTCATAAAAAATCAGCATATAAAACTATAAAAGTAACATTAACTAGTAAGAAATATTGTATGTTTATTGCTTTGTGTACTATAGTTGTAAAAGTAATATTATTTTATTCCTTGTAGGTTGTCTACAAGCTTATGGGTCACCCATAAGCTTTTGAGCTTATTGATTGCTTATGGATAGGTGCCACTGTGTATAAAGTTGTTCATAAGGATAGTTTTTTGCTTGTGGACATGCTTGTTGCCAACATAGTGGATGTCCTAACTAGACACCTATCACCACGGATTCCGGCCCAATCCAGCCCACGAACGGCAACCATCTAAAGGGCCGGTTTTGTTTCGCCACCACTTATTCACATCCAGCCCACGAACGCCAACATAGTGGATGTCCTAACAATGAAGCCCTAACAATGAAGCTGCAGCCTGACCACCAGACCACTTATATTCACATCCACCCTCCACCCCCACCTCCACCCTCACCCCCACTTGTTCTGTTGGACACAGACTACAGCACGCGCACACAGATCACGAGAGGATGAGCGCCGGGCTGAGCTACCCGTCAGCGGCCCCGACGGAGCATGGCTCATTGTCAACCAAGGGGGCATACTCCAGGTCAAAAGAAGTGGAGGCGAAGGCCGAAACTCCGGCCACAGCAACGCTGATTAGAAATTCGGATTAGAGATTTATTTTGTGCGCTCCCATGTTAAGCTCTATTGGGATTGGGGTTTTATTTATTACTTTTGCAATGTGTAGTTTCTAGTGTTCGATGTATTGTGCGTCAAATTGTAGATTGAGAACTCTAAGTCAATGGAGGGTGCGACCACTAAGGAGAGAGAGTAGCGTTTGTATCTTTAGATGGGTATGTTTTCGTCATTCTTTTTTTTGATTCTAGAAGTGTTTGTCTACATCTCGGTGTATCATTGTGCTTGTGTAAGTATGCTAAAAGTGTATGCCAGCGTACTCGATGTCTCAATTTGTTTCTGTAAAACTTATGTGACACCATGTTCTATTTTTTCATTACAGGGATATTACACCCATTGTTCCTCAAACTAAGGTGTATAAATTTTGTTAAAAAGTCAAACAATGTGAAGTTTGATCAAGTTTTTACACAAAACTATCAAATTATTCAATGTCGAATCATTATACACATCATGTTATATATTTTCATATTATATCTCTATAGAGTTATAGTTATTGTTAGTTTCTTTGATAATTTTGATCAAACTTTACGTTTCTTACTTCAGAAAAAATTATACACCTAGATTTCATGAACGGGTAGTACATACTTAAGTTCATGTGGGGAGAGGAGATGAGCCCCCACCCGCCGTAGGATTGGGTTCCGACATCAACCAGTCAAAGAAGTGTAAGGCTGCTATCCAGTTGGGTATGGACCTGCGGTGACCCAGCACACCACTGCATGTTGTAGTGCGCAAGTCGTTGACATAATACTCACAGAAGGACTTATCCGTGAATATTACATCCCTCAGAGTAGTACAACAGAAACATAGCAGGTCCAAGGTAACACTATAGGATTACAACATTCAATACAAAATCTTGAGAACCTCCTTTATATCAAAGCAAGTCTCATACAAATAAATCCAGAAAAGATCCAATTCGTATCACTAAGCTGGAGATTAGCTCTAGCTCTATTCCTAATCCACTACTACTATTGTCATAGCCCTAATCTATTCCATCTGGAACATCTTTATCCAGGGTTGTACTCCTCCTTCCAATAGATGTTGTCTCCTCCATTGGTAGTGTGGTCTTTGTGTATACTATTGACACTGCTGTCATTGCCCCTCCATTGCCAATGGTTGTCGTCATTCTTCTGTTGGTGAAGTAGCGGTCAACTCCTTCAAGCTCCACGAGCTCAACTTGATTCTTGTGAAAGACCTCCTCAACATCGTGATGGATATCTAGCAACGCCCTTGATGGCTCCAAAAGTCTAAGCAGGGGGTCAAATAGGAAGGGGTGAGTAACAGCGTTACTCAGCAAGTTCAGAATATAGAGATAAGGTGTTTCATGCACTAGCTACTGCCAAAACCTCAGGTCTTTGGCATAGATGCAAGTTTTTGCAAACATTTCTTCAAAGGATAGATTTTATTCTGAAAACTATGTCCCAGCCTCCACCGGTCTTGTGAATCCAAATGGGACTCCATTCCGGCCTCGATCTCGTAGTTCCATTCCGGGAACACGGTTGTGATATCACAAATTTGTTGTTTGACTCTGCAGAGTTGCATCACTTTACCCAACAGTTGCCTGGCCTTATATATGCTCTCTTTACACTCCATGAGTGTTATAGCCAAGACTCAGGACATCCAGTCATGTGGAGCTTCTCCCAAATCAACACACATCCGCCCATTTATGATGCGGTAGGGGAATCATGTTCCACGCATACCCATCACCCCTCCCGAGCTTCCCCACCAATTACCCTCGTCGGGCAGGAAGAGCACGCGCTTCCACGCTGTTGGCCGCCGCAACGACCCAACCCGGTGTAGGCCTGCCGAGGATATGCGAATGAGAAAAGAAGCCTCTGACTGACCCCGCCCATACAAAGTCCGTTGGTTGATGCTTTCACTACGGCGAAAGGATCACTGGAACAGGGGTTATTAGTTCCTAAGGATATATACCTTCCCATACGATGGAACACCGGACCTATTCATCTTACCATTGTTCCACCGCCAACCAATAGTATATACCACATCATTCGAAAATACTTTTTTTTTTATGCAAGTGAAAGGAAAGTATAAGTAGCTTTGCAAGTACTTTGATAAAAATACATCAAACGGTATGCAAGAATGAACTTGCCTATGATAAAGGTGGCAATTCATGTCCTTTTGGGGTTCTAGGGTTTGCGGTAAAACCCCGAGATCTGAAAATAGCAATGTAATCCTGGTAAGGACTACTGGAAACATTGTCAAGATGCTATTATGCATAGATATGAGATGCATCGTAAAATCCCCAAAAATACCCAAGCTTGTAAGTGTAGGCTTTGTTTTTATTTGATACTTTGATAACTGAAGTGATTTTAGGGTTAAGGATTAGTTAGTGCTTTTATAATATGTGGGTTTGTTATGATATCTAGAATTAAATATTTACCACTTTTATTGAGGTAAAGAATTTATTTTATTCAAGTAAATACTTTTCTCTTTGCTAGAAAAACAGGATTTGCAATTTTAAGTCATCAATTTTATTGCCTTCAGGAAAACATTCATTAACACATGAAGTAGTTATTTATTCAAATTTTATTATTTACTTTCAAATATTATCAACACAAGAGTGAATGAATTTTAGATGAATTCTTCTTTGTGTGTTTTACCTAGGATGAGTTACAGGACAGCCATTTATAGTATGCAATAAAGTTCAAAATATATGCTTGGAGCTTATTACTCAAATTATTTTTCTTTTGGAAAAATAATTGTTTTTGAAAATAGGTCAATTCATTTCCACTTAAGGATCTTTGAATTTTTATTCACAAAATACTTTTCAAAACTTCAAATAAAACTTATATTAAAATTCCACATAATTTATAGAGTGTGTTGACTATTTTTAGCTGATTTTTGTTCCTTTTGTTTGGGAGTTAAAATTCATTTAAGTTTGGATAATTTTATTTGGTGAATTACCAAAATGCCCCTGGGCCTGATGGGTTGGACCCAACCCATTAACCTCGGGTCAAGGTCTGGCTGGGTCGGTCGTTGACCGACCCACTCCCTCTTCTCTCTCTCTCTCGCACGCACGCACGCCTCCTCTCGGTTCCCCTCCTAGGCGACGCGCCGCCGCCGTGCTCCTCTATTCCGGCCGATGCTGGCCGGCTCCGGCGCCGCCTCTGCCCGGCGCTAATCCGCCATGGTCTCCGCCACCGGTTCCTCGATGCATCGCCTCCGTTCTTTCGCCCGCACACCCGAGGCTAACCCTAGCCACCATGGCTCGGGTCGCAGGCGCTGCTCCCCGAGCTCCCGCGCCTCCGCGCCTCCTGCTGTGTCTCCTCGTCGACCACGGTCGTCTCCACGATCCTCTGCTCGAGCACGCCGTCTTGGTGTCCCGTTTCTGTCGACCCCGACATCTACCTCGAGCCTCTGCTCTACGATCTGCTCAACCATGCCTCCACTTTGATGCTGGCGGGACGGCAGTATGTTGTTGCAACCCCGGCATCCTCCTTCGGCTATGGTCTGATGGATAGTGGTGGTGCGGTGGTCTAGTGCTACTGTACATGGTGGTTTCGCTCTGGTTCTCCCTCGACTTCCTCTTTTCTGATGCCGGCGGGATGGTGCACTGGCGCATCTCCGGCATCGACACACTCACCTACGTCCTCCACTGCTCCTCCCGGGTCTGCCTGGCTCCAACTTCATGAGGTACTCCTTTTGTGACCGGCTAGTGAGCCGATGATTTATTTGGTCTGATACTTAGGACTAGCTAATGATTGTGGTGATGTGTGCTGCTGATAACTCCTCAATTTGGATGATTTGATCATCCCTGGCATGTGTGATGTGCTTGCGGTGCTTCTCACCGTCACTTATGTTATCTGAGGAAATGTTTAGTTTGTCAATTAACAAATATGATCTGCTTATATTTGTGTTGCTACAACGTTGTTTACTAGCTCAAATCATGTGCATACATGATCTGATGGTGTGTGGTGCCGAAGTGTGAAGGTATTCATATAAATATCCGGGTTCTTGCTGTTTTAGATGCTTTAGATTATTTTCTTGCTTGTTCTCAAGCTGTAGCTGATCAAGAAATTATATGGATATATTGTGCTTGAATATTTGGGAGATCCAATGGTTTCTGGACAGCACCAAGTAGTTGTCCAGGATCATATGATAGGTCTGTAGATTTCTTAGTGTTTTAATTATGTTGAAGTGAACCAAAAATGTATTTCTGGATAGATTTGGCGGATTAACTAATAAGAACAGATTGTGCACTTGATTTCTTAGCCCTGGCCTGTGATGCAAAGGCTGAGGCATGTATTTTGATAAGAACAGATCTGCCCCTCTCCTCTCTTTCCCTCTCATCTAAATGCTCTTGATCCTAGTAACCTGCTGTTGAAGAGAAGCTTGGTCTTCTGGAAAATGATGATAACCTGCGTCTTGTGGCTAGCCTGCTCCTCCTCGCTGCTTGACCTATTTCCTAGTTGTTCTAAAGATTGGGCATGGTTTGGTGGTGTTCTTGGTGTTCTTGAGATGCTATGGCTGATATGGAAGAGTATGGTTTGTGGTTGATATATTTGTGTTGATGTGCAAAAGAAGTGGTGCGACTGGTTGTTTCTTTTAATTGTGGGAAATACCATAGAGAGCAAATTCGAATTTTATGTGTGGCAAGCATGTTCTTATATAGGCCTAGCATGAGGATTACTTGGAGTTGAAGTAAGAATAGATATTTTCCTTATGGATAGCTATCCTATGTGTCAAGCATATCCATAACATGGCTTTTCTTAAGGTGCAAGTTAACTTAGATATTTTGTTTGTGGATAGGGATGCCTAGTCATTGATCTTATCTCCTATGTGGCAAGCTTATCCTCTCATGCTTGGTATTATCCTCTTGTAGGATTTATTTTTGGGCATGCCAAGTGGCTTTTGTCACTAGATGGGCTTGTGGGCTAAATCTCTTATATGGGCCTTGGCATAAGAATGGGTCAAGTGGGCTTTGAATTAAATGGGTGGTGATTATCAAGTGGGCTTTGTGAATTTTAAGATGTGGAATTAAAATTTGACTCTCTTTCTTCCTTGGTGATTAATACCATTGGAGAAATATTAGAATGTGGGCTTTCTTGATAGGAACTTAATTAGATTAGAGGGATTAATAAGTTGCCTTTGCTGCCTAAGATAATAAATATGGATCAATGTTGCTTATTGTCCCTTCTCTTGTATGGATCCAAGTTGCCTCTTGTCCTTGTTGCCTAATTGATCCATGTTGCCTTTAATGATCCAATTTGATCCATTGTTGCCTTTGATTTAATATTGATCCCTCTAGTCAATATTTGGATATTAGGGCAAGTTCCTAATATCCATTAGTTAAGTTCCAAGATTTAATTGCCTCACCCTTGTGGTGAAGGCAAATATTTTAATCATAAGAAACTTTCTTTTTATCCTTGTTTACTTTTATTTGAAATTCAATTGCTTTTATGCATACAAAAGAAATTTGTTAACAAGGTTGCAAGGCTCGTTACCAAATTCCTTCTCATACATCAAGCTTTCGAACTCAAGTGGTTTAATATGATATCCAATTGCCTTATGTATGTAAAAAGAATTTGTTGACAAGGTAGCTAGTCTTGCCTCCAAACTACTTTTTACATAACACAAAACTTTTGAATTTCTCCCAAGTTTAACTAGAACAACTTCTAGTTTTCTTTCTTGTTTGCTTTGTCTTGCAGGAATGAATTTGAGAAGATGGGGAGATAAGAAGAACAAGATAGGCTGAGAAGATCAAGATTTAGTTTAGGAATTTGATTCCTTTTTTTTGTAATATTATTTATATTCTTTTAAGGTGTTTAGTTAGCTATAAAGATTGTAATATTAATTATTCTTTCAATTTGGAACATGTAAAGTTTGTAGAAGATCAGGTTTGTATTTGTTGTATTACTTGCATTATGGACATTCTAATTTGGATTGTAATTGAGATGTACGTGATGAAAGGATTTTTGTATATGATCACTTATCTGTGATGGTAATTAGATTGATTGAATTCTTTTATTGTCAAAGATATGTGTGGAATGATGACCTGATAGTGTATATGATCAATTCGATGTGCTGATACATGGTGTGTGTATCTAATATGATCATGAATGTGTGGATGTGATAAAATGATATATTTGTGATGAATTGATGGTTTGATGATTTGATGATATGGTGGTATGAGATCATAGATAAATGTTGATGTATGTGGTGATGATGTATGAATGAATTTGGAATTTGGTGAAGTGTGGAATATGTGAATTATATGATAATATGATCATATAGATGTTGTATGTTGAAGTGGTCAATTGATTTGAATTATATCTCGTCATATTATTGAATTGTTCTTAAGAGTGTCGAGATTTAGGATAGATCATGTTCAATAACCTCACACCTCGACAATCGACTAATTTGACCACTTAGTCGGTCGAGTGATAACTCCTTTCTTGTTTTTGTGATTTCAATTTAATTTGGTATAAAGGTCATCTCGAAGTTTATTGCACTTGACAGGATGATCTAAACCCTAACTCATCGAGTCGAGCGAAACATCGATCACTTTATCTCCTATTTTTTTAAAGCGCGAAAATTTCCCGCATTTTCAGATGCATGCTATGCGAATGCACAAATTCTAAATCTACCCTTCGGGTCTTTGAACTATGGGGTATTACATCCTCTCCCCCTTAAACTAAACTTCGTCCCGAAGTTTTGATTCCTCTCACGTAGGGATAAGTAGAATGAATTTCTGCAGATATTGATTCTCTCAAATTCCTTGCTGAAGTGGACGTAGATCTAGGTGATCCCTTGTCCAACATACTTCTGCGCACCCTCCATTGGTCCACACTATCCATTTCTCGACTTTCATTAACTATTTGATACATTCCGATGTTCTTACTACTCCTTCATGTCTCTCGAATCATCCAATTCAAACTCCTTGCATTACCTTGGCTTTATGGCCCTCCATGGAAGATCCTCTTCTACATCCTTATAAGATCTTCAGATATGATCGTTGGTACACTTTCTTATAATCAGGAAACTACAAATACTTCAATTCTGATGGTATGCTCACCGTCTAAGCTCCAGAACCTCTGAGATAACTGTCCTTACTGGCTATATAGAACATAAATCTTCCTAAGTGGTTTGCTTCCTCCGAATGGATAGACACTAGTAATCCATCCAACCATGAATACTCTATCTTGCAGGTAGTCCTCCCGTAACTTGTAACCAGGGTAAATAATCCTTTCAATGTCAATCTCCTCATATCCTCGTATTGATACGATATACTTTCTCATCCTTGAACTCTAGTTCCTTTGATTCTATCTTATTAGATCCTCTAGTCATAGCTCCTATGACCACTGGATTCTTTGTAACTTCCAACCTCAAAATCTCAACTGCCTCTTCAACTTCAAAATCCGGTAAAGATTTCCAACAATGCTCATCCTTTCAAAGTACTTCTAGAGCATTGATAGTTAGTTCGACACTATCTCAGTCCACGTATTCCTTCCAAACTCCGTGTTTCTTAACCCAAGTACTATGCAATACACTTGTTCACTCTCCCCCTTAGAGTTTCCTAATACTTCCTCCATTATGACTCTTCTGTTGGTCAAACTTCATTCAGTCAACTCCATCCATTTGAGCTTTGTAACTCACCTTTCTGCTTAAACTTCCACTATCTGTACCTCATGGTCTTAGGAAGAACACAAGGTATATCCAACATATTGTGGATCCCCAGTATCTTTCTCCGGTAAAGAGGTACTATTATCAGGTTTCCAGCAGTTTCCAAAAGAATACATGGTATGTCTACCATCTCAATGGTTGGCTCTAAGATGTCCATCCTCTTGATAATACAACTTTCCGAATAGTTACTCCCGATATAGACTATGACTTTGGTACTTTGGCATCATATGTGTGAACTACCTTCTTCCAAATCGGTCCACCTTCTTGACTTATCGTCAATCCACGACAAAATAGACTCTTCTTCCATGGTCCTGATGTTCTCTTCAACATTAAATTTTGGTAAATTCACTTCTTGACATGATTGATATGTCCTTTCTGGAACTTCAACGTGCTTCCATCCAAATACTTCACTTCCCTCATCTCATGCTTTATCCTCATTTGTTGGATGTCCTTCTCATCAACTCTTTCTTGTAAACTATCTCTGTATCCAACACCAAGTTATCTTCTTGTAATTGTCCAATCTCTGATTATGAACTCCTGTTTGGCGGTTGATTCCCGCACTTCCGTTTCTAGTAATGCCTCAGAATAGATGATCAACTCCTCGTTTATTCTTTAAGAACTGGAAATATCCATGTTCTTCCAACTTTCATACTCCTTTATCTCCAACCTTACGATACTCTTGGACACATAAGTCTAACTTACTTCCTTCTCGAAATCTATCCAAGTAGTATCAATATCTCCTTATGCTCCAATAATAACCTCTTCCACCAAGTTACGACAAAATCCATATATATTTGGCATATTTTCCTTCTTCATCCTTGAATTTGAAATTCCATGAAAAGTCTTCATGACTTGATATGTAAAAAACTTCATAACCTTCCTTCTTGGTTATGTCCCCTAATGTAGTTTTCCTTGCATCATCTTTGGTAGATCCTTGTCCAGCTACTTGTAATACTCTTAGTCAAACTTACTTTGTTCCTCCATCCTTCCTTATACTTGTAAAATATGTCTCCAAATCCTAATATGATGTGGAAAATGGTCCATATCCATCAGTGGTTTCATTGACTTATGTCTTCTTTTCGTTTCCTTCTCTTCGTGAGCTTCCATTGCTGCCTCAAATTTCTGATCACTCAGAACGCTCTCATACTAACCCATGTACCCTCTAGACCAGTAACATCAAGAAAGAACAAAATGTTGCAACATGCATTTGCACATTAAGTTCAAACTTCATGCCCGGATCTAGTCAATCAAAAATCCAATAAGATCCAATAAATCCCAAATACAGTTATATATCACTCATGCAACATAAGCCCGTAAAATAAGTAGTACTTTGAGTAAAAACATCTCAAGTACCTAGGCTTAGATGCTATACACTACAAGTTAGGTATATATCACCTTATAGACCTATTCTATATAACAACTCTTGCCTCACTGTCTTATGGGACAGGTTTATCCTTTACTCAAAGTATTTACCACAATTGACCATTCGCAATTGAATAACTCTGACCTAGTGTCTAATTATACCTATCTCCATCTTAGTTCAAAAGGAACTAAGTCTTCTTGGCATGGAACTTCGTCTTCATACCTTGGCATACTTCCATACTTCTTTATCTCAGCAAGTGTAGCCTCACGTTCACTCGTGTAGGTACTATAGGTATACATGAATACCATAATACCTCACTTCTGGACAAGTGCACTGCTCCATAACCTCTGTGAATTGGTACCTCTAATTGTACCGACAATCCTCTTCGATCATACCTTCCAATGGAATTGGCATACTTACCATAACTTTCATGGCTTCATATATCCAACTCACCATTATCATCCTCTTATGTTCTCTTCTTCTTCCATCATCACCTCTTGATAGGGTTCTACTTCATAGGATACTCTTATCAATGATACCACATAGATATCACCGACTTGAATGTAACTCTATTTGGTATAGCCATGGTATATGTCATTACCTCAACTTGTATACCAGTTTTAGAAAGAAAAACTAAAAATAGATAAGTACTATACCTATAGAAGAATAGATAAGAATACTCTATATAAGTATGATGTTATTATTCTCAAGTGAATAACCACCATAAGTTATAGAAAGATATAGTTTAGATAAAATAACTTCCTATAGTCTTTACCAACCTACAAGTCTCCTAAAAGGGTTTTAAACCTAAGGTCGCTTTTGCTCTGATACCATCTGCGGTGACCCAGCACACCACTGCATGTTGTAGTGCGCAAGTCGTTGACATAATACTCACAGAAGGACTTATCCGTGAATATTACATCCCTCAGAGTAGTACAACAGAAACATAGCAGGTCCAAGGTAACACTATAGGATTACAACATTCAATACAAAATCTTGAGAACCTCCTTTATACAAAAGCAAGTCTCATACAAATAAAATCCAGAAAAGATCCAATTCGTATCACTAAGCTGGAGATTAACTCTAGCTCTATTCCTAATCCACTACTACTATTGTCATAGCCCTAATCTATTCCATCTGGAACATGTTTATCCAGGGTTGTACTCCTCCTTCCAATAGATGTTGTCTCCTCCATTGGTAGTGTGGTCTTTGTGTATACTATTGACACTGCGTCATTGCCCCTCCATTGCCAAGGTTGTCGTCATTCTTCTGTTGGTGAAGTAGCGGTCTACTCCTTCAAGCTCCACCAGGTCGACTTGATTCCTTGTGAAAGACCTCCTCGACGCCGTGATGGATATCTAGCAACGCCCTTGATGGCTCCAAAAGTCTAAGCAGGGGGGTCAAATAGGAAGGGGTGAGTAACAGCGTTACTCAGCAAGTTCAGAATATGTAGAGATAAGGTGTTCATGCACTAGCTACTGCCAAAAACCTCAGGTCTTTGGCATAGATGCAGTTTTTGCAAACATTTCTTCAAAGGATAGATTTTATTCTGAAAACTATGTCCCCAGCCTCCACCGGTCTTGTGAATCCAAATGGGACTCCATTCCGGCCTCGATCTCGTAGTTCCATTCCGGGAACACGGTTGTGATATCACAAATTTGTTGTTTGACTCTGCAGAGTTGCATCACTTTACCCAACAGTTGCCTGGCCTTATATATGCTCTCTTTACACTCCATGAGTGTTATAGCCAAGGACTCAGGACATCCAGTCATGTGGAGCTTCTCCCAAATCAAACACACATCCGCCCATTTATGATGCGGTAGGGGAATCATGTTCCACGCATACCCATCACCCCTCCCGAGCTTCCCCACCAATTACCTCGTCGGCAGGAAGAGCACGCGCTTCCACGCTGTTGGCCGCCGCAACGACCAAACCGGTGTAGGCCTGCCGAGGATATGCGGATGAGAAAAGAAGCCTCTGACTGACCCCGCCACATACAAAGTCCGTTGGTTGATGCTTTCACTACGGCGAAAGGATCACTGGAACAGGGGTTATTAGTTCCTAAGGATATATACCTTCCCATACGATGGAACACCGGAACCTATTCATCTTACCATTGTTCCCACCGCCAACCACTAGTATATACCACATCATTCGAAAATACTTTTTCTTTTTGATGCAAGTGAAAGGAACGTATAAGTAGCTTTGCAAGTACTTTGATAAAAATACATCAAAACGGTATGCAAGAATGAACTTGCCTATGATAAAGGTGGCAATTCATGTCCTTTTGGGTTCTAGGGTTTTGCGGTAAAACCCCGAGATCTGAAAATAGCAATGTAATCCTGGTAAGGACTACTGGAAAACATTGTCAAGATGCTATTATGCATAGATATGAGATGCATCGTAAAATCCCCAAAAATACCCAAGCTTGTAAGTGTAGGCTTTGTTTTATTTGATACTTTGATAACTGAAGTGATTTTAGGGTTAAGGATTAGTTAGTGCTTTTATAATATGTGGGTTTGTTATGATATCTAGAATTAAATATTTACCACTTTTATTGAGGTAAAGAATTTATTTTATTCAAGTAAATACTTTTCTCTTTGCTAGAAAAACAGGATTTGCAATTTTAAGTCATCAATTTTATTGCCTTCAGGAAAACATTTCATTAACAACATGAAGTAGTTATTTATTCAAATTTTATTTACTTGACTAACTTTCAAATATTATCAACATAAGGGTGAATGAATTTTAGATAAATTCTTCTTTGTGTGTTTTTTACCTAGGATGAGTTACAGGACAGTCATTATAGTATGCAATAAAGTTCAAAATATATGCTTGGAGCTTATTACTCAAATATTTTTCTTTTGGAAAATAATTGTTTTTGAAAATAGGTCAATTCATTTCCACTTAAGGATCTTTGAATTTTTATTCACAAAATACTTTTCAAAACTTCAAATAAAACTTATATTAAAATTCCACATAATTTATAGAGTGTGTTGACTATTTTTAGCTGATTTTTGTTCCTTTTGTTTGGGAGTTAAAATTCATTTAAGTTTGGATAATTTTATTTGGTGAATTACCAAAATGCCCCTGGGCCTAATGGGTTGGACCCAACCCATTAACCTTGGGTCAAGGTCTGGCTGGGTCGGTCGTTGACCGACCCACTCCCTCTTCTCTCTCTCTCTCGCACGCACGCACGCCTCCTCTCGGTTCCCCTCCTAGCGACGTGCCGCCGCCGTGCTCCTCTATTCCGGCCGAGCTGGCCGGCTCCGGCGCCGCCTCTGCCCGGCGCTAATCCGCCATGGTCTCCGCCACCGGTTCCTCGCCTGCATCGCCTCCGTTCTTTCGCCGCACACCCGAGGCTAACCCTAGCTACCAGTTGGCTCGGTCGCAGGCGCTTGCTCCCCGAGCTCCCGCGCCTCCGCGCCTCCTGCTGTGTCTCCTCGTCGACACGGTCGTTCTCCACGATCCTCTGCTCGAGCACGCCGTATTGGGTGTCCCGTTTCTGTCGACCCGACATCTACCTCGAGCCTTCTTGCTCTACGATCTGCTCAACCTGCCTCCACTTTGATGCTGGCGGGACGGCAGTATGTTGTTGCACCCCGGCATCCTCCTTCGGCTATGGTCTGATGGATAGTGGTGGTGCGGTGGTCTAGTGCTACTGTACCTGGTTGGTTTCGCTCTGGTTCTCCCTCGACTTCCTCTTCTCTGATGCCGGCGGGATGGTGCACTGGCGCATCTCCGGCATCGACACACTCACCTACGTCCTCCACTGCTCCTCCCGGGTCTGCCTGGCTCCAACTTCATGAGGGTACTCCTTTGTGACCGGCTAGTGAGCCGATGATCTATTTGGTCTGATACTTAGGATTAGCTAATGATTGTGGTGATGCTGTGCTGCTGATAACTCCTCAATTTGGATGATTTGATCATCCCTGGCATGTGTGATGTGCTTGCGGTGCTTCTCACCGTCACTTATGTTATCTGAAGAAATGTTTAGTTTGTCAATTAACAAATATGATCTGCTTATATTTGTGTTGCTACACGTTGTTTACTAGCTCAAATCATGTGCATACATGATCTGATGGTGTGTGGTGCCGAAGTGTGAAGGTATTCATATAAATATCCGGGGTTCTTGCTGTTTTAGATGATGCTTAGATTATTTTCTTGCTTGTTCTCAAGCTGTAGCTGATCAAGAAATTATATGGATATATTGTGCTTGAATATTTGGGAGATCCAATGGTTTCTGGACAGCACCAAGTAGTGTCCAGGATCATATGATAGGTCTGTAGATTCTTAGTGTTTTAATTATGTTGAAGTGAACCAAAAATGTATTTCTGGATAGATTTGGCGGATTAACTAATAAGGAACAGATTGTGCACTTGATTTCTTAGCCTGGCCTGTGATGCAAAGGCTGAGGCATGTATTTTGATAAGAACAGATCTGCCCCTCTCCTCTCTTTCCCTCTCATCTAAATGCTCTTGATCCTAGTAACCTGCTGTTGAAGAGAAGCTTGGTCTTCTGGAAAATGATGATAACCTGCGTCTTGTGGCTAGCCTGCTCCTCCTCGCTGCTTGACCTATTTCCTAGTTGTTCTAAAGATTGGGCATGGTTTGGTGGTGTTCTTGGTGTTCTTGAGATGCTATGGCTGATATGGAAGAGTATGGTTTGTGGTTGATATATTTGTGTTGATGTGCAAAAGAAGTGGTGCGGATGGTTGTTTCTTTTAATTGTGGGAAATACCATAGAGAGCAAATTCGAATTTTATGTGTGGCAAGCATGTTCTTATATAGGCCTAGCATGAGGATTACTTGGAGTTGAAGTAAGAATAGATATTTTCCTTATGGATAGCTATCCTATGTGTCAAGCATATCCATAACATGGCTTTTCTTAAGGTGCAAGTTAACTTAGATATTTTGTTTGTGGATAGGGATGCCTAGTCATTGATCTTATCTCCTATGTGGCAAGCTTATCCCTCTCATGCTTGGTATTATCCTCTTGTAGGATTTATTTTGGGCATGCCAAGTGGCTTTTGTCACTAGATGGGCTTGTGGGCTAAATCTCTTATATG
>QRDG01000214.1:0-11658 GCA_012064385.1 Puccinellia tenuiflora | reverse complement strand
TTGATAATAGCAAATTATGCTTTCTTTCTTTCTGCTTTTCTGCCTTGTTTTGTTTTGCAGGAAATGAAGATTGAAAAGTTTGGGAGATAAGAAGATCAAGTTTGAATTTAGGCTTCATTTTATTCCTTTGTAAACTTCTTTTCTGTTCATTGAGATATGTACTTATTCCATAATTGATGTAATATTATTCTTTCAATTCAAATTGTAAGGTTTTTATATGATCCCATTTGTATTTGTTATATCCAAATTGGACATTTATATTTGAAGGGTAATTTAGATGTACTTATTTGACATTGATGTAATATTACTTCTTTCAGTTTGGGGAGTTTATAAGATTTGTGTAAGATCATATTTGTATTTCAATGGACTTTGGACATTATGATTATGAATGTTTATGTAAATGGATATGTGAGATGGATTTGAGATGAGGTGTGTATGAATTAATGATATGGTAGTGTAAAGATACTTGTGAGATCATGGATGAATGTTGATGGTGATAAGATGATAATAGTGTATGAGATGAGATATCTGTATGATCATGTATATGGAATAAACTTGATATATGTGTTTTGTATTCAATTGGGATGGATATATTCTTTATAGAATTGTGATAAGAAGTGTTGAGAATTGGAAAGGTCATGTTCAAAAATCTCGCACCTCGACAATCGACTAATTTGACTAATTAGTCTGTCGAGTGATAATCTTTTCTTGTTCTTGTGATTTCAATTTAATTTGGTATAAAGCTCATCTCGAAGTTTATTGCACTTGACAGGATGATCTAAACCCTAACTCATCGAGTCGAGCGAAACATCGATCACTTTATCTCCTTTATTTTAAAAGCGCGAAAATTTCCCGCATTTTCAGATGCATGCTATGCGAATGCACAAATTCTAAACTACCCTTCTCTCTAAACTACGGGGTATTACATCCTCTCCCCCTTAAACTAAACTTCGTCCCGAAGTTTTAACTTCTCTCACGTAGGGATAAGTAGAAAGAACTTCTGCAGATATTGATTCTCCTTGCTGAAGTGAACGTAGATCTAGGTGATCCCTTGTCCAACATACTTCTGTACATCTTCCATTTGTCCATACTATCCATTTCTCGACTTCCATTGACTATTTGATACATTCCGATATTCTTACTACTCCTTCATGTCTCTCGAATCATTCAATTCAAACTCCTTGCATTACCTTGGCTTTATAGCCCTCCATGGAAGATCCTCTTCTTCATCCTTATAAAATCTTGAGATATGATCGTTGGTACACTTTCTTATATCAGGAAACTACAATACTTCAATTCTGATGGTAAGCTCATTGTCTAAGCTCTAGAACCTCTGAGATAACTGTCCTTACTGGCTACATAGAACATAAATCTTCCTAAGTGGTTTGCTTCCTCCGAATGGATTAGACACTAGTAATCCATCCAACCATGAATACTCTATCTTACAGGTAGTCCTCCCGTAACTTGTAATCAGGGTGAATAATCCTTTCAATGTCAATCTCCTCGTATCCTTGTATGATATGATATACTTTCTCATCCTTGAACTCTAGTTCCTTTGATTCTATCTTATTTAGATCCTCTAGTCATAGCTCCTATGACCACTGGATTCTTTGTAACTTCCAACCAATCTCAACTGTCTCTTCAACTTCAAAATCCGGTAAAGATTTCCAACAATGCTCATCCTTTCAAAGTACTTCTAGAGCATTGATAGTTAGTTCGACACTATCTCAGTCCAAGTTTTCTTCCAAACTTCATGTTTCTTAACCCAAGTACTATGCAATACACTTGTTCACTCTCCCCCTTAGAGTTCCTAATACTTCCTCCATTATGAATCTTTTGTTGGTCAACTTCATTCAGTCAACTCCATCCATTGAGCTTGTAACTCACCTTTCTGCTTAAACTTCCACTATCTATACCTCATGGTCTTAGGAAGAACACAAGGTATATCCAACATATTGTGGATCCCTAGTATCGTTCTCCGGTAAAGAGGGTACTATTATCAGGTTTCTAGCAGTTTCCAAAAGAATACATGGTATGTTTACCATCTCAATGGTTGGCTCTAAGATGTCCATCCTCCTGATAATACAACTTTCTCCATAGTTACTCCCGATATAGACTATGACTTTGGTACTTTGGCATCATATGTGTGAACTACCTTCTTCCAAATCGGTCCACCTTCTTGACTTATCGTCAATCCACGACAAATAGACTCTTCTCCCATGGTCCTGGTGTTCTTTTCAACATTAAATTTTGTAAATTCACTTCTTGACATGATTGATATGTCCTTTCTAGAACTTCAACGTGCTTCCATCCAAATACTTCACTTCCCTCATCTCATGCTTTATCCTCATTTGTTGGATGTCCTTCTCATCAACTCTTTCTTGTAAACTATCTCTGTATCCAACACCAAGTTATCTTCTTGTAATTGTCCAATCTCTGATTATGAACTCCTGTTTGGCGGTTGATTCCCGCACTTCCGTTTCTAGTAATGCCTCAGAATAGATGATCAACTCCCCTTTTATTCTTTAAGAACTAAAAATATCCATGTTCTTCCAACCTTCAGCCTCCTTTCTCTTCAACCTTATGGTACACATAGACGCATAAGTGGTGACTAACTTCTCTCAAACTCTATCCAAGTAGGACCAATACCTCCTTATTGCTCCAAATATAACCTCTTCCACCAAGTTACGACAATCCATATGTATTCTGCATATTTCCTTCTTCATCCTTGAATTGAACTTCCATGAAAAGGCTTCATGACTTGACATGCAAAGACTTCATAATTTTCCTTCTTAGTTATGTCCCCTGATGTAGTTTCCTTGCATCATCTTTGTACATCATTGTCTAACAACTTGTAACACTCTTGGTCAAACTTACTTTGTTCCTTTATTCTTCCTTATACTAGTAGAATACGTCTCCAAATCCTAATATGACGTGGAAAATGGTCCATATCCATCAGTGGCTTCATTGACTCCTGTCTTCTTTTCATTTCCTTCTCTTCGTGAGCTTCCATTGCTGCCTCAAAATTTCTGATCACTCAGAACGCTCTCATACTAACCCATGTACCCTCTAGACCAGTAACATCAAGAAAGAACAAAATGTTGCAACATGCATTTGCACATCAAGTTCAAACTTCATGCACGGATCTAGTCAATCAAAATCCAGTAAGATCCAATAAAATCCAAATACAGTTATATATCACTCATGCAACATAAGCCATAAAATAAGTAGTACTTTGAGTAAAAACATCTCAAGTACCTAGGCTTAGATGCTATACACTACAAGTTAGGTATATATTACCTTATAGACCTATTCTATATACAACTCTTGCCTCACTGTCTTATGGGACAGGTTTATCCTTCACTCAAAGATTTTACCACAATTGACCATTCGCATTGAGTAACTCTGACTTAGTGTCTAAGAATACTTATCTCCGTCTCAGTTAGAAGAAAAGAACTAAGTCTTCTTGGCATTGATCTTTGTCTACATAACTTGGCATAGTTCCATACGTCTTCATCTCAGCAAGTGTAACCTTATGTGACCTCTCAATCACTCGTGTAGGTACTGTGGGTATACATGAATACCGTAATACTTCTCTTTTGGACAAGTGCACTGCTCCATAGCCTCCATAAAATGGTACCTCTCATTGTCCAACAATCCTCTTCGTCATGAACCCCTATTGAATTGGCATAATTACCATAACTTTCATGGCTTAGTACATCCAACTCACTATTATCATACTCTTCTCTTCTTCCCGCATCATCACCTCATGATAGGGATCTACTTCATAGGATACTCTTATCAATGATACCACATAGATATCACCGACTTGGATGTCACTCTATTTGGTATAACTATTGTATAGGACATTGTCTCAACCGGTATACCAGCTTTAGAAAGAAACAATATAGATAAGTACTATACCTATAGAAGAATAGATAAGAATACTCTATATAAGTACGATGTTATTATTCTCAAGTGAATAACAACCATAAGTTATAGAAAGATATAGTTTTGATAAAATAACTTCCTATAGTCTTTACCAACCTACAGGTCTCCTAAAAGGGTTTTAAACCTAAGGTCGCTTTTGCTCTGATACCATCTGCGGTGACCCAGCACACCACTGCATGTTGTAGTGCGCAAGTCGTTGACATAATACTCACAGAAGGACTTATCCGTGAATATTACATCCCTCAGAGTAGTACAACAGAAACATAGCAGGTCCAAGGTAACACTATAGGATTACAACATTCAATACAAAATCTTGAGAACCTCCTTTATACAAAAGCAAGTCTCATACAAATGAAATCCAGAAAAGATCCAATTCGTATCACTAAGCTGGAGATTAACTCTAGCTCTATTCCTAATCCACTACTACTATTGTCATAGCCCTAATCTATTCCATCTGGAACATGTTTATCCAGGGTTGTACTCCTCCTTCCAATAGATGTTGTCTCCTCCATTGCCATGGTTGTCGTCATTCTTCCGTTGGTGAAGTAGCGGTCAACTCCTTCAAGCTCCACCAGGTCGACTTGATTCCTTGTGGAAGACCTCCTCAACATCGTGATGGATATCTAGCAACGCCCTTGATGGCTCCAAAAGTCTAAGCAGGGGGTCAAATAGGAAGGGGTGAGTAACAGCGTTACTCAGCAAGTTCAGAATATGTAGAGATAAGGTGTTTCATGCACTAACTACTGCCAAAACCTCAGGTCTTTGGCATAGATGCAAGTTTTTGCAAACATTTCTTCAAAGGATAGATTTTATTCTGAAAACTATGTCCCAGCCTCCACCGGTCTTGTGAATCCAAATGGGACTCCATTCCGGCCTCGATCTCGTAGTTCCATTCCGGGAACACGGTTGTGATATCACAAATTTGTTGTTTGACTCTGCAGAGTTGCATCACTTTACCCAACAGTTGCCTGGCCTTATATATGCTCTCTTTACACTCCATGAGTGTTATAGCCAAGACTCAGGACATCCAGTCATGTGGAGCTTCTCCCAAATCAACACACATCCGCCCATTTGTGATGCGGTAGGGGAATCATGTTCCACGCATACCCAACACCCCTCCGAGCTTCCCCACCAATTACCCCGTCGGGCAGGAAGAGCACGCGCTTCCACGCTGTTGGCCGCCGCAACGACCCAACCCGGTGTAGGCCTGCCGAGGATATGCGGATGAGAAAAGAAGCCTCTGACTGACCCCGCCCATACAAAGTCCGTTGGTTGATGCTTTTACTACGGCGAAAGGATCACTGGAACAGGGGTTATTAGTTCCTAAGGATATATACCTTCCCATACGATGGAACACCGGACCTATTCATCTTACCATTGTTCCACCGCCAACCAATAGTATATACCACATCATTCGAAAATACCTTTTCTTTTTTTTATGCAAGTGAAAGGAACGTATAAGTAACTTTGCAAGTACTTTGATAAAAATACATCAAACGGTATGCAAGAATGAACTTGCCTATGATAAAGGTGGCAATTCATGTCTTTCGGGGTTCTAGGGTTTGCGGTAAAACCCCGAGATCTGAAAATAGCAATGTAATCCTGGTAAGGACTACTGAAAACACTGTCAAGATGCTATTATGCATAGATATGAGATGCATCGTAAAATCCCTAAAAATACCCAAGCTCACAAGTGTAAGCTTTGTTTTGCTTGATACTTTGATAACTGAAGTGATTTTAGGGGTTAGGGATTAATTAGTGTTTATAATTTGTGGGTTGGTTAAATTACTTTGAATTGTTATGATATCTAGAATTAAGTGTTTACCACTTTTATTGAGGTAAAGAATTTATTTTATTCAAGTAAATACTTTTCTCTAGCTAGGAAAACAAGATTTGCAATTTTAAGTTATCAATTTTAATGCCTTTAAGAAAACATTTTATTAACATCAAGAAGTAATTATTTATTCAAATTTTATTTACTTGACGAACTTTCAAATATTATCAACACAAGGGTGAATGATTTTAGATAGATTCTTCTTTGTGTGTTTTACCTAGGATGAGTTACAGGACAGTCATTTATAGAATGTAATAAAGTTCAAATTATATATTTTGAGCTTATTACTCAAATTCTTTTTCTTTTAGAAAAATAATTGTCTTTGAAAATAGTTCAATTCATTTCCACCTAAGGATCCTTGAAGTTTTTAAAGATAATTCAGTTCATGTCCACTTAAGGATCTTTGAATTATTCACATAAGAAATCTTTTCAAATAATTTATTTTTGAAAATAATTCAAATCATATCCACTTAAGGATCTTTGAATTTTTTACTCAAGATAACTTTTTCAATAAATAGAATAAAAATCATATTTGGAATCCTTATAAAATTTTGAGTTGAAAACATATTTTTAACTTATTTTTAGGAATGTATTTGAATTCTTATTTTGGGATTTGAATTTGATTTTACATTTGAATTTTTTTAATTTTTAATTTAAATGGGCTGTGGTCAATTCGGGTCAACCGGACCGGTTTATTGGGTTGGCCCATTAGGCTCAACCGGTTTGGGTCAAAACCGGCCCCTCTCCTCACCCCTCTCTCTTTCTCGCTCGATTGCTCTCGTTCCCCTCTCTTCCCCGTGCGACGCCGCCGCCTCGCTCTGCCTCCGGCCGTCGCCGGCCATCTCCCGCGCCGCTGCCTGTTGGCGTTGCTCTGCCAACACCTACACCACCGATTTCCCCTCGTGATTCTCCCTCCGCGCTCCAATCGAGCTCGCCCGTGGGAACCGTAACCCTAGCCTGGTTCTGTTTCAGCCGCCGGCGCGATTCGCCGCCGTCGTGCCTCCGGCTGTGCCACCACGCCAACCGCGGTCGCCTTCTCGAGCCTCAGATCAAGCACGCCCTCGGGTACTGCTCCTGTCGACCCCGACCTTCATCTCGAGCCTGTGCTCGACCTATAGCTCTACCTCACCTCCTCTCCGATGCCGGCGGGACGGCTCCTTGATGGATGCAACTCCGGCATTCCGGACCGCCACAAAGCCTCTACCCAACACACCTCCGATAAGGGGCCGCGGGCGCGCCTCCACCGACGGGACGGTGGTGGTGTCGTTACCGCAACTTCGGTGAAGCGATACCGCAACGCCTTCTTCGACCACCTCCTCGACCCCGCACAATCCAGTGCGTGACTTGGCCTTGGCTACCAAACCTCAAGGTGAATTTCTTCTGTGACCGGCCTTCGTGCCGACGAACTGCGGTATGTGGTGTTGTTCCAGTTCATCCTGGTGATGAAGTGATATGTGCAAAGTGACGTGCTCCTCACTGTCAATTTTGGTTAACTGAAGAAATCTTCAGTTTGGCCCATTAGCACTAGCTGCTCATTTTGCCACTGGTATTGCTCTGTGCTGCTGCTTTGGTGTTACCCTCTAGCTGATGCTATGATGCCTATGTATTAATTACTGGAGATGGTTTAGCTAGTGGCTATGGATGTGGTTTTGAGCTGATAATTATGTCCATTGATAGATTCAGTTAACTGTCATAGACAGTGCATTAGGTGTGCTACATTGAACCATTGGTTTCAGAGATGTGCCTCCGATGAACTTTACTTGATATGTTGCTATGATTGTGCTCAGATTTGTGGTTTCATCCCCTGCCCATGATGCACAGGCTGAGGCCCTTGTTTCTGGATAAGAATAGATACTCTTGTGTGCTTTAATCTCTGTGATGAATTAGCATAGCAACTCTATGCAGATCTGAGAGAAATCTCTCCTTTCCCCCTCTCCCTCTCATCTAAATGATCTTGATCCTAGTAACCTGCTATTGAAGAGAAGCTTGGTCTTCTGGAAAATGATGATAACCTGCGTCTTGTGGCTAGCCTGCTCCTCCTCGCTGCTTGACCTATTTCCTAGTTGTTCTAAAGATTGGGCATAGTTTGGTGGTGTTCTTGGTGTTCTTGAGATGCTATGGCTGATATGGAAGAGTATGGTTTGTGGTTGATATATTTGTGTTGATGTGCAAAAGAAGTGGTGCGACTGGTTGTTTCTTTTAATTGTGGGAAATACCATAGAGAGCAAATTCGAATTTTATGTGTGGCAAGCATGTTCTTATATAGGCCTAGCATGAGGATTACTTGGAGTTGAAGTAAGAATAGATATTTTCCTTATGGATAGCTATCCTATGTGTCAAGCATATCCATACACTGGCTTTTCTTAAGGTGCAAGTTAACTTAGATATTTTGTTGTGGATAGGGATGCCTAGTCATTGATCTTATCTCCTATGTGGCAAGCTTATCCTCTCATGCTTGGTATTATCCTCTTGTAGGATTTATTTTTGGGCATGCCAAGTGGCTTTTGCCACTAGATGGGCTTGTGGGCTAAATCTCTTATATGGGCCTTGGCATAAAAATGGGTCAAGTGGGCTTTGAATTAAATGGGTGGTGATCAAGTGGGCTTGAATGATTTAACTTTCTTCCTTGGTAATTTAATATCATTGGAGAAATATTTAAGATGTGGGCTTTCTTTTTATTAGGAACTTGACTAGATTAGAGGGATTGACTAGTTGCCTTTGTTGCCTAAGATAATAAACATGGATCAATATTAGTTGCCTTTGTCCCATGTTGCCTTTGCTCAAATGGATCATGTCCCTTGTTGCCTTCTTGTTGCCTAGTTGATCCATGTTGCCTTTAATGATCTAATTTGATCCATAAGACCCTATTGTTGCCTAAGATAAAGTTGATCCCTCTAGTCATCAATTGGATATTAGGACAAGTTCCTAATATCAATTAGTTAAGTTCCAAAACCAATTGCCTCACCCTTGTGGTGAAGGCAACATTTTAATTATAAGAAGTTTTTCTCTTGTCCTTATTTATTTTTAGATGAATTTCAATTGGTTATATGACTTCCAATTGCTTTAGGCATACAAAAATAATTTGCTAACAAGGTTGATCAGGCCCTGTTACCAAACTACTTCTATAACACTCAAAGCATTTGAATATCACATGATTTTATTTATTAGAGAAGTTGATAATAGCAAATTATTGCTTTCTTCCTTTCTGCTTTTCTGCCTTGTTTTGTTTTGCAGGAAATGAAGATTGAAAAGTTTGGGAGATAAGAAGATCAAGTTTGAATTTAGGCTTCATTTTATTCCTTTGTAAACTTCTTTTCTGTTCATTGAGATATGTACTTATTCCATAATTGATGTAATATTATTCTTTCAATTCAAATTGTAAGGTTTTTATATGATCCCATTTGTATTTGTTATATCCAAATTGGACATTTATATTTGAAGGGGTAATTTAGATGTACTTATTTGACATTGATGTAATATTACTTCTTTCAGTTTGGGGAGTTTATAAGATTTGTGTAAGATCATATTTGTATTTCAATGGACTTTGGACATTATGATTATGAATGTTTATGTAAATGGATATGTGAGATGGATTTGAGATGAGGTGTGTATGAATTAATGATATGGTAGTGTAAAGATACTTGTGAGATCATGGATGAATGTTGATGAGTGATAAGATGAGATAATATGTGTATGAGATGAGATATCTGTATATGATCATGTATATGGAATAATAACTTGATATATGTGTTTTGTATTCAATTGGGATGGATATATTTTCTTTATAGAATTGTGATAAGAAGTGTTGAGAATTGGGAAAGGTCATGTTCAAAAATCTCGCACCTCGACAATCGACTAATTTGACTAATTAGTCTGTCGAGTGATAATTCTTTTCTTGCTCTTGTGATTTCAATTTAATTTGGTATAAAGCTCATCTCGAAGTTTATTGCACTTGACAGGATGATCTAAACCCTAACTCATCGAGTCGAGCGAAACATCGATCACTTTATCTCTTTTATTTTAAAAGCGCGAAAATTTCCCGCATTTTCAGATGCATGCTATGTGAATGCACAAATTCTAAACCTACCCTTCGGGTCTCTAAACTACGGGGTATTANCCTCTCCCCCTTAAACTAAACTTCGTCCCGAAGTTTTGACTCCTCTCACGTAGAGATAAGTAGAAAGAACTTCTGCAGATATTGATTCACTCAATTCCTTTCTGACGTTGATGTAGACCTAAGTGATCCCTTGTCCAACATACTTTTGCTGCATCCTCCATTGATCCATACTATCCATCCATCGACTTTCATCGACTATTTGATACATTCCAATGTTCTTACTACTCCTTCATGTCTCTCGAATCATCCGATTCAAACTCCTTGCATTACCCTACCTTTATAGTCCTCTGTCGAAGATCCTCTTCTACATCCTTGTAAGATCTTTAGATATGATCGTTAGTTCAGTTCCTTATAATCACAAGACTACAAAGACTTCATTTCTGATAGTAAGCTCATCGCCTAAGCTCCAGATCCTCTAAGATAACTGTCCTTACTGGCTATATAGAACAGAATTCTTCCTAAGTGGTTTTCTTCCTCTGAATGGATTAGACACAGGTAGTTCATCCAACCATGAATATTTTATCTTATAGGTGATCCTCATGTCACTTGTAATCAGGGTGAATAATCCTTTCAATGTAAATCTCCTTGTATCCTGGTATTGTCACGGTATACTTTCTCATCCTTGAACTCCAGTTCCTTCGATTCCATCTTATTTAGATCCTCTAGTCATAGTTCCTATGACCACTAAATTCCTTGCGACTTTCAATCCCCAAATCTCAACTACCACTTTGACTTTAGAATTTGGTAAAGATTTCTGACAATGATCATGTCTCTCGAAGAACTTCTAGGGCACAGATACTCCATTCAACACTATCTGGTCAAAGTATTCCTTCTGAACTTCTTGTTGTTTTAAACCAAGTACTATCCAATACACTTGTTCACTCTCCCCTTGGAATTTCCTAATACTTCCTTCGTTATAAATGTCAGTCAGTCAAACTTTATTCGGTTATCTCCATTCAATCAAGCTTCATAACTCACATTTCTGCTTAAACTTCCACTATCTATGCCTCATGGTCTCAGGAAGAACACAAGGTATTTCCAACATATTGTGGATCCACAGTATCGTCCTCCGGTAAAGAGATACTATTATCAGGTTTCCAGCAGTTTCCAAAAGAATACATGGTATGTCTACCATCTCAATGGTTGGCTCTAGGATGTCCATCCTCTTGATAATACAATTTTCTCCATAGTTACTCCCGATATAGACTATGACTTTGGTACTTTGGCATCATATGTGTGAACTACCTTCTTCCAAATCGGTCCACCTTCTTGACTTATCGTCAATCCACGACAAAATAGACTCTTCTCCCATGGTCCTGATGTTCTCTTCAACATTGAACTCTTGTAGTTTCACTTCTTTACCTGGTTGATATGTCCTCTCTTGAACACCAACATGCTTCCATCCAAATACTTCACCTCCCTCTTCTCTTGCTGACTTAACCTTATTTATTGGATGCCTTTCTCACCACTCTCCCTTGTCAACTGTATGTGTATCCAACACAAAGTTATTTGCTTGTAGATGTCCAATCTCTAATCATGAACTCTGTTTAACGGTTAATTTCTCCGCTCCTATTTCTGGTAATGCCTCTGAATAGTCAATCAACTTCCCGTTTATTCTTTAAGAACTAAAAATATCCATGTTCTTCCAACTTTAATACTCCTTTATCTCCAACCTTATGATACTCATAGACACATAAGTGTTGCTAAACTTCTGCTCAAACTCAATCCAAGTAGTAGCAATACCTCTTTATGCTCC
>QRDG01000213.1:139480-252538 GCA_012064385.1 Puccinellia tenuiflora | reverse complement strand
AGTCGTTCCCATAGGGACAGCACTGGTGGGGATGGTGCTGCCGGACACATGACCAGGCCCCACATTCTGCCTTGGCCCCCTAGCACTACCCTCATCATGCAAATCCACTCCAGGTGCATGAACAGGGTCCGGGGATTCCCCAACCGTCTCTGCATCTTGTGGTGGCGCTTGAGTACAGAAAGGTGGATAGGCGCCATCTTCATGTCCATCAGCGGGTAAATTCAGGTCCAGGACAGACATCTGTCCACACATCATGATAAAAACCATCAGCAACCTATGCTAAAAATAATAACAGTTTTTCCATAATGTATATGCAACTAGTTTTGTTTTTTACAAATAATAACAACTACTACTGACTCCAGGGTTTTACCTTTTTTATTGTCTACGTGCAACAGGTGACAGAAGCATACCATGTCGTGGAAAAAGGAGAAGGAAAACATCACACACAAAAACTGCAAGATGAAGAAATAGATGAAGAGCACTAGCCATGTTGTGTCAATGTTTCTGGAGGGGTGGGGGGCAACTTTGACTGTGTTTTGTCATGCCTATTTCAAGCACCATATATTTCCCATGTTATGTCAAGTTCTTAAAACATAGTCTACAAAGCTTAATGTGTGAATCAACTACAAATCTGTGGTTCTTTTCATGTGGCAGCAACTACAATTTTTGTTTTCTGCAGATACTCAGTTGATTTTTTATGGATGCCCAGCTTAATTATTCTGCAGGTGACCTCACAGGGAGGTGCTCAGCTGCTGGCAAGAGAAGGCCCAGTTTTTTGATGATTCCCACTTGTTTTTTTTGCAGGTGATCAGGTGACCAAAATATTTACAAGTTGCAGAACACCCAGATGCTAAGTTGCTCGCCGTAGCAGGATCAGTTGCAGTAAAAACAAAAAGAAACACATGATCAGGTGGCCACAAGAATTTTTGAGTTACATTTGCCCATAGGGTCAGTTGCTGGCCGTGGCAAAATCAGTTGCAGGCGGAAAAAACACTGAAAACCCTAGTTTTTGAGTTCCTGCAGATGGATGACCACAGAAAGTTAAGAGTTGCGCCTGCCCAGAAGATCAGTTGCTGGCCTGGGCGTGATTCAGTTGCAGATGAAGTTTTGTGGACGTCGGGGAGGACAATCAGGTACGTCTGTCCACATATGCAACATGGAGAAGAAGCAAAAAAAGCACATGGGGGAGATGGGGGGAGCATTCGCATACCTTTTTGAGGGAGATTTTTGCTGGAGCAGATTCGGCAGCCTGGGATCTTGAGGGGGAGGTGAGAGGAGGAGGAGGAGAACAGCGCCTGGGATCTGGAAAAGAACGACGAGGCAGGGAGAGGGTAAGTGGTAGGTAGGTTTTATTGTTGGGGGCACCTGGTCGGAAGCGCGCGGAGGTGGGTTTTTAATGGGCTGAAAGACGCGAGGCGTGCGGGGCGCACGGGATACTGGGCTGGGCTGGGATGCGGGGACGCGGGGCGCGCGAGGCGCGCAAGCTACTGGGCTGGGACGCAGGGTCGGTACTTCTTTCTGAATCGGGACTGATCGCTCGATGGAGCGAACGAGCGAGCGATCGCTCGCTAGACCGGGCCAAACTTTTCATTGGTATAGTCCATAGGTCGGATGCGAGCAAACTTTACTTCTAGAAATAGGACAACATGTTGATACAACACAAAATGCATCACGCCCATCTCAAAGCCGCGCCCCACACAAGTCAGCGACTAAATCGCCCGAGCAACCAAGCCAAGACTCCAACACCTCACCGAAACACGACCAGGGTGTTGAAATATAAATTAATAATGTATATGAGCCAAGACGTCTCAAGTTCAAGACCTTTCTATGTCTGATTAAAAGGATTTAAGTTTCATGTTTAACCATGCATCCGAGGGGCAGCCAATTGGTGTTTAGTGGTTGCAAATTTTTTCAATAATTTAATGTGGAATGAGTTAGGTACATGTTTCAGAAAATCTTGGTTTCAACCATGGCATTTGTTTCAAACCTTCTTCTTAATTAAATTAAATCAAAATGCCAAGCCTTCGTTTGTTTGCAAAATAAATGCTTATGCTTTTTTTGCACCTCTTTTGTGACGGGACACTGGTTGTACAATTTTGTTAATAAATGGACCAATTTAAGGCTAGTTAGAGCATCTTCACCTGGACCTTTAAAGGAGCCCCTAAAGCCCCATTGGGCACGAGTACACGAATTTCGGCCACACCGGCACCCCTCAAAGCTCCAGTCCAGCCCAAATCTTGTCAGGCACCATCGAGCGGGCCTTCAACTTTGGGGGTATGACGTCCGCACCGCTCCTCCGACAGGTATGACCCGCGTGTCATCGACACGAAATGGTTTCTTCCCAGCTTAATGACGCCATGCAGGAAACCTGTATCCTCGCATTAAATGGCACCACTTCCCCAAGTGGCGCATGCAGATGGCGCAACACCGCAGCAGAGAGCGCGTCAATTTAGTATTGGTCAAAAGCGGCGCGATGGTCTATGAGGTGGACGGCGCAGTGAAGCGTCCCCTCGTCGCAGCGCCGCAAAGCCCACACGACAGTCATGCTTGTTGTTGGAGTAATGGCGCACTCTCAGCCCCGCTCATTCGGCCAGCTATAAAATGTCACCATCGGCCCTCCCGTCTCTCCCACACTCCACCGTCCCTCTCCCCTTGCTCTCACATGGATTATCCATGTCTGGGCGCCGCGGTGCTAGTGCCCATCCGACAGCGGAGGACTACGAGCGATGCCGCCGACTTGACGCGGCGTCCGTGGAGTGCTGCGAGCATCGCAACCAGATGCGGCGCATTCTGAGGCTCCGGCAGAAGGCGGTCCGGGATATAGCGCCTCCACCTCCACCGCCCCCGTTGGACATGCCTGACAATGGTCGTATGATGACGCTCGAGGAGGTGGAGCACCACCTACTAAACAACCACCTGGAGCCAGTCGACAGCCGCCTTTCACCGGGCAGGCGCGGCTAGACTACATCCAGCTGTTGTGCCAGGCCAAGATGGCTCAGGTCATGCCATGCCAGGGGAGGAGCATCCCCTGCCGCATTTCAAACGCGTCGGCGCCCTACTGGGACGACGTGGTGTAGTCCGAGTACAACGGCCGCCTCCACAGCTTCTCCACCACTGCATAGACCACGAGCCGCCTGACGAGGTGTCCGACGAGGAGGATCCACCTCTTCCACCACCAAGTTGCGTCGGTCACTGATATCGATTCCGGCTAGAATTAGGGTCTTCAAGATTCTAGTCATGGAAAGCTTTCTCCACGGCCTACGTCGATCATTGATATCGACGTTGCCCGAGAATAGCGGCACGACCGGTGAGATTGTCATCATTTAGGTGTAGGTTTTAGTTTCTGTTTTTAGTCAAGTTTATATCCAAAATTATATTTTGTTCAATAAAAGGTGTATCAAAAAATTAAAAAAATTGATCGGCCCGACGGTTTGAAAGTGTGCCGGTGTGGGAAGCACAAAAAACAACGCGAAGTGTCCAACACCTCAAAAGGGATTGAGTAGTGCCGGACGCATGTTAATGCCCGGTGGAGAGTGGAGAGTCGGGTTCTCAATCATTCGAATGCGAGATCCGGGAATAACTCCTTAGTTCTAGAAGAGGAATATCCGAGAGAACATCGCATACACATACTCCAGTATATTCTGACAGTTTTGTGGTCAAGCTTGATTTCAAAAACTAATGGTCGATGGATCGATGGTGGTTTCGACAGTAATCTTGCGCGGGTTGGTATCAGAGAGAATTTTGTGGGAATGTGGGCTTTTATTTCCTTTCACTTTCACCTGCTATGATCAGCTCTTGCGACTGTAGATTATAATGATTGATCCGCTGCCTATGTTCTCTCTCTAGTTGGAGATAGGTTCGTGGTACTGCTGCCACCTGTACAAATGCTGATCGGTCGACGCGGCCGGCCTTTATTTCATGCCCTGGGTGTCGACACCAAAGGAGAAATGTCAACAAAAGAGATTACGTCAATACTACTCATCTAACACGCATGCTTATTTCGTTCTTGCAAACAGATTCAGCCAACTAGCATTGACTTTAGACTTGATCGAAAAGTGATCACCACCAATTACCAGATCAGCCTGCAAGGAGGTTGAGTGGCCTGGCGCGCCACTGACTCACTGCCAAGTTGGAAGCACAGGCACGTTGTGCTTCTTTCGATCAGGCACATGCTTTGATTACGAGAACGGAGCCAAGGGGATTGCCGGATTGGCTACTGCAGCAGCCCATGGTCACGTGTTAGTCAAAAAGCTCCGATCCGATGCCATGTGTATATACGGCGGCCGCACGCCAACTGCGGTTTTACTCGTAGCCAGAAATGATCTGCTGATAATAGCGACACGAACCCCCCTGTCTCTTTAATTACAGGTTCGATTGCTTTTGAATTTTCCAAAGGATTTAGCGGTATTTTATTTCATATAGGACATTCTTACGTACGGGAGGTCCTTCGGATCAAGAATTTGAACTCTGACATTTGTGCCAACTGTTTCCTAGGACATATTTTGTTTGCTTGTAGTTAAGCTCCCCTAGGGAAATCCGGTCTGTTATTCCGTGGTGCGGTAGAACAAAAAAAAAAAAGAATACTGTCAACACATGGTAAAATTTGAATTTACACATGGCCAAACATCTCATGAAAACGTAGAGAGAAAAAAAAAACATATCATGACAATGTGTTCATCCTATTTCTTAAAATCATGTGTTCCAAACTTCCAGAGCAGAGTGGGTGCCTATTAAAATTATGCGGTGTAATCTATATATCCAATTTCTGGATGACCGAAATTAAGATAACCCAATAACAGTTGTATTCTATATTCGGAGAAATTGCACAATCGCATCTCATATATTGAAGAATAAGCATCGACGGTTCCAAACTTGTCACCATATAACTAAAAGAAGTAAGGACGAAAAACATACACTCAGCAATGAAAACATGGTATACAGCTAGCGGGGCCATGACATTATAGTGTAGTTTTGTTGTTTCCCCGAAATAAAGTAACAAATAAAGATGGTCCGATAAATCTCCATACATCACTTGTTGTTGGGAAGGTGCAGCTGTAGAGCATCACCCTAGCAAACATACTTTGAATTCTGGTGTTCACGATCTCATGTAAAACTAGTTGATACCCCGCGCGTTGCGGCGGGCATTGGAGATGATTTTTTTGTATGCAAAAAATAGTATTGCAATTTGTGAAAATAATCTTCTTTTGAACTTACTGTTATGAAGTGAAAGCCAAACTGCAATTTTAGATCTTCGTGCTAGTGCTTGTGCATTTTAGAGAACACCCGTGGCCACAATAGGGATCATGCAAAGTAACTTAAAATGTTTAGACGTGCTAACTCTGCCATAAATAAAATTTAGTCGTCAGATATGATTACGCGAAGCAATCAAGCAACATGCATCAATCAAAGATAACAAAATGGGAGATAGAACACAATAGTAGAACACAACAGAGTGTGAAGCCCATGACAATAGTGCAACCAAAAATGATGCTAGTGATGTTTGATTGTAGAATAAACCTAGAGCTGATTCGTTAATTATTTTTTGTAGAAAATTTGGTTTATGATCAAGTCCACCAAGAGCAATCTGGGTTACAAAACTTACAACACACCTGAATCACCTACGAATCCAACATGACCTTACAAAAAACATGAATCAGCATAATATCTGACCAAATTCAGAAGTGACTTGTCTTCTGGCGTTGTACTACGACTGTTGTGCCAAACTTGCATAGTGGGGGCAATATGTGGAATGTGTCGAGATTGGCATAATTTGGGCACTCATGTGCGTCTCTTCTGATGCCCGCGGTAGTTGAAGGCGACATGCCTAACCTTCGGTAAGATGCATAAAAGAGATGAAAGAAAAGCTTTTCAACTGATCCTACATTATTCATAGTAGTATATATATATATATGAAAATAATTTTAAGTGCACACGTGAAAGTGAAAAGAACTGAAATTTCAAGGTAAAAACTTCTAACCTCAATTTCTTGTAAACATTTATCATGACACGGATGATAGCCTCTCTTGTCTCCAGACCATATATATTGTTAGCATATCAGTGGCAGTAAGAATGCAGAATATAGATTCCTATGTAGGAACAGAAAAGTAAAGAAAGGAGAGCAAGAGAGTAAATTGAGTACAACATCACACCATCTTAATTACCGGCTAGGACAGAACGGATTAACCTTACGCCCTGAACCAAAAACAAAAACAGTGCAGCATTTCATACCCCTCTGCTAGGAAAATACTCCAAGCGCTAGAAACACACCTGAGGATGGGGTTTCAGATCATTATTCATATGTGAATTTGGTGGTGTATCATCATCTTTCATTCTTTCACCTGATGGGGTAGAATGGTTGGGAATGGGAGTGGTTGGGGGTTAAAAATGAGTAAGTTCGTGGATTGAGAGAAGGGGAGAAATAATGAACCGGTGCGAAGGTGAATCGGCTCTCCAAGTAATCAATGGATTTTAAAACAATTACTCTGACCAGTTCCTTGGCGTGGATCAGGGGAAGAGAAAGTGGACTGAGAGAAGGGGAGTACGTACTTCGGTTACTAAATTAATTTCTCTGGTCCTATGGCGCTGAAAAAAAGTTCACGGTCACATGGTGAGATGATAAGTGATAGAGGATTTGTCAATTATATGGATGATGACGTGGATGCTTTGCATGTCAAGCTTGCAAACATTAAATCCACTTAGTGGGGATGAACTTTATAGATATTATAGATTAGATATTTGCTTGGTTACTAAATACTTTTGGTTGCTTCGTACTACTGCCACCTGTACAAAAAAAAAGTTTGACATTAAAAGGCAGAGGGGTCTCTGTTGAATCCCTTAGGATCATCTAGGGTTAGATCATACGAATAGCACTTTAGGGTTTCTGTTCTTTTCACGATTGAGAGAGAGAGAGACCGAAGGGAGAGAGAGAGATAGGAAGGCAACCTTCTTCTTGGCTCGAGGAGCCAGCGGTGCCGGCCATGGTGGACAGTGGCCGGTGGTGAGAGAATGGCGGCGGGGTGTAGGTGCTTCCCGTCGCTGTCCGGCTCTCCTTGATTGGTAGGTGGAGGTGGTGGCCACGACTGTCTTGGCGTGCGTGCCCTAGTGGACCCCACCTCCCTTTTATAGCCGGTGCGACAGGGGCCCTAACCCAACAGATTGGTCGAGCGCCCCCGATCAGGGCGCTGGATCATGGGTCACCGTGGACCGTTGGGTCCAACGGTTGGAGATCAACCTAACATTCTCCCCCTTGATCTCAACTTTACTTTTACCTTTTACTTTACTCGTTTCATCACAGATCGATACATAGAGCATGTTTCATCGTCTCAGCTCAATTGCTGATAGAATCAGACAGCTATAATGTACGTCTCCATTCAGAAATAGTTTCTTTAATCTTTTTGGGCCTCTTTATTGTCCGGAAAACATATAGACTATACCATAAACCCATGTCGACTATGTGTTCTCTAAACACACTGGGCGGTAAGCCTTTAATTAGCAGATCTGCAAACACTTGTGTGTTTCTTTTATCTGTTCCTCTTATGCTCCAAGCATTAACATAATTCCGGACTTTCTCCTTTACAACGTATAACTCTGTTTTCATGTGTTTGGCACCACACTTGACTCGTTGTCTTAGGAGTGAATTACCTAATGGTTATTGCTGTTGTCAACCATTATCAATTCCGGGTACAGGTTTCCTTAACCATTTTGCCTATCCCTCAGCCTCATATGATGCTATAACATGTCTTTACATCATACTGATGTCAAGCTTTTAATTCTTTGGAGCTTTTCCACACAAAAACTCCAAATGTGAAAATTTAGCGACAATTGTGGATTTCGCTATGCATTTCACAAATTCTTCCTTTATACTCACAACCTTTTGAGAGCACTATTATATGTCTATCTTTGTACTCACAACCATTTGAGAGCACTTGTTTCTTTTAGCATGAGGCCGATATCTTTGATTCCATTCCAGTGATCTATATCTGGATTGGACATTGCCAAAACAACCCGGATACGTGAATTGTCAGGGTAATATTGAGCAACCAACAGCGGAAGCATATGGTACCATATCCATTTGATCCGTTCTATGTTATCTCTTGGAACACTAAAGTTCCCAATTCCATTACCCTTATCAATAAGAACAGGCGTAGGTTTTCTCGACATGCATGCTATAGAGACTTCTTCTCAGCATGTCCATGTGATATTTCTAATACCCCTTTTCTTCTTTTCTCAGTAAATCTCGATACTTATAACGAGAGACACTCTACCGAGAATACTCTTTTGAGGACAAGAACTTCTTTTCTCTGCCGGTAGCAGATTGACATCACCACTAGCAAGTAGGATATCATCCACATACACGGGATTAGGAAATGAATTTCCCATTCTATGAGTTTGCACAAATGCGATTGTCCTCTCATTTTCTGTAACCCAAAATAACTTCTGATTCTAGAGACTTGCTCTAGTCTATCAGATTCCTTGTGTTCTTTACTTTCATCTGATGTAACTCAGGTCACTATGTGCCATTAGCACTTATTATAATCTGTTTATTCTCTTAGCGCAAATCTTTCGATTTAAAATCGCTTTTCACATATTTCCTTTGGAGTCACATTGGTGTTGTAGACCCTTTATAGCCTACTGTTTTGGCTCCATTGGAAATTACTTATGAGTCCCAAAATATCGCCGGGATTCACATAGTCTCTAATCATTAAGACGAGTAGACACTTGTCAAAAACGATTGAGCGCTGCTTTTAATTTCTGTAAATGAGGTGGGATCAAACTTCATTTAAATTTCTCTGATATAGACTTTATAGTCATCTGTTTTTCTCATATAGGGATGTAGTTGCTCTATCATTGCCTAGAGGCAATTAATTCTGTAGTCTTCTATTGCCCAAAGGCAATAGCTGTTACAAGGACCTAAAACACAAGATCCATGTTTACTTGTTCATCTCTTTTATGAAGCAACAAGCTCCCCCAGATAAAAAGTATTCGAGCCTTAGGTATGTTCATACCATGCTCCCCCAGATTACTCCATTTTCTCCAAAATGGTGTATCCTTAATCCTTTTAATTTGGGTTTATGCTGTCAATCTGTCTTCTTTATGGTACTTTGAGTACCGTCCTTAGTCTCCTTTCGGAGCTGTAAAATATCCAAGAATACATCTATCTTTTTACTTTAGGGGTATCATTATTGTGATCGTCGTACTCCCCAGATGATCACAATTCATCATAGATCACTTAGGGGAGTCTATTCTGTAATACTCTCTATCTCCCCCTCGAAATGTGGCAAGAACCTTTTGCCACAATTTCGAAACTTTGATTATCTGCTTTATTCAAAATGAAGTTGTCTTTTAATGTATGGGAGTACTTTTTCCTTATTCCCTTTTCAAAACTCAAAAGAGTTCTTTCTCAATGATACTTTTTGCAAGTCACACTTGCATACCATTCTTAACTTGAGGTTCATTTGTAACTTTATTCTCTTTTGACTCATTAAGTGTTTTATAACTATGACACATAAAATGTGCAATCGATATAAAAACACATGAGTCGTCACATCTTTCTCCTGTCATACAGGATAAGTCCTTTGTCAAAATTTTCTCCCGCCATGCGGGTATTTTCCCAGACTTTTCCCACCACGTGGGTATTATTATCGTCTTTTCCCGTCATGCAGGGATTATCATCTTTTCCTGTCATGCGGGTATTATTGTCTTTTCCCGTCATGCGGGTAATGAAGAGACATAGATGCCACAATTGGCTCTTTAGACTGCATATATTGAATCATCAAATTCAGAAATAAACCTGAATACTCTTTTATACACATGCTTAATCCAACGTTAGTCAAATTAAGCAATCATGTTGCTCGTTTAAAATTTTTCTTTATATAGAGTACATGAAAGAAATTCGTTAAACAAGACCCAGAATGATTTCTTTCTTTTCTGCATAGAGGGTACATGAAAGACATTTGTCAAACAAGACTCTCGATGGTCTATTTGTATTCTTGGATAAACATCCAAGAATTCTTTTTCTTTTACAGTCATTCTTTAGAGAGAACATACTCTCTCACTTTATGACCCTTCTTGGTCATCTTTCGGGTCACAAGTACCCATCCTTTTGCTTTCACGAATGAAAACATGAGAATCTTTGTCTGAGAAAATATTCAATAATAATAAACAATAATGAGCATAAAATTAACCCTACATTTTTCTGGTTAAAGATGTCCACATTAAAACTTTCTTTTATATTCTAAATCACCGTTGGGCAGAATTAGAATGAAACATTTTCTTTCTACACTAATTCTACATCACCGTTGGGCAGAAATAGAATCAGTGCACAAAACTTATAAACAGTATGATGCTAAAGTTTCTATTGCAATAAAGAACTCTGTTCAGAAAATAACATTATCATCAACTCTATTGCAGCGGAAACAAGAAATATACATATTTCTATGGTTCAAGAGCATTTCTTGATCTTTTATCTTTTCTCTGAAAATTGATCACTTAGATGCAAAATTATGAGAGATCTAGCCCTTTGACTATAGAAATCATATAATTATAGTACTGCTATCATCAACGTTGGTCAGAAAATAACAATACCATAATTAATCTGTTAAACAAGTGTTCCAATTTAATTAGAGGAGAGTCCTTTTATTTTACAGTAGAAACTGTAAAATATTTTCTGTATTTCACAAACATTGCACTGTTCTGGTCCGTTCTCTAAACAAATTCATTGAATTTGAAAAGAGATCATCTTTTAGCAAAATCTTTGTCATGAAAGACTTTTCTGTTCTTCAATTAAAATTCTCCTAGAGAATTTAATTAAAGATCTAAACAAATTCACTGAATTTGAAAGAGATCATCCTTTTAGCAAAAAACTTTGTCTTAAAAGACTTTTCTGTCCTTTAATTAAAATTCTCCTAGAGAATTTAATTAAAGATCTAAACAAATTCACTAGAGGAATCTGTATATCTTTTCTTTTGATCTCTAAACAAATTTTCTCAGTGAAAACTTTAACAGAATCATAAACATTGCAATAATCACTTTAACATGCTCCTCTTAAAATTTTAATTCTCACTTTCAACTCTTTTAACCTTTTAAATTTTAAAAGGAGCACATTTCTCTATTTGCAGCAGAAAAAATATGAATTAAAAATTCATGAACTTTATACTTTGCAGAATCTTTTCTTTTACTTTTCTTTTTCCTAAACAAATGAATTCGTTGGAAAAAAATTGAATAGGAAAAAGTAGATGAAATTTGCCTAAACTTTGGACAAAAACAAATAAACAGCTTCTGAAAAATAAATAACAGAGTAAAACAGATAAAATTACTTTCTGTAATTCGCGCGGCCCAGCCCACGGCCTTTAACTTTCGGCCCACGGCCCTTTACACTAAGCGCCGCGCGTGCGCGTCGCGCAATGCGGCCCAACGGCCCACGGCCGCTCTGCTTTTGGCCCGGAAGCCTGCTGGCCAGCTAGGGTTGCTCCTGGTGCATCCTGGCCGTCCATCTGGATCCGACGGCGCCGCGTCATTTTCGCCCGAACAAAAAAGGCCAGGTCGGCCGCGGGAGGGGAAACCCTAGCTTCATTTCCCCCCCCCCCCCCCCCCGCGCGCCTCTCCTCACCTGCATCTCTCTGCGCCGTCGCCGTCGCCGGAGACGGTGACCGTGGACGGAGACGACGACAACCGCCACCGCGGCGCGCCCCTCCAGCTCCTCTTCCCCCCATCTTTTCTACCCCCTGGGCCGGAGTAGGTCCACGCGAGAAGATGGCTCGGTGGTCTCTCTCTCGCCGGTCGCGCGTTCCCCCTGGCGGTGGGCGCGCCGCCGTCGAGCGGAGAGGCCACTGTGCCCTTTTCCTTTGCCCCCGAGAGGGTGATTCCTTCTTCCGACGCCTCGGCTTGCCGATGCGCGTCGGATCGAGAGGGATGGCGCGGCCGAGACGGCGGCGCACTTTGCCGGCGAGCCCGAGGGCCTCCGGTGAGTCCTTTTCTTTGCCCTTTGCCTCTTTTCTTTGGATCTGGCATTAGGGTTCTTCGGGGAGGGGATGCTTTTCTATTTGATTTCTTTCTTTGATGATTCTCTGTCAATTTCTTTGCTACCGAAAAGATCTAGAACCCTAGGAAGCTCTGATACTTATAACGAGAGACACTCTACCGAGAATACTCTTTTGAGGACAAGAACTTCTTTTCTCTGCCGGTAGCAGATTGACATCACCACTAGCAAGTAGGATATCATCCACATACACGGGATTAGGAAATGAATTTCCCATTCTATGAGTTTGCACAAATGCGATTGTCCTCTCATTTTCTTTAACCCAAAATAACTTCTGATTCTAGAGACTTGCTCTAGTCTATCAGATCCCTTGTGTTCTTTACTTTCATCTGATGTAACTCAGGTCACTATGTGCCATTAGCACTTATTATAATCTGTTTATTCTCTTAGCGCAAATCTTTCGATTTAAAATCGCTTTTCACATATTTCCTTTGGAGTCACATTGGTGTTGTAGACCCTTTATAGCCTACTGTTTTGGCTCCATTGGAAATTACTTATGAGTCCCAAAATATCGCCGGGATTCACATAGTCTCTAATCATTAAGACGAGTAGACACTTGTCAAAAACGATTGAGCGCTGCTTTTAATTTCTGTAAATGAGGTGGGATCAAACTTCATTTAAATTTCTCTGATATAGACTTTATAGTCATCTGTTTTTCTCATATAGGGATGTAGTTGCTCTATCATTGCCTAGAGGCAATTAATTCTGTAGTCTTCTATTGCCCAAAGGCAATAGCTGTTACAAGGACCTAAAACACAAGATCCATGTTTACTTGTTCATCACTTTTATGAAGCAACAAGCTCCCCCAGATAAAAAGTATTCGAGCCTTAGGTATGTTCATACCATGCTCTGATACCATTGTTGAATCCCTTAGGATCATCTAGGGTTAGATCATACGAATAGCACTTTAGGGTTTCTGTTCTTTTCACGATTGAGAGAGAGAGACCGAAGGGAGAGAGAGAGATAGGAAGGCAACCTTCTTCTTGGCTCGAGGAGCCAGCGGTGCCGGCCATGGTGGACAGTGGCCGGTGGTGAGAGAATGGCGGCGGGGTGTAGGTGCTTCCCGTCGCTGTCCGGCTCTCCTTGATCGGTAGGTGGAGGTGGTGGCCACGACTGTCTTGGCGTGCGTGCCCTAGTGGACCCCACCTCCCTTTTATAGCCGGTGCGACAGGGGCCCTAACCCAACAGATTGGTCGAGCGCCCCTGATCAGGGCGCTGGATCATGGGTCACCGTGGACCGTTGGGTCCAACGGTTGGAGATCAACCTAACAGTCTCTACCTTATACATACATCAGGGTATTACAAAAGTAAGTTGTACAGAGAATGACAATTGCCAATCACCCAAAAGAAAAGAAAAAAGAAGCTTCAAGCACCTAACAGCTGAACCCATTGCATCAACTTGGCTAGATCCTTGCCTGACCTCCTAGAATTGAACACTCTGTCATTCCTTGCGTGCCATAGCGTCAGCCGTCAGGATGCAGGCCGCGAAGCAAACCGGCCAAGCGCGGTTGATCGATCGACGCGGCCTTTATTCAAGCCAAGGGTGTCGACATGAAAAGAGAAAAGTCAAAAGATCAGTACTATAGTAATCCATCTAATGCGTGATCATTTTCGTTCTTGAAAAAACAAATGCAGACGATTAGTACTATTGCTTAAGATTGCTATAAACTGACAACAATGATTTATTTCTTGCCTTATCCCCTGATACTATGGCAACTTGTGAACAGTTGCTGTTTTAAGAGTTACAAGTGAGTACATGGCACGGTAAATGGTTTTCATGGCCAAAAAAATTAAAGAAAGAATAAAAAAAACTTATCATGAAAAAATCTAGTGAAAAAAACATATCATGACAATGTGTTCATCCTATTTCTTAAAATCACGTGTTCCAAAAGAGAGTGTAAGTGGCTATTAAATTAGGCGGTGTAGTTTATATCTCCAATATATATCTGGATGACCTAAATGTAGATAACCCAGTATCAGACATATCCTATATTCTGGGAAATTGCACAACCGCATCTCATGATCTTGACGAATAAGCACCGGCAGTTCCAAACTTGTCACCATATAACTAAGGATGAAAAACATACACTCAACAATTAAGACAAAATACAGCGAGACCATGACATAGGCTCATAAAGACGGTCTCATAAATCTCCATACATCACTTGTAGGTGGGAAGGTGCAGCTGTAGAGCATCACCCTAGCAAGCAACCATACTTTGAATTCTGATGTTCACGATGTCATGTAAATTTAGATATTTGCTTGGTTAATTACTAAATACTTTTGGTTATCAACCGTTGCTTGGTAGTACTGCCACCTGTAGAAATGTCGATCAACCGACCCGGCCTTTATTCAAGCCCAGGGTGTCGACAAGAAGGGAGAAAGGTTAAAAGATCAGTACTATAGTAATCGGGTCTAACGAATGATCATTTCGTTCTTGAAAACAAAATCAGACGAATTGTACGATTGCTAAAGATATTGTTGCAGACTGACAACAATGATTCTTTTTTTGTCTTATGCCCTGATATATACTAAGGAAAACGTTTAAGTTAGGCCGACCTACGCGTGCGATCCGTAGGTCGCCTTGCTCGCATCAGCGGTGCGTACGTCCCACCTGTGTTTGGACCTACCATGTACCGTATTTTCGCCGCGCGGCTGTAGCCAGCGCTGTTCTTCTTTTTTTTTGCATGGATAGCCAGCGCTGGTTGCTGTATGCATGCAGCTAGCTGATCTAGTTCTCCAAAAATTTATACGAGTAGCTAGCTTCTGTTGTTGTACACTTGTCTATAGGTAGGTACGGAGTACTAGCTAGCCTTTTTTTCACACACTATAGGTAGTTTCTCAAGCTTTTAGTAGCATGTGCATTACTAGGCTAGCTAGTTGCATATTTTAAAACAGAGCTAGTTGCATTCTACTAGCTGCTTAAATGTAGTGCAAGGTCCTGGCCGTGGTGTTTGCTCGTCCTGGCATGCTGGCGATCACTCCGAGTAGTTGCTAGTCGGATACGGTGTCAAATCGGCGAGACCTGTCTGCGATGATGGTGTAACAAAGTTTTCTTTCGTGATTTTTTAATATTTCTTACATCATTATTTTTTGTTGTTGTCGTTGCTTGTGTTGTTTGTTGATATAGCTCGTGATTTTTGTTGTAAATGAATCTAAAGTAAAATATTTGTTGATAAGCCACTTTTGTTGATGTGAACATTTTTTTTGTTGCAAGCGTTTATGATTGTTGTTGAAATTATTCGTAATTTTTGTTGTAAATAAATCTATAAAAAATATTTTTATTTAACCATTTTTAGAAAATTGCAACATATTTTTGTTGTTGTAATCATTTGTGATTTTTATTAAAATAGTGTGTGATTTTTGTTGCAAATGAATATGCATCAAAAACTTTTTGTTTAAGCTTATTTTCATTTGGTGTACAACATTAATTTTTTTTGTTGTAATCATTTGTGATTTTTGTTAAAATTGTTGGTGAGTTTTGTTGTAAAGCAATCTGCAGTAAAAAAAATATTGTTTAACCACTTTTTTTGTAACGTTACTTTTTTCAAAATGTTGCGATGATTTGTTGCAATAGTCAAAAATATTTGTACTCTGACCGAGATTTTTTGTTGTAAAAGTTTATTTTTTTGTTGAAATTATTGGTGATTTTTGTTGTAAAAACTGGAATGCACTGCTGTGTAGTGCGGGTTGATTCCAGGAAACGATAGGGACAAATTTGAAAAACTGCAATGCACTGCTGTGTAGTGCGGGTTGATTCCAGGAAACGATAGGGACAAATTTGCAAAACTGGAATGCACTGCTGTGTAGTGCGGGTTGATTCCAGGAAACGATATGGACAAATTTACAAAACTGCGATGCACTGATTTCGGAACATACGATCTAGATCCAATGGTGTAGCAGGGGACCTAGGATATGGCGCGCTAGGGCGACCTACGCCTAGCGTTCGCCATATACTAAGGCCACATGTGAACATTTGCTGTTTAAAGAGGTACAAGTGGAGTACATGACACGGTAAAAGGTTTTCAGGGCCAAGAAATTAAAGAAAGAATCAAAAGAGTGTGCATATATACCATGATCCGGCGGTAACCATCATCGTGCACTGACCACTGACCAGGTTAGACTAGATTGTGTGTCTCTGAAGGTATGACCAGGTTAAAAACGAATGGTAATCGGAAAGATTTGAATATGAGAAAGTGGCAGTGACTCAATTAATTAACTGCCAAGCTGGAAATACCATCACGTTCGTTTCGATCGGGCAAAGATGACGGGGTGCTGTGCACATGATGGCCACATGTTAGTCAAAAGCTCCGTTCAGATGCCATGTGTATATGGCGGCCGGCTGCACGTCATATATAGTAGACCAGATCTCCAAAACCATACATGCGGTTTTACTCGAATGGTCCCGCTGACTGTGACACCACCCGTCTTTAATTTTACAGTCTCATATGCTTTTGAGCCCAGCTAGTATATTTGTTTTGGAAATATGCCCTTGAGAAATTGCTTGACGAATGTAAGCACTTGCATTTCCAGACCTGCCAGCAAAATCTTACCCAAAAAAGAAGTAAGGGACACAAAACAGTAACGCTCAACAATGAACACATCGTATGCATTATAGGTTCATGTCATTTATACTTCAGTCAGTCTTGATATTTTGCATATATAACAAAGTATTCATAAATCAACATAATCACTTGTTGGTGGGAAGGTGTGGCGGTAGGGTGTCACCCTACCTACCGTACTCCCCGACCTTCACGTTTAGACACATGGACGTGCTAGGGGGCTGGTGCAAGTGATAAGGGTGTACGAACCAAAATCTTGGTGTTGACGAAGTCAAGAGCACAAATAGGAAGGTGATTTGGGCAGAATATGTAAAAAATATTTTTCTAAGTTTGATGAGAGATAATAAGAGAGAGAATAGAAGCGGGTTGTAAAATAATAGCTAATCGTAGAACATGCTCCAATACACTTTGTTAGAGTGCTCAGTAGAATCAAGAGCATCAAGACTAATAAATTCGTCGCTAAGGAGACACACAAAATGTTAATTCATTTCGGCACATGGGACCATATGCTTCATATACTTCTTCCACCAGAAAATAACTAACGCATACAACTCCATATTTTGTGTGCGCACATAAGGTTTGACGGAAAACCAACTTTTTTTTTGGCATATGTAAAAAAGACAAATAAATATCTCGTGAAAAGCATTTGTTATTACTAAATTTTGTCTTTTAGACAAGACACAAAAAATTGATTTCCCCTCCAAGAGCACATAGAATATATATTGATATGTACGTCAAATATTTCGTTGATTTTATTTTGAAAATTTGAAAAGTTTAAAATAAAATTTTAAAAACTGAGAGAATATGCTCCGGGTGAACGCCACTGGGACAACTTGTGTACTAGTACTCTGGTAAACAACTTGAGTAGCTGTCGAAGCCAAAAAAGAGTTGACCAAGTAGTTTCAGTTCTTATTTATTTTGTAGCGTGCGTTTTGTGCCCGTGGTCGAGGTGTCATGCGTGTCAGTACGTGTCGTACGTTCGGCTCAAACTTGATTCCAAATTCCAAAACCAAAGCCGATGGTCCGATCGGCTCATGAATACGTAGACTGTTCATCCACAGTTGGACACCACCGCATAAACCACGGCCGGAGGCCAAACTGACGCGGCGCGGATACACCCTTATCACTTACACATGAGCTGGCAAGCACACGGCCCCACACGTCATCGACCTCAAAGCTCCCCCGAAACGCGTACGAACGGCCTTCTCTCCGCCAAAGCCTATATATACGCCCTCTCTATCTCCAGCCGTAGTTAAAACGAGATCCCCCTCTCGTCTCCGTCGTCTCCTCCGCCAACTCTCTCTCCTCCCCGCCGCAGATTTTTTCCCCCTCCCGTCTCCGGGAACACCGCGCGAAGCAAGGGTTTCGTCCTCGAAACCAGTCCAGGGTCCGCCCGCGAGTGCATGGCAGTGAGCCTCCTGGCCAATGACGTGTCGGACCTCTGCATCGGCAAGCCGGCCGTGAGGGCCCTCCCGCTCTCCGCGGCCGCCGGCGACCTCGCCGCCACGGTCCGCAAGGGGCCCCGCGCCGCCGCCGCCGCCTGCATCGCCGTCGGCCCCGCGCGCGGCGCCGTAGTGGGACGGGCCGGACTCGCCGACGTCCTCTGCCTCCTCTGCTCCTCCCCCGACGCGCTCGCCCGACCCGCCGCTGCGCTCGCCAGGCCCGTCTCCGCCCTCCTGCCCAAGGACGGCGCCGGCGAGGTGCGCCGCGTAGATCCCCGTTCCAGGTACGCAATAAGCCGTCCCGTTCCCAACCCCCTCTTGCTTTTCTTTATTACGGACTATTATTCTCTAATTTTGGCCGGTGGAAACGACGCGCTTTGGTCTTGGCCATGGCCGGTTCAAGATTGGAGTTTTGCCAACTTGGGACGAACCAAGTTACGAAACGACGAGATTAAAGTCAAGATCCTAAAGAAAACTGTTTTTTTCTTCGAGGCAAAGAACCTACTACTAATACTTAGTTAATAATATTATGATGCTTTAGATATGCAATGTTACTCTCTCTCTTGTAGTATATAATAATCTGTCGAGTGGCTGGTTTCAAAGTATAAATCTGACGATTCTGATAGAATTACGTGGAGAATTTGGTTTCCCACTGGAATATGCGGTGCGATTCGAACGAGTGGCTGGTATCCCGTAAGGAAAAAAGAGGGGGCGCCTCCGCCTCGGGTCGAAATCGTCCGACTCATCGGGGACGGGGGCTGATCCGCGTGGCCTCATCATGTGCCGATTGCGACATCCACCCATGTCTCCTTGCGAGATTCACGGTAGGATGCGTCGCTTCCATGGAGATTTTTCATGGCCTTCATGTGGCTCAAAAATTGCGCTTTTTGGTCGAATCTTGGACAAAAAAAACAGCATCTTTTTTTCTTTTAAGGATCTTTGATTTGATGTCTGCTGCAGCGGAATGTAGTAGGAGTATTACTGTATTAGGCTACTGTTTGGCGTTAGAGATCTGAAAAGTAAAAAAGTACAACCTTCTCTTAATCATGTATGTACATTACTAGATTTGTTTTGTTCAGTTTTACTGATCATTGTTACTGACCCTTCGTACAGTGTCTTGGAAGCGCTGGATGACATCTTGAGCGGCGCGCAGGTGCTCGCCGTCCCGATCCGCTCTGGCGGCCGCAAGAAGCAGCTCGCTGGCGTCGCCGGCGTCACCAGCGACTTCTGCTGGCTCACGCAGGAGGACCTCGTCCGCTACTTCCTGAACTCCATCTCCCTCTTCTACCATGTCGCCGCCCGCTCCGTCTCCTCCCTCGGCCTCGTCCGCCCCGACTTCCTGTCTGTGCGCCCCGACGAGGCAGCCCTGTCCGCCGTGCCCCTCATCCGCTGTGCCATCGCCACGGAGACCGCGGTCGCCGTGGTCAGCGCCGACGGCCACCTCGTCGGTGAGATCTCCACAGCGCACCTCGCGGCCTGCGACGAGACGGCGGCCGCGGCCATCGCCACGCTCTCGGCGGCGGACCTCATGGCGTACATCGACTACTTCGGCTCGCCGCCTGAGCACATCCTGCGGGCCATCAAGACCGGGCTCAAGTCCAAGGGCCTGGACGCCATGCTTGAATTCATGGAGGATGAGACGATGACCTCGTTCTCCCTCTCGTCATCCTCGTCCGACGAGGACACTGGCCGGGCGCTGAGGCGCCCTTCGTCAGGTAGCTTTGGGCGCCGGTCGACAGAGGAGCCCGTGGTGTGCAGCCCCGCAAGCTCGCTGGTGGCCGTCATGGTGCAGGCCCTCGCGCACCGGGTGAGCTACCTGTGGGTGCTCGACGAGGAGGACGACTGCCGGCTCGCCGGGATCGTCACGTTCGCCGACATCCTCAGGGTGTTCCGGGAACAGCTGCAGTGAGGCGGCCACTGCCGCGGGAGTTTTTGCAGTGGACCTGAACTCCGGAGAGGATTTGCTGTTGAATTGCGCCTACCTTGTTTCATTTGTCGTGAAATTTGATGATGACGAACTGCTTTTGATTCGTTCTTTGTTGAGAGACATGTTTCAGTTTGCTGTCTGTGTTTGCTGATGAACATCAAGACTTGCGTATGCTTTCATAATAAAGCAGCATCGTGCATTCGATGCTGTAGTATAATACTACTATTTCTCAATGTATGACGACATAGAAAGTAGTCATCCATACAATGCTGCATTTTTGTTTCATCCTATCCTACATAGGAAAATAGGCAGTACATTTTCTGAACCATGCCTAGAAGGTAGAGTAGGGCATCTTGTGCCCAAACTACTGTAAAGTCTGGACCAAAACTTATGCCAGTGCAGGCGACGAAGACATGTCCAGTGCGGTATGAAGATGTAACATCCTAAGGTTTTTAAACTTTTGAAAATTCAGAAAAAATCAAAACCTTGTGAAAATTTTATTTAATTTTGTTTTGGAAATTTCAAAACAAGCATGGCATGCATGATTTCCTTGCATTGTTGCCTTGAATCTTAATCTTTTGTTAAAAAGAAATAAATTACTTTGCTTATATTTGAAAAGTTTAGAAACAACCACAAATGCCAATATAAATACCCAAGGGTATGTTGGTATTTAAAGTGGTGAATATTATCCCAAATAGTATATTTTGGTAAAGGTTAATTTTACAATTTTGTTTGAATCCATTTGGATTCATATTTCAAAAGTTATTTGAAATTCCCGAAAACAGAAAAAGAAAAGAGTTCAAAAAAAAAATAGGAAAGGGCCACTTCGGCTGAAGCCAGCCCAGCGTCGGCCCGGCATCGTCCTCGGCACCAGCCCATCAGCAGCCCGCACTCCCTCCCCTTTTCCTTTTTTCCTTCCCTCGCGGACAGGTGGGGCCACCTTGTGAGGAACGACGACCATGTCTGCGGCATCGTCTTCTTCCCCAAATCGCGCGTCGTGAATGCCCGATTTCAATTCGTTTAAATTCGTGATTTTAAGGCCGCAATCACCGTGGCCGTCTACACCTACAAGTACCCCTCCCCCTCGCCTCACTTTGTCCCCGAAGAACCACCCCTCGAGAGCCGCCAGGCTGCCCGTGCTCGAGCTCGACGTCCGCCACGGCCGCCGGCGTGATCTTTTTCCGGTGAACTACGACGTTCCCAAGCCCTCCTGTCGCCTCCTCCCTTTTTCTTGCACCCTTGCGAACCTCTTTGATAAGGTTTGCTAATTGTTTGCGCCTCAGGTACTCGGCTTCGTCATCGACAACCGCCACCGCCCGCTGGAGCTTCTCCGGCAAGCAATTCGAGGAGGAGAAGAGCACCTCGGACGCCATCGTCGCGCCACCAAGCCCGCCTCATCCTCCTGCACGCCGTGGTAAGGCCCACTCGCCCCCGCACCCTCTCCGATGGCCGGAACGCGCCTTGCCGCCGCGTCGCCGCCGCGGTTTAGGTCACTGGTTAGGGTTCCGGCGAAATGCGCCGCTCGTTTATGTTAGGATAGATCTCGGCCGTTAGATCTAGATCCAGCGGTCCGTTTTATTTTTGTTTCCGAATCGGTACCGGCGAATCAGAGGAGGCCACGTCATTGCCCAATCAGCGCCTAGTCAGCACATCGTCAGCAGCTAGTCAGCGCCCAGTCAGCAGATCCAGCCGATCGGAGATCGCCACGTGGACAAGGATTTTCTGGAATTTTCCGAATTAGTATTTTCTGTCTGTTTTGCAGAAAAACACCTGCACCTTAGTTTTATCATATCTTTTTCTCTATTTGTCCAAATTAGACAAATAATATCTTTTTGGAATCCTTAGAACCAGTAGAATCTTTCTGCTGTATTAGTTTTCTGTTTTGGCAAATTTATAATTATTCAATTTTCAAATGTAAAGTTTGAGTAATTTTGACATAACTTTAGTTTAAAAATAGTTTTTTGAGTGAATCCAATTGGTATAGCTTAGTTTTGAAGCCCTCTGTCCAGAGAGACCAATCGCATATTTTTGTAGTTAATTTGTTTTACAGTAGTATGTAATTTGTGTTTATTCCCTTTTTGGGAATTGTTTTGTGTTGTTATTATATTAAAAACCAGAAAACAATAGTTAGTATTTTACTTGTGATTTTAGATGCATTTCATGCATAGCATATTTTGTTGTATTGTTATTATTGTATTTATGTGTTTATGTGTGGCTTGTTTATTTTAATTAGATTATTCGGAGAGTCCGGAGAACGTTTGCAATTGTTGCACCTGCAACTCCTGCCAAGGCAAGTGATGCTCACTGCATAAATTTCCTAAGTATTTTGATATGCATTGTAGTTTACTTTTTCTAAGTAGAATTGGATGTCAGGTTTTATTACTATGCTATTCTAGACCTATTTAGTATTACTCCAAATATTCCTAAGTGTCTAGCACCTATTTGTTAACTTAGTAGATATCAACATTGCTATGCTGAAATTTAGTTTTATGAAAGTTGGTAAAGAAAATTCTACTAAGTTAACGAACCACCTGGGTGGATGTGGTATGTGGTGGAGGTTTATAGTTGAGTGGCTACTCGGGGCCATTTCTATGGTGGTTTTCACCCGAGATGCTCACTTGTGGACGGCCACCCAGGGACAAAGAGATCGAAGTTGCTCCAAGTGAAGATTACTTACCGTGCAGACACAAGTCATATGTGCTCTGTCTGGATTGAGTACGTTGAGTAGACCTGACCGGTCGAACAAGCAAATGTAATGGATGTAGGAGGTATTGTTCGGCCATCGGCACGGGAAAGCTCCTCTGAAAGATCCCGTCTCAATCTTCTCCTTTCCTTTTCACTTCAAGAAGGTCAAGGTCAGAATGGGCTGATTGAGTCTTGTGGTGAACGTGCACAACCTCTCGAGAGTGTCAAACTAAGTACTTAGCCGTGTCCCCGGTTACGGATAATTTTGAGTATCAGAGCAAGGATGTCAACAAGAGATCTCATCATTCCAATTTCATAAGTAAAAATTTGTTGAACTTGTGTGTGGAGAGATTCCTGGATATGTTCTATGGAATGATCTGATATTTAATTGAAAAGAAAAGTGTTGGAAAAGATAGGATAAAATTGGCTTTACGCAAAAATAGCCTTGAACTACACCAGCCATATATGCATATAGTTAATAGAAGTTTTTGCCTTATGAGTCCACAAGTATCACTTGCCAGATCCATACAAATGTTTCTGACCAATTTTTGGCTGCAACGCTTTTACTGTTGCAGGTTGTCTCGACGAAGAGTAAGGAACGGGTTTCGAGTCTGCAACCAACATGTTTTCGCCTGTGGCTACATGAAGATTGGGACTCCATGCAATAATATTTAGTATTCCGCCGTTATTTCTGTTTTATGCTAGCTTCGAGCCGTGCAAAGATGTAATGGATTATTTTAATTCTGGATTCAGACGTGTAATAAATTGATACAATGTTGTGATATTTTATCGTAAACCGTGTGTGCAAATGAATCGATCCAGAGGTTTGCACTATACACAGGGACTTGCCTATTTTTAAGTGCAGTTCCGCTACAGATGGTATCAGAGCACTGTGTTGCCTGTAGATTCGAAACCCTAGGTTTGGATTAGATCTAGGAAAAGACCTAGAATTGAAAAATATATTTTATTCAACCTTCTTAATATATATATATATATATATATATATATATATATATATATATTTGCAAGTTATCTTTTCTCATACTCTCATCTATTATCACATTCTAAGAAATCTTTCCTTCTTTAGCATGACCCATTTTGTGGATACAACTCTGGTGGTAGAAGAACAAAGGGGACGAAGACAAGACAATTGAAGTTTACAATTTCATCAAATCAATACATAGTCCTCACCAAGATGCACAACGATGAAGGTCAAAGAAGAACTTGAAGAAATTGAAGAAGACATAGATGAGACCACCACTGTAGTTACTTTGTTAGGACATCGCATAACGTGATAGTGTATTGAACATATCAATTTAGTTGGTGTGGCAATACTAGGTTGTTTGTTGTTGTGTTAGAACCAGGTTTATTGATGTTTGCTAGATGTTGTTTTCAAGATGAATTGCCTTGATCTGCTGGTTACAAGTAGAACTTCTTTATATTCTTTCTATCTCTACTCACCCCTGCTAAACCCAACCAGAAGCATCACCAACATGCCAACCGAAGTAACTTACCTCTTGGATTGCAACGATCGATAGCCACCTCCATGGAAAGACGCAACAAGAAAGCCAACAACTCAAGCATAGTATAGAAAGCCTACTAAACCAAAAAGAAGGATCAAAGAAGAAGCAGCGAAAGAATTACCAAAACATTATGAAGAGCTAGTAAATGCTATATCTATGGAATAAGGATGACGAGCAGGACTCAAACAGTTGAAGATAAAAGTTGACCCAACAAGGATTCGTTAATCACCCGATGGACCCCATTTTGAGGGGAAGAGTTAAGACTGCCCACAAAAGTTTCTTTTATGGGTGGTAGCCCACCCAGTTGTCAAAACCCAGAGTTTTCAAACCCATTCTTTCTAGCCTATTCGAATCTCGGGACGAGATTCCTTTTAAGGGTGGTAGTCTGTAACATCCCAAGGTTTTTAAACTTTTGAAAATTCAAAAAAAATCAAAGCCTTGTGAAATTTTTATTTAATTTTGTTTTGGAAATTTCAAAACAAGCATGGCATGCATGATTTCCTTGCATTGTTGAATTGTATCCTTGAATTTTAATCTTTTGTTAAAAGAAATAAATTACATTGCTTATATTTGAAAAGTTTAGAAACAACCACAAATGCCAATATAAATACCCAAGGGTATGTTGGTATTTGTAGCGCCCCGACCCCAGAATTATACAGAAAGGCTATGTAACCCACAGGATATGCTACACAATCGAAGGGCATGGAATTACCGCTCCCACGCAACACATCGATCGTGCCATAAACACTGGCATAGCTATCAATGTATAAAACAGAGATCAAGACTTGTGGAACAACTGGCACATTACAGACTCTACGACACAAAAAGATCATATAGCAACTCATATATGAGAAAGATACAAATATTACACACAAAAGGGGTCACAGACCCATCAGTACATCATGCGGAAGCGAAGTAGTTGTCTAGTACAACAAGATCCAACATATGGCCTAAGAGGCCTACAAATAAACATAACCCTGCCAGCTTGTTCCGATGTCCCAAGCTGCCACCTGGGAACCCCGAACTACACGTCGATGTCCAGGAAGAAACCACCTGTGTGCTCGGTGTCGTCCTCCTCTGAAACAAATTATAAAGGCAGCAAAGAGAGACTGAGTACGACGTACTCGCAAGTTTAGTAGGGCGATATAGGCCCAATGCTGACGGAGGCTCTAAAGCTGTATAGTATTTACTTTTGCATAAAGCTAGTTTTCATTTTTAAAAGACATGACTGACCCACGGCATCGACTACTCAGAAGATTTTTTATAAAAGGGAGAAGAGAGTAACTTTTCATCTTCGGTTCTCTTTGAACCTTTAGTAACCAGAAACAACACTCGTCTCCACCAAGGCACTCCCTCGAATCACCCTCGAGGAAATGAACCTTTTGTCACACGTTGTAAATGCAACCTTTAGCTGCCAAATTTTAGTTAGGTTAAGATTCTCTATGATCCCGTAAATCCATTCCCAAGGCGTCCATAACCGTGGACACGGCTTTTCGAAAAGATTAACCCTGCAGGGGTGTACTACTTTACCCATTGGTACCGTCCGGCTCACCTGATTGGCCCTCTTCCGGGGAAGGCCGGCGAGTGGGCGCGGTTAAACCTTTACCTCGCGTGAGACTATCCAAGAATCATCTGTGGCGACAGGGCAAGTTTACCAGCCTATTTCAGCCCCTGCCCCCATCGCCACGCCCTAACACCACACACACCCTCTTCATCACGCCTTCGTCCACCTGCAACTCACACGCAAATGGAAAGCGCAAATCTAGAGGATCCTTGGATACGCCCGCACAAGTTATTCAGTTAGTAAGGAGCCCATACTCCCACCAATGGTAGCACGCTCAAACCTTGAGTCCGAAGACAGGAACTCGCACCTAGGGGCAAGAATGAGGCAACCCACCATCCCCGATGGCAACTCATCCAAGCCTTTTAAGCAAATTAATTAGGTACCAACAGTAACCACCATGTCCGAACATTCCATCAACAACATAAATAATGGAATTAAATCAACGGACATATATAGCATTCGACTAAGCATGGCTAAGAATAGCTAAGCAGTAGCTACAACAATTATATCTTTGTTTCAGGCCAACACATCAACCCTATGGTTCATAGGTAGGGATACATGTATTGGTTCGGGGAAAAACATGCATTCATAGGATATTCTAGTATTGACCAAAATGACATTGAATCGGATGCAATATTATGGTGGATAAAATAAGTTTATAAAACAGTAGGATGCTAGATGCCAAGAAGGTTAGGTTATCTCTTGCCTTGCTGCCGGGGTGTGTAGTACTACTCGTCGAGATAGGTAGGGGAAACCTCGACTCCGGAATCTATCGATACCCAATAATAACAGGAGAACAAATAAATAACACGAAGACAAAGTGCAATGCACACTCATGATGACATGTCAAGTTTATGCATTGATATCATCATATAATTTAACTAACAATATTAAATGGAGTGCCAAATAATTAGTGCAATTATTTGGAAGCAACCCCATATTTAACTTAATGTCCACATTGCTTATAAATTATTAAATTACTAAGAAGTGGCTCAAATATGCATGAACATGACATGACATGATAGGTTTTGTTCTTCCGAACATTTTGGTACCTCATTTGTGATTTTCCAATTATCGAGGAATAAATAGTGAATTAAATAATTATTCGAATTTAATTCTTTTAATCAATTAAAGAATAACATCAAAGGAACATTGGTGATCATGATAAGATATTAGCATGGTTTGATAGCATTTATCCAGATGATCACTTTGATATTTTATTCACAATTTTTGGTTAATTATTTGTCAAGTTATGATTTTTCCCAAATTAGGTATTATTTATGCCATTTTAGGGTTTCATAAATAAAGGCAAAATTATTTTCTCAAAAGAGCATGGCAATGCTACCAACAGGTAGGTATTATTTTTCTGATCAATTCGATATTTTATTTGCTAATTTTGGAGCAATATTGAAATAGTTAGCAATTATTTTATTTAATTTTAATTTAAAAACTGCTTTTACTGTTTGGGCCGGCCCACAGGTCGTCCCAGGCCGGGATAGTGCCTGAGGCGGCCGGCCTCAGAGCCGGCCCAGACCGGGGCCAGGCCGGGGCAGTGCCTGAGGCTGCCGGCCTTGTGGCCGGCCCAGACCGGGACCAGGCCGGGCTAGCGTCGGAGCCAACCAGCCCCAAGGCCGGCCTAGGCCGGTTCCCCGACCGGCACGACCGAGACGGCGACGGCGGTGACCGTGTGGACGGTGGCGCATGGCGGCGCGAAACAGAGGGGGAAGGAGAGGGAGACGGTGTCTCGGAGGTAGCCCGGCTCACCCTGAGTACAAAGGTGCAGTCGGCGAGGTTGGGGGAGGCCAGACGGTGATGAATCCGTGCTCGAACGCAGTGGCCGGAGAGGAGAGAAGACGACGTTGAGCTCGCGAATGGGGGTGCCCTTGCTTGATTCCTTTGACGACGGGGTAGAGTAAGGCGACGCGGATGCAGTGCGCCTGCTCGATCTGCTCCGAGCGGCCTTGGACGACGGCGGCGTGATCGGTAACCGAGCGGCTATGGTGGAGCTCGGGAGAGAGAGGAGGGGCACGGGGAGCAGGTGAGGAGCAGGTGAAACAGGGGAGAGAGAGAGGGAGAGCAGCGTTGTGGCGTCGGGGTCCTCCTTAACCATGCGCGGCAGGGGGGGCATGGCGGCATGACTGCAGGTGCTGGTGCGGCGGGAACGCGCGGGAGCGGCCGGCCCGGTCGCTACAGGAAGAAGGAGGTTCTTTGTTTGACAAGAATTAGATTTTGACAATTTGTTATTATAAGTAAACTTGGAACTTCCTGAACAATTTGGAAGTTCAAATTAATTTGGTTTCACCAAGTTGAGCAAAAGGCACTGTGGTTGGAGATTTTTGGGGTTTGGGATTTGTTTCCTTTTAATTGCTTTCCAAACCTGCTTTATTTTAAATTAGCAACTTAAATGGATGCCATGATGAAATGTTTGCAAAACAAAAAGTGAAAATTTGGCCCATATTTTCGGGTACCAAACTGGGGCTATTACAATTCTACCCCCTTACAGGAATCTCGTCCCGAGATTCTAGAGTAGAAGTAGAGAAGAGAAAAACATGACAACACGTATCTTCCTCGTTGCAGAGATTGGGCTAACCAACATGACATGCCGATGCGCCGGGAAGATCAGAAGATAGCTTAAAGCGACGGACAAAAACGAACCTTGCCCAAAACCATAAGCCATTGAGGAAAAACCAGGAACAGCTTGACCCAAACAAAGGTCGAGCAGAAGATCGGACAACCGATCAATTGTTCAAGGCCATGACAATACTTCAAACCACCCCGATGCGTAGACCGTAGAGATTTGAAGCACCGAGAGGAGAAAGGACACCTTTTGGACTCCACGCTTGTGACATACAAAACGTTTCCATAAGGTTGGAAACTCGGCCCTAACGGGACTGATGAATTGACCCAACGTCCGTGTGATTGGGCAAAACCTTGGGTTCACCGAGGTGGGAAAGATATAGCATTGATCCACATTTAGAATGGAGATGTAAACCCTTATACCCGAGCTATTCTCAAGATACATGGAGTAAGGGGGTCGACCGGTAGATAGTTAGCAACTCCGTGGTAAGGTTCTCCTTGAGGTTCTAGATATCACACTCCGGCTTCGGAATAGCCTTCAATCAATCCTCAAGCGAAGGTCGTACTTGAACATAGATAAAAGACCATATGGGAACTCTTTAGATTAAGCTACACCTGATCCTCAGGGATAGTGGTTGATGTTAAAGTTTTAAGAGATTTCGTCAGCAGGCCTTCCGGTGAGGTGCGTGAACCACATCATCGGACTTATCGGGGTTTCAGGTAGGACTAGGTCATACTCCTGATAAACACCAAGCATCATTTCTGCTTGAGGTTTCGAGTTGGTTAGGTGTGTGGATAATTCAGACTTGACATGCCCGAAGAAGGAGTTTGCTAAAGTTAACCGATGGATAGGGTAGCTAGATTCTCAAGCTCTGAGCTACAATGTCAAGCTCCAGGACACGATCGAGACTGGGAAACCCATGGGACCACGATTATTAAGATAAAATTGAACCAGCATGTACTCCAATCACTAAAGCACAACCGAGTCCTGATTGGGAAACACTGGTAAGATACTGAGATTTGGCAACTTCTTCTTATTTAAGAACAAATCAGTCAGTGGCATACATGACGTATGTAGAGAACTGGAGGTATCAACCTACCTTCTCAACAACATTCCGCACATGCATGACCAACTTGCGATTATAGCCGGGGAGACAAGTGAACTTCACTCGGACCCCTGGCGACAGATGTCAACCATTACATGTGGACCAGAGAAGAACACTTCCATCATCCAGAACACATACTACGCGATGCCACGAAGATGGTTCGGACAAGTTTCCCATATTACTTGACAACCGAGTCAGGGGACAACCCGGCAGTACTTCTGGACAGACATCCAGGATATCACGAACCACCGCATGTCACGAGTTGCGAGAGGAAACATGCTTTTCAAGGAAAAGATGTGGTCTTGAGAGTTTCGACATGAATCTAACTCGTTGACCGAAGGGGTGCACCTGAACAAATGGACTTGGCAACACTGACAACTCAGCTCGATGATAAGATTACCAGTCATGCTAAGAGTGCCACCAAAGTATTCGTATTTCAAAACAATAACAATTGCTAAGAATATCCGATTACCACAACGATATTCATCCTCAACATTCTCGAGCCCGAGTAGCTCGGAGGTAGATGGATAAGGAAGGGTAGGAGCATCACTGCATCAAGTACATCATGAGACTAAGCACGACCTCTTGATATAAAAGAGTGTGACACTCCAAGGTGGAACGGAACAAAAACTAGACAAGCTCTTACTCCGCGAATCACAAAACTTTGACCTGGCCGAGAAATGGACAGTGTACCGGAGTTTGTTTCTCCTGACATCCCGAAGTGGAATGCCTTGACGAACCACAAGAATAACATGCATCAGAACACCCCAATGCACGATAAAACTTGACTGTCAGCAGACAGATAGAGGGCGGACAACAGATTTAGCTTAAGGAACGGGCTATCAACAATTCCACGATATTGCAGAAGCCCTTGTTAGCACTCTTCCGACAACTAGTGCCGAAAGGGTTTCAGGAACGAGTGTTATTGGATGAATCACAGACATTGATGGACCACTCGCTAAGAGCAATCCCGTCGTGATTCGGATGGTTCCATAACGGAGAGTTTAGCTAAAGCTAGTGACAAAGAGGAGCATTGTTGAGCACAACAATTACGGCTGCAACCTCGAGTTTGAAGACTAACTTCAAATTTCGCCAACCTGATGTAGGGTTTGACAACTAACATCAGGATTCAACGGGAAAGATCTTGGGTTAAAGATCAACTTCATGCACCGGGACTCACAATAGCATAATGCTCACAAGGGTGAAAACCCTCATGAATCATTACACCAGAGCCCTAGCACAATCCGGGACCTTCGGTTCAAGATCTTGGACTAAAGCAAAGGAATTTCTTGACGATCCGCAAGAATTGGCAGACGAGCAGAGATAACCAGTAAACTAAAGGTAGAAGCCAACCCCGTGAACCTAGAGATTTAGAATTTGCCGACGATCAGAAGAACCGTTAAATCAAATAGAGGTAAGATGACACCGAGATCAGAGTGAATTGGATAAGGAGTAAAAAGAATCCTAAGAAGGTTTTCACAACTCATTTTTAGGTTATAAATAATTTTCCAACTAGACTCGACATCGACCAATAGAAAGGGTTTCCTACAGGCAGTCCTGCTCTGATACCAACTTGTAGCGCCCCGACCCCGAAATTATACAGAGAGGCTATGTAACCCACATGCTATGCTACACAATCGAAGGGCATGGAATTACCGCTCCCACGCAACACATCGATCGTGCCATAAACACTGGCATAGCTATCAATGTATAAAACAGAGATCAAGACTTGTGGAACAACTGGCACATTGCAGACTCTACGACACAAAAAGATCATATAGCAACTCATATATGAGAAAGATACAAATATTACACACAAAAGGGGCACAGACCCATCAGTACATCATGCGGAAGCGAAGTAGTTGTCTAGTACAACAAGATCCAACATATGGCCTAAGAGGCCTACAAATAAACATAACCCTGCCAGCTTGTTCCGATGTCCCAAGCTGCCACCTGGGAACCCCGAACTACTCGTCGATGTCCAGGAAGAAACCACCTGTGTGCTCGGTGTCGTCCTCCTCTGAAACAAATAATAAAGGCAACAAAGAGAGACTGAGTACGACGTACTCACAAGTTTAGTAGGGCGATATAGGCCCAATGCTGACGGAGGCTCTAAAGCTGTATAGTATTTACTTTTGCATAAAGCTAGTTTTCATTTTTAAAAGACATGACTGACCCACGGCATCGACTACTCAGAAGATTTTTTATAAAAGGGAGAAGAGAGTAACTTTTCATCTTCGGTTCTCTTTGAACCTTTAGTAACCAGAAACAACACTCGTCTCCACCAAGGCACTCCCTCGAATCACCCTCGAGGAAATGAACCTTTTGTCACACGTTGTAAATGCAACCTTTAGCTGCCAAATTTTAGTTAGGTTAAGATTCTCTATGATCCCGTAAATCCATTCCCAAGGCGTCCATAACCGTGGACACGGCTTTTCGAAAAGATTAACCCTGCAGGGGTGTACTACTTTACCCATTGGTACCGTCCGGCTCACCTGATTGGCCCTCTTCCGGGGAAGGCCGGCGAGTGGGCGCGGTTAAACCTTTACCTCGCGTGAGACTATCCAAGAATCATCTGTGGCGACAGGGCAAGTTTACCCAGCCTATTTCAGCCCCTGCCCCCATCGCCACGCCCTAACACCACACACACCCTCTTCATCGCGCCTTCGTCCACCTGCAACTCACACGCAAATGGAAAGCGCAAATCTAGAGGATCCTTGGATACGCCCGCACAAGTTATTCAGTTAGTAAGGAGCCCATACTCCCACCAATGGCAGCACGCTCAAACCTTGAGTCCGAAGATAGGAACTCGCACCTAGGGGCAAGAATGAGGCAACCCACCATCCCCGATGGCAACTCATCCAAGCCTTTTAAGCAAATTAATTAGGTACCAACAGTAACCACCATGTCCGAACATTCCATCAACAACATAAATAATGGAATTAAATCAACGGACATATATAGCATTCGACTAAGCATGGCTAAGCATAGCTAAGCAGTAGCTACAACAATTATATCTTTGTTTCAGGCCAACACATCAACCCTATGGTTCATAGGTAGGGATACATGTATTGGTTCGGGGAAAAACATGCATTCATAGGATATTCTAGTATTGACCAAAATGACATTGAATCGGATGCAATGTTATGGTGGATAAAATAAGTTTATAAAACTGTTGGGAATATACCCTAGAGGCAATAATAAAATGGTTTATTAGCATACTCATGTTTATGATAATAGTTTATTATCCATGCTATAATTGTATTAACCGGAAACATAATACATGTGTGGAGTATAAACAACCAGTTGTCCCTAGTAAGCCTCTACCGGACTGGTTCGTTAGTCAAGAGATGGTTAGAGTTTCCTAACCATGGACTTGTTATAGTCACTTGATAATGGAGTCATATCATTAGGAGTAATGATGTGATGGACAAGACCCGATAATAAAGAGTTGCAATTGATCGTGTCACACAGTTTCATTGCCAACGATTTTAGTATGCCAAGTATAGTTTCCTTAGACCATGAGATTATGTCACTCCCGTTTACCGGAGGAATACTTTGTGGACATAAAACGTCACTTCGTAACTGGGTGATTATAAAGGTGGCTTTCAGGTATCTCCGATGGTATTTGTTGGGTGACATGAATCAAGATTGGGATTTGTCCTTCCTTGTGACGGAAAAGATATCTCTGGGCCCTCTCGGTAATATAGCATCAGAAAAGGTTGCAACCATGTGATTAAGTGTTCATCACGGAGATCATATATTATGGACAAGTAAAGAGAATTTGCCAGGTAACGAGATTGAACCAGATATGGAGATATCGACGATCAAGTCTCGGGCAAGTTAAATATCGGTGAGACAAAGGGAATCGTATACGAGATTAAGAATCTCCGGCATCGTGGTTCAATCGATAAGGAACTTCGTTGAATATGTAGGAGTAAATATGGGCATCCCGGTCCCGCTATTGATTATTGATCTGATCATGTCTGCATGTTCTCGAACCCGTAGGGTCACACACTTAAGGCTCCGATGTAGCTAGGGTTTTAGTGAGATAAGTAAATGGTGTAATCAAATGTTGATTCGGTGTCTCGGATGAGATCCTAGATATCACGAGGAGCTCCGGAAGAGTCCGGAGATAAAGTTTCATATAAGGAAAGTGGTTTCCAGGGTTCCGGAAAAGTTCGGGAAAATTCCGGCAGAGTACCAGAAGATTCCAGAAGGTTCCGAAGGGTCCCACCTTGGGGAGCACGAACCTGGAAGGGCCCACATGGACCGAGGGGAGGTGCAGCAGCCCACATGGGCTGGCCGCACCCCACCCCAAAGGCCCATGCGGCTGGCCCAAGGGAAACCCTAACCCTATAAGGAAAGGGAGCCTTGGGGGGCGAGTTTCCCCCCTTGGCCGCCCCTAGGACTTGGGGGAGGGGTAAACCTGCCCCCCACGCCTATATAAATAGGAGGGGAGGGCTGGGGCGCAGCTACCCCATACCCTAGCCGCCGGCCTCCCTCTCCTCCCTCCTCTCTCTCGTACACGGCTTGGCGAAGCCCTATCCGCGGGAAAACCTCCACCATCTGCACCACCACGCCGTCGTGCTGCTGGAATCTCACGAGCCACTTCCTCCTCGCTTGCGGGATCAAGGAGAGGAAGTCTTCATCGAGCTGTACGTGTGGATACCACGGAGGCGCTGCTCGTGCGGTGCTCCATCGGATTGGATCTCGGATTGGATCTCGGATCGGATAATACATCTGCTCGCGACTAGATGAGTCTAGTTGCGGGGATCGACTAGCCAACCCCTGCACCGACAAAACGCGTTTGTTCGATCTTCAAGGGTAAGAGATTGGATCTCACCTTCGCTACCTTCATCTAATAGATCTAGATCCTTGGGGTTTCTTCCGCTTGTTTCGTAGGAATTTTTTGTTTTCTATGCAACGACCCCTTCAGTGTTATCAGAGCCATGTTCTATTCGTAGATGTTGGTGCGATTAGAACACAAGGAGTTGTGGGCGTTGATATTTTATGTTGCTACCTTCTAGCATGCACTTTGCATCTTTGCGGTATTGTGAGATTGAAGCGGCCCGGACCAACCTTACTCGTCCACGCACGAGAGACCGGTTCCACGACTGACATGCAACTTGTATTGCATAAGTGGCTGGCGGGTGTCTGTTTCTCTTGCTTTAGTGAAGATGCAATTTTCAATGGAAGGCCTTTCAAAAGGATGAGTAAATAAGCAACTACTATATCTCCGTTGTGGTTTTTGCATAGATTAGAACGATTCTATCTCGTTAACCCAAGCCACATAAAAATTGCATAAACAAAGTAGAGGACATCTAACTTGTTTTTGCAGGGGGTCATGTGATGTGGTATGGAAAATGTGTGATTTGTGATAATGTATGCAATGATCATGTTTGTAATCTTTCACGACTTGCATGTCGATGAGTACGGCAACCGGCAGGAGCCATATGATTGTCTATTATTTTATGTGACCTGCGTGTCATTGAATCACCATGTAATTGCTTTACTTTATTGCTAAGAGTAGCATTAGTTGTAGTTGCAATAGTTGGTGGACAACCATGGTGATGGCGCCACAATGATGGAGATCATGTCGGTGATGGAGATCATGCCGGTGCTTTGGAGATGGAGATCAAAGGCACAAGAAGAAAGGCCATATCATATCACAATTATGAATTGCATGTGATGTTAATCCTTTTATGCACCTTATTGTTATGCTTAGATGTGATCGCGACGGTAGCATGATAAGGTGATCTCTCACGTTAAATATCAAGATGTGTTCTTCCCTAGTATGCGCCGTTGCGAAAGTTCGTCGTTTTGAGACACCACGTGATGATCGGGTGTGATAGATTCAATGTTCACATACAACGGGTGTAAGCCAGTTTACACATGCGGAAATACTACGGTTTGCTTGACGAGCCTAGCATGTACAGACATGGCCTCGGAACACAAGAACCGAAAGGTTAAACACGAGTCATATGGACGATATGATCAACATGGTGATGTTCACCATTGAAGCTACATCATCTCACATGATGATCGGTTGTGGTGTAGTGGATTTGGATCGTGTGTCACTAAACAACCTGAGAGATGTTGAGTTTAGTGGGAGTTCATGTAGTAATTTTGATTAAGATGAACTAAAATTATCATAAACAAAAGTCCTTAGATGTCTTTGCAAAAATCCTTGTAGATCATGGTCGACTACGGTAGTCTGTTCGTTGCTGATAGACTGCGTCTCGATGGGTCAAATTTGTTGAGTAGTACCTGCGTCTTGAAGAAGTCCTACACACCAATGCTGAGCTCTACGTGCTAGAAGAACCAATAGGAGATAAACCCAAACATTTCTGCAAGCTATGAAGAGTACATGGAGTGGTTTTGAACCACCTACTTGAAAGTCAAGTGGATGATGTGCACCTTCATGAATTCTGACCTAAGTAGACAATTCAAGAACTTGATTGCAATGGAGATTGTTGATGAGCTGAAAAATAGTTTTTTTTAGCACAAGTTAGAATTGTAAGGTTCGAATGTCTGAACGGTTTTCTTTCACTCAAGATGAAAGAGAACACTTGCTTGGAACAACACCTGAGGAAAATGCATAAGATGATTATACTCTGGTAGATGTTTGGAACCACGAGATGAATGACGATTTCGCGATAGATGGGGTGCTACGCTAGCTTCTCCCCAGCTTCAAGAATTATGCCGGAGACTATGTCATGGGAAGGGATTTGATCACTTTCTGTGAGTTTGTGTCTTGGCTGCGTCATGTCAAAGTGGAACCCATAGCAAGAGAAGTTGACAATGCAGAAAGTATATAGTGATATACAAGTTTTAAGTGTTTAAGTCCAAATTGCAATTATGTCGGTTCCGATAAGTATTTGATACTCATTATGTTTTATGAAAACAGAACCTGCTGCTTGAGATTTGCATAAATGATATGGGAAGACGTTGCGGAATGGTGGCAATCAAGGAGTTGATGCTGGCAATGATCTGTCTCTACATTTATCATTTGGATTAGAGAATTTGAATAAGTTTTGTAATCGAACTAAGTGTGATTTTGATTAGTGTGTCTTGCTTATGTGAGACGGTTATTCATGTTAAAGAAAATGGTTGTTCTATTTTCATGAGTGATCTTTTTTGGAAATCACAAGTTTTCGATTGTATTATTCTTATTATAATCTAGATGATAAATTGGTTGAACATTTATAAAATATGTGACATACTAAAATATCCAAAACTTAATAATGACAATTGTTTTAGTCGTGCTAAAGATTGAATAAACATTTTGATGTTTTATCAATGCGCCTTGTTGAAGGAGTATGACTAAAAATGCCACCCTTTGGAAGTGTGTCATGAGTTGCCGAAGATAAACACAAGTGTTGGTTGTATTTTCAGCAAATGTGAGATGTCATTATTTTGTGCGCTCCATCATAAGTGAAATGATTAAATAGGTGTATTTATTCGAGTTATGATATTTGATGAGATCAAATAAATTTCTGGAGTTTAGGATATTGAGTTAACAAGAAAATTGAGTCTTTATGATTTGATCAAAAGAGACAAAATATTTGAGTTATATGTTAGTATGCGGACTTGTGAGAAGTGTTATCACAAATTACAATGTTTAGAATATTTCAAAGGTGTTTGATATGTCCTAAGATATTGTAATCACACACTATTTGATATTGTGTGGTCTCAAAGAAGGGTTTTATTTCGGGGGTTTAATAATAGCATTTAGATTTATTTGATAAACACTCTGTTTAGAAATAAGGATCTATTTAATGATTCGCATAAACATTTTTCATATGAGTTATGAGAAAAGGTGGTTTCATTAATTATGAGATAATTAGAGACTATTGCGAATAATGTTGTAGTATATTCATAAGTATGACTATGAATGTGATTCCACAATATGAGACTAAAAGGGGAAAACCAATTTGTTGGTTGTGCTAAGTGTTTTAGTGGTTTATCGTGAAAAGGTTTCACTGATAAAAGAATTGATGGAATAAAATGGAAAAGCTGAAACTTTGCTTGTTTATGTATCAAGTGGCACATATGTAAAGTGCTATGTTGGTTAAAACTTGACACATAAAGGAATTAATGATGGTGATCATTGAATTTCGGTTTAGCTTGTCTAAAGAAAAGTAGGATTCAAGAATATAAAGTTTTGTCAGGTTACAAAATAATATTCATGATTTACTTGTCATGTTTCAGAAACAAGACATACCTACGAAACTACAAAGAAGAAATAGAAGCCTTAAATACGAAAATGACTAAGAGTCATCCAATGTTAAGTTTAAATCAGAGAGTAATTGTTACTTGATTTTGTGAAAGCGTTGTTTCACATATTTATTCTTCAAAGGGGTTTGTAAGGAATAAATAAAACTTACTGGACAAAAGCACAAGAGGTAAAGCTCTTTAACATATTCAATGTTGTTAACTACATGGTGTAGTTGTGCTTAAGGTCAAAAGGATTTATGCTAGCAAAGTACTAGCATTCGTATAAAGAGTTCTCGATATTAATAGTTAATTAAGAATTTTTTGGAGGTGTCCAAAATATCGAGAAAATACACGAGTGTGATCTAATTAAGATATGTGGTGACATATGTTAAGTTAGAGCAGAAACTATTTTCCATGAACAAAATATGTGGTGACATATGTTTGAGTGGGAGCTAGTTAATCATGGTCAAATATAAGGATAACATATTTCTGAGTGGGAGCCAAAGTGGTTTCACAATTTAATATGTGTATGGTGTATATTTGAGTGGGAGTTTACAACATCTTGTTTGAGTGAAATGGAGATTTCATAAATGTTGTAAATATTTCAGGAACCAAACGCATAACTTGTGAAGTTAATTTGAATGTCAAATATCTATGGAGATAGATGCGTATTTTGTCGAGAAATAAGTCAGGAACCAACATATAACTTATGAAGTTAATTTGAACGTCAAATATCTATGGAGATAGATGTATCTATGTTGGATAGATATGTTTGATAACATTATGTCAGGATGTTTTACCTAAGTAGGATTTTGAAGGAGTTCAAAATGAACAAGTGAAAAAAGGTTCATTTTGCTTGTGAGAAATAGGTGAAACATTGAGTTGATAACTCAGTACAAAAATGATGGTTGGAGGATATGTTAGAATTCACTATGAATTGTTCATAGGTACTAAACATATAAGAACCATGTGTTTGTATTTGACGATATGTGACCCAAGTTCTTGGTTAGAAGAACATGTTAAATAAGGAGTCATTTTTCATGGAGTTGAGATAATAGAATCTAGAGATTGGTGGACTTTGTTGAAGTCATAAAACAAAACTAGATTGGAGATCTCTTAAAGTCAGAAGTGCAGCGAAAGCGTGATCAAAAATATCGAAGTGACATGATTGCACTGTCGATTTGTTGAGTCGACAACATATAGGAGTATATGGTTAATTCAAGGATTAAAAGTTATAATATTTTGGTTTGAGAAATTTTGTTTCAAGACTGAGTGAGTTCCAGGCGCACATGCTATGTGAAAGTTCCTTTTGACTGATCATACGTCATGTAGGCATAATGGGAAACGAAAAATCTCACTCTTTAACCAAATATATTATATTCATCATGTGATGATGAGAATTATCATGTGATGATAATAGGTTTATCATGAGATGATAAAGTAATGTCAAATTAGGTGACGTTAACATTTTGCAAAGAACATAAAGAACTGTATAGTACAGAACACGGACAGAACCTCTTCCACGAGCAAACATGATCAGCACTGAGACTCCATGAGTGTTAGACACCATGAGTGTTGGATCGAGAAAATGTAAACTAGATTATTGACTCTAGTGCAAGTGGGAGACTGTTGGGAATATGCCCTAGAGGCAATAATAAAATGGTTTATTAGCATATTCATGTTTATGATAATAGTTTATTATCCATGCTATAATTGTATTAACCGGAAACATAATACATGTGTGGAATATAAACAACCAGTTGTCCCTAGTAAGCCTCTACCGGACTAGTTCGTTAGTCAAGAGATGGTTAGAGTTTCCTAACCATGGACTTGTTATAGTCACTTGATAACGGAGTCATATCATTAGGAGTAATGATGTGATGGACAAGACCCGATAATAAAGAGTTGCAATTGATCGTGTCACACAGTTTCATTGCCAACGCTTTTAGTATGCCAAGTATAGTTTCCTTAGACCATGAGATTATGTCACTCCCGTTTACCGGAGGAATACTTTGTGGACATCAAACGTCACTTCGTAACTAGGTGATTATAAAGGTGGCTTTCAGGTATCTCTGATGGTATTTGTTGGGTGACATGAATCAAGACTGGGATTTGTCCTTCCTTGTGACGGAAAAGATATCTCTGGGCCCTCTCGGTAATATAGCATCAAGAAAGGTTGCAACCATGTGATTAAGTGTTAATCACAGAGATCCTATATTATGGACGAGTAAAGATAATTTGCCAGGTAACGAGATTGAACCTAGATATGGAGATATCGACTGATCAAGTCTCGGGCAAGTTAAATATCGGTGAGACAAAGGGAATCGTATACGAGATTAAGAATCTCCGGCATCATGGTTCAATCGATAAGGAACTTCGTTGAATATTTAGGAGTCAATATGGGCATCCAGGTCCCGCTATTGATTATTGATCTGATCATGTCTGCATGTTCTCGAACCCGTAGGGTCACACACTTAAGGCTTCGATGTAGCTAGAGTTTTAGTGAGATAAGTAAATGGTGTAATCAAATGTTGATTCGGTGTCTCGGATGAGATCCTAGATATCACGAGGAGCTCCGGAAGAGTCTGGAGATAAAGTTTCATATAAGGAAAGTGGTTTCCAGGGTTCCGAAAAAGTTCGGGAAAATTCCGGCAGAGTACCAGAAGATTCTAGAAGGTTCCGGAAGGTTCCGAAGGGCCCCACCTTGGGGGCCACGAACCTGGAAGGGCCCACATGGACCGAGGGAAGGTGCAGCAGCCCACATGGGCTGGCCGCACCCCACCCCAAAGGACCATGCGGCTGGCCCAAGGGAAACCCTAACCCTATAAGGAAAGGGAGCCTTGGGGGGCAAGTTTCCCCCCCTTGGCCGCCCCTAGGACTTGGGGGAGGGGTAAACCTACCCCCCCACACCTATATAAGGAGGAAGGGAGGGCTGGGGCGCACCCCATACCCTAGCCACCGGCCTCCCTCTCCTCCCTCCTCTCTCTCGTACACGGCTTGGCGAAGCCCTGTCCGCGGGAAAACCTCCACCATCTCCACCACCACGCCGTTGTGCTGCTGGAATCTCACGAGCCACTTCCTCCTTGCTTGCGGGATCAAGGAGAGGAATTCTTCATCGAGCGGTACGTGTGGATACCGCGTAGGCGCTGCTCGTGCGGTGGCTCCATCGGATTGGATCTCGGATCGGATAATACATCTCCTCGCGACTAGATGAGTCTAGTTGCGGGGATCGACTAGCCAACCCCTACACCGACAAAATGCGTTTGTTCGATTTTCAAGGGTAAGAGATTGGATCTCACCTTCGCTACCTTCGTCTAATAGATCTAGATCCTTGGGGTTTCTTCCACTTGTTTCGTAGGAAATTTTTTGTTTTCTATGCAACGACCCCTTCAAAAACAGTACGATGCTAGATGCCAAGAAGGTTAGGTTATCTCTTGCCTTGCTGCCAGGGCGTGTAGTACTGCTCGTCGAGATAGGTAGGGGAAACCTCGACTCCGAAATCTATTGATACCCAATAATAACAGGAGAACAAATAAATAACACAAAGACAAAGTGCAATGCACACTCATGATGACATGTCAAGTTTATGCATTGATATCATCATATAATTTAACTAAGACGTGGCTCAAATATGCATGAACATGACATGACATGATAGGTTTTGTTCTTCCGAGCATTTTGGTACCTCATTTATGATTTTCCAATTATCGAGGAATAAATAGTGAATTAAATAATTATTCAAATTTAATTCTTTTAATCAATTAAAGAATAACATCAAAGGAACATTGGTGATCATGATAAGATATTAGCATGGTTTGATAGCATTTATTCAGATGATCACTTTGATATTTTATTCACAATTTTTGGTTAATTATTTGTCAAGTTATGATTTTTCCCAAATTAGGTATTATTTATGCCATTTTAGGGTTTCATAAATAAAGGCAAAATTATTTTCTCAAAAGAGCATGGCAATGCTACCAACAGGTAGGTATTATTTTTCTGATCAATTCGATATTTTATTTGCTAATTTTGGAGCAATATTTAAATAGTTAGCAATTATTTTATTTAATTTTAATTTAAAAACTGCTTTTACTGTTTGGGCCGGCCCACAGGTCGGCCCAGGCCGGTTTCCAGGACGGGATGGTGCCTGAGGCGGCCGGCCTCAGAGCCGGCCCAGACCGGGGCCAGGCCGGGGCAGTGCCTGAGGCTGCCGGCCTCGTGGCCGGCCCAGACCGGGACCAGGCCGGGCTAGCGTCGGAGCCAACCAGCCCCAAGGCCGGCCCAGGCCGGTTCCCCGGCCGGCACGACCGGGACGGCGACGGCGGTGACCGTGTGCACGGTGGCGCACGGCGGCGCGAAACAGAGGGGGAAGGAGAGGGAGACGGTGTCTCGGAGGTAGCCCGGCTCACCCAGAGTACAAAGGTGTGGTCGGCGAGGTCGGGGGAGGCCGGACGGTGACGAATCCGGTGGCCGGAGAGGAGAGAAGACGACGTCGAGCTTGCGAATGGGGGCGCCCTAGCTCGATTCCTTTGATGACAGGGTAGAGTAAGGCGACACGGATGCAGTGCGCCTGCTCGATCTGCTCCGGGCGGCCCTGGACGACGACGGCATGATCGGCAACCGAGCGGCTATGGTGGAGCTCGGGAGAGAGAGGAGGGGCACGGGGTGCAGGTGAGGAGCAGGTGAAACAGGGGAGAGAGAGAGGGAGAGCAGCGTCGTGGCGTCGGGGTCCTCCTTAACCATGCGCGGCAGGGGGGCATGGCGGCATGGCTGCAGGTGCTGGTGCGGCGGGGACGCGCGGGAGCGGCCGGCCCGGTCGCTACAGGAAGAAGGAGGTGCTTTTGCAATAACCCCTGGCACATTTAAATACAAAAAGGTCCAGCAACCCCTTTAGCGATTGAATTTAGGCACTAAACCATTTTTAAAAATTCTGGAAAAATTCAAATAGGGTTTCCATATCATTTAGAAGCTCCACTAAAATTGGTGCTCCAAAATAAATTGTTTTGGACAACATTTGTTCATAAGGTTTGATTATGGCAATTTTAATAATTTCCAAATTATAGTTATTTGGAGCACTTAAGCATTTCCAAAAATAATGAAATTATTTATGGAGGCTCCCAATATATTAAAGAAGCTCCCCATAATTTTAATTGGAATTTTTGGAAAGTTTGACTTGGTTCCAAAATTAGAATTTGATTTGAGCCAATTTTGGATTCTCAATTTTATTTCTTTGTTTGACAAGAATTGGATTTTGACAATTTGTTATAATAAGTAAACTTGGAACTTCCTGAACAATTTGGAAGTTCAAATTAATTTGGTTTCACCAAGTTGAGCAAAAGGCATTGAGGTTGGAGATTTTTGGGGTTTGGGATTTGTTTCCTTTTAATTGCTTTCCAAACCTGCTTTATTTTAAATTAGCAACTTAAATGGATGCCATGATGAAATGTTTGCAAAACAAAAAGTGAAAATTTGGCCCATATTTTAGGGTACAAAAATGGGGCTGTTACAGTATTTAAAGTGGCGAATATTATCCCAAATAGTATATTTTGGTAAAGGTTAATTTTACAAAATTTTACAATTTTGTTTGAATCCATTTGGATTCATATTTCAAAAGTTATTCGAAATTCCCGAAAACAGAAAAAGAAAAGAGCTAAAAAAATAAATATGAAAGGGCCACTTCGGCTGAAGCCAGCCCAAGCCAGCCCAGCGTCGGCCCAGCATCGTCCTCGGCACCAGCCCATCAGCAGCCCACACTCCCTCCCCTTTTTCTTTTTTCCTTCCCTCGCTGACAGGTGGGGCCACCTTGTGAGGAACGACGACCACGTCCGCGGCATCGTCTTCTTCCCCAAATCGCGCGTCTTGAATGCCCGATTTCAATTCGTTTAAATTCGTGATTTTAAGGCCGCAATCACCGTGGCCGTCTACACCTACAAGTACCCCTCCCCCTCCCCTCACTTTGTCCCCAAAGAACCACCCCTCGAGAGCCGGCAGGCTGCCCGTGCTCGAGCTCGACGTCCGCCACGGCCGCCGGCGTGATCTTCTTTTTCCGGTGAACTACGACGTCCCCAAGCCCTCCTGTCGCCTCCTCCCTTTTTCTTGCACCATTGCGAACCTCTTTGACAAGGTTTGCTAATTGTTTGCACCTGAGGTCCTCAACTTTTTCATTGACAACCGCCACCGCCCGCTGGAGCTTCTTCGACGAGCAATCCGAGGAGGAGAAGAGCACCTCGGACGCCGTCGTCGCGCCACCGAGCCCGCCTCGTCCTCCTGCACACCATGGTAAGGCCCACTCGCCCCCGCAACCTCTCCGATGGTCGGAACGCGCCTTGCCGACGCGGTTTAGGTCCCCGGTTAGGGTTCCGGCAAGATGCGCCGCTCGTTTATGTTAGGATAGATGTCGGCCGTTAGATCTAGATCCAGCGGTCCGTTTTATTTTTGTTTCCGAATCGGTACCGACGAATCAGAGGAGGCCACATCATCGCCCAGTCAGCGCCTAGTCAGCACATCGTCAGCAGCCAGTCAGCAGATCCAGCCAATTGGAGATCGCCACGTGGACAAGGATTTTCTGGAAATTTCCAAATTAGTATTTTCTGTCTGTTTTGCTGAAAAACCCTTGCACCTTATTTTTATCATATCTTTTTCTCTGTTTGTACAAATTAGATAAATAATATCTTTTTGGAATCCTTAGAACCAGTAGAATCTTTCTGCTGTATTAGTTTTCTGTTTTGTCAAATTTATAATTATTCAATTTTCAAATGTGACGTTTGAGTAATTGGTCTGTCCAGAGAGACCAATCGCATATTTTTATAGTTAATTTGTTTTATAGTAGTATGTAATTTTGGTTATTTCCTTTTTGGGAATTGTTTTGTGTTGTTATTATATTAAAATTGTTTTAAATGCATTTTTGACTTCATGCATGTTTCTAAAAACCAGAAAACAATAGTTAGTATTTTACTTGTGATTTTAGATGCATTTCATGCATAGCATATTTTGTTGTATTGTTATTATTGTATTTATGTGTTTATGTGTGGCATGTTTATTTTAATTATTTTATTCGGAGAGTCCGGAGTACATTTGCAATTGTTGCACCTGCAACTCCTGCCAATGCAAGTGATGCTCACTGCATAAATTTCCTAAGTATTTTGATATGCATTGTAGTTTACTCTTTCTAAGTAGAATTGCATGTCATGTTTTATTACTATGCTATGCTAGACCTGTTTAGTATTACTCCAAATATTCCTAAGTGTCTAGCACCTATTTGTTAACTTAGTAGATATCAACATTGCTATGCTGAAATTTTGTTTTATAAAAGTTGGTAAAGAAAATTCTACTAAGTTAACGAACCACCTGGGTGGATGTGGTATATGGTGGAGGTTTATAGTTGTGTGGCTACTCGGGGCCATTTCTATGGTGGTTTTCACCCGAGATGCTCACTTGTGGACAGCCACCCAGGGACAAAGAGATCGAAGTTGCTCCAAGTGAAGATTACTTACCGTGCAGCCACAAGTCATATGGGCTCTGTCTGGATTGAGTACGTTGAATAGACCTGAATGGTCGAACAAGCAGATGTAGTGGATGTAGGAGGTATTGTTCGGCCATCGGTATGGGAAAGCACCTCTGAAAGATCCCATCTCAATCTTCTCCTTTCCTTTTCACTTCAAGAAGGTCAAGGTCAGAATGGGCTGATTGAGTCTTGTGGTGAACGTGCACAACCTCTCGAGAGTGTCAAACTAAGTACTTAGCCGTGTCCCCGGTTACGGACAATTTTGAGTATCGGAGCAAGGATGTCAACAAGAGATCTCACCATTCCAATTTCATAAGTAAAAATTTGTTGAACTTGTGTGTGGAGAGATTCCTGGAGATGTTCCATGGAATGATCTCATATTTAATTGAAAAGAAAAGTGTTGGAAAAGATAGGATAAAATTGGCTTTACGCAAAAATAGCCTTGAACTACACCAGCCATATATGCATATAGTTAATAGAAGTTTTTGCCTTATGAGTCCACAAGTATCACTTGCCAGATCCATACAAATGTTTCTGACCAATTTTTGGCTGCAACGCTTTTACTGTTGCAGGTTGTCTCGACGAAGAGTAAGGAACGGGTTTCGAGTCTGCAACCAACATGTTTTCGCCTGTGGCTACATGAAGATTGGGACTCCATGCAATAATGTTTAGTCTTCCGCTGTTATTTCTGTTTTATGCTAGCTTCGAGCTATGCAAAGATGTAATGGATTATTTTAACTCTGGATTCAGATGTGTAATAAATTGATACAATGTTATGATATTTCATCGTAAACTATGTGTGCAAATGAATCGATCCAGTGGTTTGCACTATACACAGGGACTAGCCTATTTTTAAGTGCAGGTCCGCTATAGAAGATAAACTGAACTGTTTTAGAACCTACGTTCCTTGATTTTTGAGTAAATACGCTCATGCTCGGTATTGATGATCGGTTCACAAATGTGCTCTGCGCCATCCACTTTCTCGAGAAGCACTTGAGCCAGCTGTGCCGGGACATCCACGCTGTGGATCGAAGATGTTGATTAGGGGTGAATAGATAAATACAAATTTTACAAATTAGGGTTAACAAGAAATAAATTTCTAAATCATGCAACTAGATGAACATCATATATCACGACAAGATACAATCTAACATAACAAGGTAAATAACGAAATAAGATAGATACGAGTGAGTAAAAGGTTGGGAGATAACCACACAATGGACATGATCAATTATCCCGAATTTTACTTGCCAAGAAAAGACGGTCTTTGTTGGAGAGGGGTCAATGCACGATGTCTCAACTCTCAAATAGCCGCACAATTTATTTTCCTCAAGCCTCCGCAAGATGTGGAGTGACTCGATCACTAACTGATGTCCTTAAAGCTAGCTAGCGAATCTTTACAAACAAGTTTGTTGCAATCTCCACAACTCAATAGGACATTTTTAAAAATATCCCAAAACTTTACATCATCGAGATTGAGCTTTGATTATATCTAGGGCGCCAAAACAACTAAGAGTAACAAAATCCACAATAGATAGTAGGACGAAATCAAATTTATTTTGTGAATTACTATATCTAGATCTCCTCAACAAACCCTGTAGCATCAACAAGATTGGATCACTAGGGTGGGAGATTTCGGAGATTTAAGTTCAAAAGCGATGAAAGAGGAAGGTATGAAGCCGTGCTCCCAACTTGGAAAAAAAAAGGAGGCTATTTATAGGAACCATTATGTGCCCAAATGCACATGCTGAATCATCCCGGGGTACGGAACATTTGGGTAACATCTGAGCCTAGGTCCGAACTATTCTAGAGAGTGGCGGCACATCGCCTCTCTCGGTTAAGCTTCGGAACCAAACATTGAAGGGTCGGAAGAGCCATACCCTACTACATCCGGGCCAAGGTCTGACCCAAGATCCGGGGAGTTGTGCCACTCTGGGTGCCCCACAGACCAAACCCACCGGTTTAGCCGGGGTCCGGTACATCTGGGTCTAGAGAAGAACACCCTTGATAGTATAATTTTCTTAGCGACTCGAATAAAATCAGGTATCAAATTTTGCTATATTCAGATGTATTAGAGGAGCTAGCTTTCTGCACAATGGTTCTTGTGCATTTGAAAAGCATCATTTTTATGTTGGATAGATAAATAAGACTATATATTGCATCGCTTCAAGGAGAGCAATTGTCGTCCCGTGTAGAGTAAGTGCTCTGTTCTAATTCTGCTTCTTAGAAAGACTCTGTTTTTTCTGCTCTTGCCTGTTGCAAAAACATTTAATATTTCAGATAAGTTTTTTTATAGTACTCTTAACTCACGGAGCTGTCCATCCGGGGTGGCCCAGCAGGCCGACTCCACAGTCAGATTAGGACAAGGACTCAACTTGCCAACTTGTAATAGATTAGCAGTGTCCTACAAGGACTCGACTTGTATTAGATTAGCAGTGTCCTAAAAGGACTCGACATGTAAGCCGGCCTCCTCCACCTTTATAAGGAGGGGCAAGGCGCACCAAGAGGGGAGAGGCAGACAGATCTAGACAAGAGGAGCCGCCTCATCGGCGACTTCCACCATGAGAGGAATAAGACCTAGCCACAAACATCACGTAGGGATATTACCGGATGATGTTTCCCGGGTCCCGAAGCTGTATAAATCTTGTCTACCGTGTCGTTCATCTACTAACCCACATCGACGATGCCCGCGCGTACATAGTCCCGTATCTTCACCGTTGATCTAAACCATCGACATTGGCGCCCACCGTGGGGCTAAGTGCGCGTGGATTCACAACTCGATGGGTCCAATCTTCATCAACGACGACGACGGCGAGTTCATCACCGCCGTGGTCAAAGGACTCGGACGCTCAAGGTCTTCATCCACACGAGTGTGGGGGCTCGACATCATCACCGCCTCGCGTTCGTCTGAGCTATACAAGATCAAGATTTTTAGAGGAGTTCCGTGTCACAAAGTTGAGCTGGATCCCGACCTGCCAAACAAATCGACGAGTCCGATAGGGGTTTGGACTCGGCAGGCGGCAGCATCGCATCTCCCGATCAGTTTAGTACAAGGAAAGAAAAGCCTACGTCTCTAACGCGTGTAGAAGCTCAAGGAGAAAAGCTGTCCACCAGCTGGTGCAATTCCCAAGGACACAAAGATCAAAAAGAAAAGAAGAGAAGCACCGTGGCCAGCCAAAGAAACGCAATCATTGGACGAGGAGTCGGACCACGACGACTGTGTCTCCCAACAAGGAAAGAATACGTCACAATACACCATCGCGGAAGACCCAGCTAAATCCTGGTCAGTACCACAGACCGGATCGGTCACGTACAAATATTGCAAAGCTGATCAAATTAATGTACACACGCGGATCGAGTATGTCATCAAAGACAAGAAAAGTCACGCGGAGGCCAAGCAAAGAGAGAGAAAAGATGAGCAAGCATCAGAAAAGAAGTCATACACGCGAGAAAGGAAAGAAGTGCAAGCCGGGTGCTACTAGTACTAGTGCAAACCAATCAATGAGCGTATTGCTAATCAAGTCATCAAGAAAAAAAAAGAGCGATCAAATGAACTAGCTTGCTGCATGCACATCACCTGATGACCAGCTCCAACTAGCGGATCGGAGCGAATCGACGAGTTGGTAACCGGGTCAAAGGACTCGGGCGACCTCAACTGTGACGAGTCAATCTCGGCGGTGTGCAGACACACTTCGCATTATCGGCTACAGAAAATAACCAGCTAAGTCGCCTTTTATTTAAATTTCATATTTTATTCATTCAGTTAAATTATATAAAGTCAGCCCCTTTAAGTTAATTCCGGGTTAATTCCGAGAGCTACGTATCTGGTTTATGAAGAAATTATAGAGATAATCCCAAAGATTACAAAGTAAGTTTTAAATAATGTAAGGGGGCTAATATAAGTTGAGTACCGTTATTATCTCCGAAAATTCTAGGTGGCATATCAAATCGATTCTTGGAGGCTTAATATAGTCAAATCTCAAAGTTGGATTTTTTAAAACCCGCCACGGATTTCTAAAAAGTCGAACTCTCAAATAGCTCGCGCCAAAATTTAAAGTCGGGCTATCCTTTGCTCGCAACGGATTTCTCAAAAGTCGAGCTATTGCTTGCACCGGATTTTTCAAAGTCGAGCTATCTATTGCTTGCACCGGATTTTTTCAAAGTCGAGTTATATATTGCTCGCAATGGATTTCTTTAAAAGTCAAGTTCTTTATAACTTGCATCAGATTTATTGGAAAGATTTAGTTACACCCACAAAGGGATTTCTAAAAAATATCAATGTCTCTATACTCCAGCTTCGATATCACCAACGAGCCCAGAGAGCTCCGCAATACCAACGAGCCCAGAGAGCTCCGCAACACCAATGAGCCCAGAGAGCTCCGCAATACCAACGAGCCCAGAGAGCTCAGCAACATTATAACATGATTATTGTGATCAAAGGGATAAAAGCCGGCTTCTCTACAGTAAGAGTTTTGCCGAGACACCCAGCAAGTGCGACTTTATTAACTTTGATCATTAGGTCCTTGGGGGCTTGTCTTTCAGGAAATATTCAAGCTTTAGACTCATGGACCTGGCTCAGATGCCAACTTATCCTTAGTTATATCTGGTAAGTCAGATGCAACCTGTACAACAAACTGGCTGCTAATTAGCAAAGACCAGGCAGGGACTACTTATTCATCAGTATAAAACTAAGAAGGGTTATAAAAACCAAATCAGCTCAAGCATCAATCAAGTTCAAAAAGTTTTAAGCTCCGAGTTGCTGCAGGCAAACAACCCAGCACTTGGGGGCTACATGTTATCAGGTTTTCTGTTTAAGTCAAAGGGAATACAGAGTTGGAAGCTCCAAGTTGTCGCAGGCCAACAACCCGGCGCTTGGGGGCTACTCACGGATCAGGGTTTTCTACAAGTTAAGCAGTAATCAAGTTCCAAAAGTTTTTATCTTCAAGTTGTTACAGGTTAACGACCCGGCACTTGGAGGCTACATCATCTGAAAGTCATGAGTTATACATCAAGGAGTCCCGAGTCGTCGCAGGCAAACGACCCGGCACTCGGGGGCTACATCATCTGAAGTTATGAGTCATCAATACAAGCTCCAAGCTGTCACAAGTTAACAACTCGGCGCTTGGGGGCTACATATATACCGGTGTAAACAAACTCGAGCAAAGTCACACAACTCGTCAAAAGAACTTGGAGAAAAAATCCGAGTCGCTTCAAAACAAGTCACCTGGAGAGGCCGGCATTAACAAGTCGACAGGAGAAGTCGGCATTGACAAGTCGGCAGGAGAGGCCGGCATTAACAAGTCGACCGGAGAAGTCGGCATCGATGACTCGACCGGAGAAGTCGGCATCGACGACTCGACCGGAGAAGTCGGCATCGACGACTCGACCGGAGAAGTCGGCATCGACGACTCGACCGGAGAAGTCGACTTTGACAACATCTTCGCCAGCAACTCGGCAACGCCTACATCGACAACTCGGGAAAATCTACAACGACAACCCGACAAAATCTACAACGACAACCCGGCAACATCTACATCAACAACCCGGCAAAGTCTACATCGACAACTCGGCAAATGCTGAAGCCGGGTGCCGCGACATCATCGACATCTACAACTCGGCAAAGCGCTACATCTACAAGCCGGCAAAGAACCCGACACGGATTCTGTGTCCCATTTCTTCAACAAATCAAGACCTTCCGCATGACTCTACGAGTCACCCGAAAGCTCGGGGGCTACTGTCGGGGATATGGGACACGGGTACCCGCAAGGAGGATTAACGTGGCCCATCCGGGGTGGCCCAGCAGGCCGACTCCACAGTCAGATTAGGATAAGGACTCACCTTGCCAACTTGTAATAGATTAGCAGTGTCCTACAAGGACTCGACTTGTATTAGATTAGCAGTGTCCTAAAAGGACTCGACATGTAAGCCGGCCTCCTCCACCTTTATAAGGAGGGGCAAGGCGCACCAAGAGGGGGGAGGCAGACAGATCCTGACAAGAGGCGCCGCCTCATCGGCGACTTCCACCATGAGAGGAATAAGACCTAGCCACAAACAGCACGTAGGGATATTACCGGATGATGTTTCCCGGGTCCCGAAGCTGTATAAATCTTGTCTACCGTGTCGTTCATCTACTAACCCACATCGACGATGCCCGTGCGTACATAGTCCCGTATCTTCACCGTTGATCTAAACCATCGACAAGATCACTTGCATCAGTACTCACACAACTAACTGTAATACTTACTAGTCATTTTGTAATTTTCGTTACTACGATAAAAGAACAGGTCAAAGTATCTGAAAAAAGAAATTAATATGGCCAATAGGGGCAGGTCACAAGATGTTGCAAAAAACAATGATCCTTTACAGATTACACATAATGCAGACCCCAGGTCTACAGAACGCACACATTACAGACCCCAGATGAGCCTCATGCCTCTAACATGGTTAATTAGGGTAATGAAACGAATCCATATCTAGCCTACATACCTCAGAAAAACAAGATACGGGCTTTACGCACTCATCTTGTTGGGTGGGCCCGTCACACTACTGGTTTACTTAAAAAAGAAAAGATACGACTATCCTTGATAATTGATGCTCTAGAGTCATTAGCAGAAGTTCGACAATTATATGCACAAGAAATTGAGCTAAAGAGCCAATCGAATGCGGAGATAGCAAAACTTTTGCGTGAGGAAGAGTTAAAATGGTATCAACGTTCCAGAGCACAATTCATCCTTCAAGGGGATTCGAATACTCACTACTTCCATAGTATTGCCAATGGCAGACACAGGAAAAAGCGCATTCATTCCCTAGTGCAGGAGGAGGGAACAATTGAGGGCCAGGAACAACTCAAGTCGTATATTACTAATTATTATAAGGGTCTGTTCGGAGCACCAGAGGAAGGGAACTTCACTTTGGATGAGTCTAGAACGACCGACATACCCCAGGTTTCGGTTGAGGAAATAGCCTACTCACCAACCCCTATTCGGAGGATGAAGTGAGAAAGGCAGTTTTCCAAATGGAACATAATAAAGCACCTGGACCTGATGGTTTCCCAACAGAGTTCTATCAGAATTTCTGGGAGGTAATCAAGTCTGATTTGCTACAAATGTTCGCCTGCCTCCATGTTGGACAGTTGCAGCTATTTCGTCTCAACTTTGGTGAAATAATTCTATTACCTAAGGTTAATGAGGCAAAGATGATTCAACAATTCCGACATATTTGCCTCCTTAACGTTAGTTTCAAAATATTCACGAAAGTTGCCACGATTCGGCTGAACAGTGTGGCGGATCATGTGGTTCGTCCATCTCAGACTGCTTTTATGCAAGGTCGCAATATCCTAGATGGGGTGGCAATCTTACATGAAACTGTCCACGAACTGCATAGGAAAAATATGAATGGGGTAATTTTTAAAATTGATTTTGAAAAGGCTTATGATAAAGTTAAATGATCTTTCCTTCAGCAGACTCTCAGAATGAAAGGTTTCTCTGCTGAGTGGCGTGCGCTTATTGACTGCTTTGTTTCGGGTGGAAGTTGACGAGCTTGTGACTCGGCAAATCCCTAGGTCAAATACCCCGGGTTGATTGAAGGAGAAGGAGAGAGATCAGGCTGGTGAACACGACGGCTAACAGGGGGCGATTTTTACCCAGGTTCGGCCCCTCGAGTTGAGGTAAAGACCTACTCCTGCTTGTCTGGAATTATCGATTGGTGGCTACAATGCGATGTTCAATGATTCGATGCCCTAGACGGCGCACCCTCCCGGCCTTTATACTACAGGCCGGGTCTCGGGTGGACGGTGCGGATTGCACGTACAAGATAAGGAAAGCATCACCGACCTAAGTCGACTACTTGTGCCACACGGTGTCCTTCTTGGGCTTCGCTGGGCCTTCATTGGCGTGACCCAGGTACCACCACCGTGGGGGACCCGAAAGGTAGCCCCACGACAGTAGCCCCCGAGTGCTCAGTCGAATCGTAGAGTCGGGTGGAGGACTCCCCCTTTCAGGGCACGCCACATGGAATCGTCGAAGCTTGCTTCGAGTGAGCTTGTCTTGATTCTTCGGGTGCACCGATTTGATCTTTCGGAGTCGCAGCATTTTGACTGCCCTTGTCCACAATCATCGGGTGCGCGAACAGCGCTCCCGATGGGAGTAGCCCCCGAGATTAAGCTGAATTGCTTGCAATTGAGATTAAACTCAAATTTCCCTCAGTCGAAAAGCCCGCTCCCGATGGGAGTAAACAGATGACTCGAATTTGTCCGAGTCAAAACTGTCCTGGCTCGACTTACTCTTCACTCAGCCTTGATGGCCTACTAGTCATAACATCAGCTTTGAAAAAGCTTACTTCTTCTTATTCCACTCGAACGTTTGGTTAGAACGTACTTGGTTCAGTCGAATGACTGTCGAATGCTCAGCCAATTGCTTGGCTTACTTGACACACTTCCATGATGACGTCAGGGATGACGCTTTTGATGACATGACTCGACACGCTCTGCGCCCGACAGGACGTGACGATGGTGGGCCCGCTGTCACAGCGGCGACCGCTGAATATGGACCGTTGGGCGCGAAAACTCCGCGGCGTGATGATGATGCTTCGGTTCCCGTGCGTAGTGGAGCACGACCAATGTGTCCTTCGTGCGACACGTGGACGGCAGGATCCTTGCGGCGCCTTGCAGTTCCGCGATTGACGGCCACGATGAACTGCCCCGCGGTATATAATATTCACCGCGGCGCAGGGGCAGTTCACCAAGCCTCATTCTTCTCCCTCGCCGCCAGTTCTTGCCATCGCTGTTCCTCGCGAAAAAGCTTCCAAAAAAAAATCCTCCCCTTTCCCCTCCGGCGACATGGGCCACAAGAGAGTTAAGGGTACTGAGAGCTCCTCCGCCGCCGGCGACGACGCCGGGATGAAGAAGGTGGAAGGCGACTGGGGCAAATCCTCAGTCAGAGCGGCGGAGCTCGACAACCTCCGCCAGCAGGGGCTGCTGCCGCCGGAGAGCACGGCGACGACGCGGGCGCCCGGTAAGGATACCATCCCTGCTCCCCGCAATGGGGAACGCGTCTGCTTCGTGGAGTTTCTTCCACGGGGATTCGGGTTCCCCCTTCACGATTTCGTCCGTGGGCTTCTGTACGCCTATGGGATTCAGATCCACGATCTGACTCTCAACAGCGTCTTAAGCATCACGAGCTTTATCATGTTGTGCGAATGCTTTCTGGGGATCGCACCCCACTGGGCACTTTGGAAGTCGCTCTTCCAGGTGCGCCGGATGGTGGGTAAGTCGAAAGAGGGATACCCAGTCGGCGGTTTTGGCATCCAGCTTCGTGGCGACACGGTCTTCTTCCATATGAAGAAGTCCGACTCCGTGCAAAACTGGAGAAAGAAGTGGTTCTACGTCAAGTGGAACCAAGCCGGGCTCCCCGACTTCGCCGCTGATCGGCCCTTGAGGAAAACCAACGCCTGGTCGCACCCCCTGTCGGCGGAGGATAAGGAGTCGATCAAACCGCTGACGTCATTGCTTCGCGGGTTGTTGAAGTCGATGGGACGCGAAGCAGGCGGGATCCAGCTGATCGCCATGTTCCATAGGCTGAGGGTACAGCCGCTTCAACAACGCCCTCTCCCGATGTGGGAAATGGCAGTCGACCCGGCGGTTGACGATGCGCAGGTCGCGATCAAGGTGAGGAATATCACCAGTCTGCGGGTCGCCGACCCGTGCAACGTGACTTGCCCAGTCGCGCCGTTCAGCTCGACGAATCCGATCCCAGAGGTAAGTGTTTGAATCTTGATTTCTTCTTTGTGTGTCATTCGACTGTCTTTTTTCTGATTTTCCGACTGTTGCTTGCTGCTCTTCAGGATCGTAAGAACTACGTGAGCCTTCCTCCGTTGATGGAGAATGGCGCTCACGATGAAGCCGCAATCGTTGTCGAGCAGGACGGCGATGAAGAGAGTCCTCCCCCTGCCTACTCGCGTAGCGAGGAAGTGGAGGAGGAAGAAGAGGAGGACACGGCTCCACCCGCGAAGCGGCGTAAGCAGAAGAACGTCGACTTCACCGCGGCGACGTCTCCCTTGAAGGAGGCGGCAGAGGAGGAGAAGGACTCTAGCGGATCTTCTTCAGTGCCGAAGGAGCCGGTGAACCCGCTGATAGCGACTCCGCTGGACTCCGCGCCTCCCGCGGGGTTTTGGAGGATGCCGTCTCCTTCCATGAGCAGCAATGGTGAAGATGCTGACAGGTAAGCTTTTTGCGACTGAACCTTTCTGATTCGCTTCTTCTTTCTGTTCCTTGGGTGTTTTCTGAATCTTTTGTAAGCAGCCATCAAGGTGGTAATGTCCATGTTTCGCCTCGTGAGGAGGAACACCAGTCTGCTGCCCCGGAGCATGCGACTGGTACAACTGAAGAGGCGCCACAGGCGAACAATCCTCCGGTGCTGGACCCTTCGACGGCCACCCGGCCGGATGGTGCCGCTGATGCGACTGCCGTGGATGCTGATCTGACCCAGCATGTAAGTATCTTCTTTCTTATCTTGCAAATTCTTGTATCGGGTGCGCGAACAGCGCTCCCGATGGGAGTAGCCCCCGAAGATGTGCGTGACTAGAATAGTCGGGTACAGATTTATGCTTCTTTTTCCGCAGCCCGTCTATCGTCAGCAGATGGAAACGGCCACCCGCTTCATTCGTCTGGAGCAGGAGGCTTGTCAACTTCGTGCTGCGCTTGAGCAGTCGAAGAGTAAGTATCCCTTGTTGAGTCTTTTGAACTTTCTTCGACTGTCTGCAATTCTGAACTTTTGCTCGGGTGTTCTGCAGAAGACAACCAAGGCTTGGCGAAGCGGGTCCAGCAACTGGAGAAGTCGCTTGAGACCCAGACTGAGGCAGAAAAGGTTCAGGTCGAACGCCTGATTAGCATTGCCACAGTCATTGGTGGTAAGTTCTCGGCTGATAGAAGCCTACTTTTGCCTTTATTGCCTGCAGGTAACCTTACTCTTCGCGTTATTTCTGAATGTAGGTGTTGGTGGTGGTGCTCCCCCTGAAGGGACGTCCAGCGCGAATACCACCTTGTCGGCGGCAGTCGACCTCTGCAACCGGGTTTGCGCGTGCGCCGCGGACGCTGTGAAGAAGTCCTCGAGCGCCCTGGCCAACATCTATCAAGATGTTTTCCCTGGTCAGGCTGCGCCTAAGGAGGCTAACGCGCTGGCGGCTCCATTTGCTGAGGCGAATGTGATGGCCAACTACACCCGCACCCAGACGGTACGCGGCTCCGAGCTCACCTTCCGTCTGTTACTCGGTCATGGGATCTCGGGTGACTTTGAGGCGGCTGTGAGCGACTTCCCTCGAAGGCCCGATGGAAAGTCCAAGTCCCTGACCAGCGTCAAGGACAAGGCGACTCAGTTAGCTGGAAGGCTGATTGACACCTTTGAGAGGAAGCTTGCGGAGTCAGCCGCCAAAAAAGGCCGCACACCGTCGGGTTCTGCCATGTAGTGTTGTAGTAGGGGTCTTTTTTTGTCTTTTGTAATGAAACTCAATGAAATCAATTGAGATGCTGATTCTGTCATGCGACTGTGTTTTTGTCTAGTCTTGCTGTTGAAAATAGTGCTCTCTGATGTTCTTTAAATTGACAGCCTGACGGAAGTGCTCCTCCTGAAGTCGCGGAAGATATCCGTGCGTACTGGGATGAGGGCACCTCTTCGGCTGCGCCTGCGTCTTCGCGTTGTCCGACTTCTCCAGCTCCCGCGCGGAGCACGAACGACCAGCGAGTGTTTAATTATATGAGGAACAAGATCACTGAACTTGAGTCGAAGCTGCGGAGAACTGAAGTGGAGCTTGAACGCCTCAGGGCGCGTTCCGCTGGGCCGTTCAATCAGCGCGAACGGTTCCTTCTTGACCAGATTGATCTGATATGTCGACAGCTGCAAGGTTTGGGCTCTAGCTGCTTCTCTTTGATTTCTTCATGCTTGTGTTGTTCTGCACCTTGACCCGTTAATTACAGTTGTTAATCCCGACTGGCAAGCCGAGAACGCTCGAGTGGACGAGCGCGTGGATAGTGAGGCCACCGGTAATTCGGTCGAAGCTCGCCAATTCTGGGTACATAAGGGAGAGGGCCGTATACTCGCGCGGATGCTGGATCGCACCTGGCGAGCTGCGTTCGTTCTTGAAGGTTGCAGGAAAGCACTCTGGCAGATCAACAAAGTGTTCTTCCCCCTTGATGAGCAGCCGGAAGGGTTGCCCGCGCTGTTGGAGAGGTTCCGCAGTAGCAGGGCGTTGAAGGGGGTCGTCCTCGGTCAGCTTGTTGACGGGGCCAACACAGCGTTTGCCTATGTTCGACTGCATCGACCTCATGTTCCCTTGGACAGAATACTTGATGGGTTGCCTAGGGATGTTGATTATGCTGAATCCCTTGAGGCCGCACGTCAGGTGATGCGACAGGTTCTGAATCATACAGAGCGACGTGTAGGGCCACTGGATGCGCCAAAGGAAGAGCCTGTCGACTAAGAAAAATAGTTTGTTGTATAATGTTAGCTTGTAACATAAACATGCATGTATGTATGCCCATATGATGTTGTATGGGTGATTTTGCACTTGTAGACCTGTATGGCTCGAGCCCCCGAGTGAATCGAGTGGCGGCCTAGGATTTTTGGGTGATGCCTGTTAGGCGCAGCCCCCGAGTGATTCGAGTGGCGGCATAGGCTAACTTTAGACCTGTACAGCGCGAGCCCCCGAGTGCATCGAGTGGCGGCCGAGGATTTTTGGGTGATGCCTGTTAGGCGCAGCCCCCGAGTGATTCGAGTGGCGGCCTAGGCTAACTTTAGACCTGTACAGCGCAAGCCCCCGAGTGCGTCGAGTGGCGGCCGAGGATTTTTGGGTGATGCCTGTTAGGCGCAGCCCCCCAGTGGTTCGAGTGGCGGCCTAGGCTAACTTTAGACCTGTACAGCGCAAGCCCCCGAGTGCGTCGAGTGGCGGCCGAGGATTTTTGGGTGATGCCTGTTAGGCGCAGCCCCCGAGTGGTTCGAGTGGCGGCCTAGGCTAACTTTAGACCTGTACAGCGCAAGCCCCCGAGTGCGTCGAGTGGCGGCCGAGGATTTTTGGGTGATGCCTGTTAGGCGCAGCCCCCGAGTGGTTCGAGTGGCGGCCTAGGCTAACTTTAGACCTGTACAGCGCAAGCCCCCGAGTGCGTCGAGTGGCGGCCGAGGATTTTTGGGTGATGCCTGTTAGGCGCAGCCCCCGAGTGGTTCGAGTGGCGGCCTAGGCTAACTTTAGACCTGTACAGCGCAAGCCCCCGAGTGCGTCGAGTGGCGGCCGAGGATTTTTGGGTGATGCCTGTTAGGCGCAGCCCCCGAGTGGTTCGAGTGGCGGCCTAGGCTAACTTTAGACCTGTACAGCGCAAGCCCCCGAGTGCGTCGAGTGGCGGCCGAGGATTTTTGGGTGATGCCTGTTAGGCGCAGCCCCCGAGTGGTTCGAGTGGCGGCCTAGGCTAACTTTAGACCTGTACAGCGCAAGCCCCCGAGTGCGTCGAGTGGCGGCCGAGGATTTTTGGGTGATGCCTGTTAGGCGCAGCCCCCGAGTGGTTCGAGTGGCGGCCTAGGCTAACTTTAGACCTGTACAGCGCAAGCCCCCGAGTGCGTCGAGTGGCGGCCGAGGATTTTTGTGTTGGATCAGTGCGGCGCAGCCCCCGAGTGGTTCGAGTGGCGGCCTAGGTTGCAAAGGAGAGGGTGACACAAAATTTCTTTAATGATCTTTATTTATTCTCGCAAACAGGCCGCCTCATTAAAACCCTTCCAGTCCCCTTAGGTACCCTGGCGAGGGAAAGAGTGCGTAAGAAACCTGCTGCTACTTTGAGTTTACAGTGTAGGGTACATCAGGCGTAGAAGCGGCGTAGCTGTGCCACGTTCCACGGGTTACTGCAAACTGTTCCTGTGGCTTGGTTCTTCAGGCGGTATGCTCCATTGCCGATTGCTTCTGTCACGATGTACGGGCCTTCCCATGGGGAGGCGAGCTTGTGCACTTTCTTCTGCTTGAGTCGAAGGACCAGGTCGCCTGGGACAAAAGCTCTGGGTCGCAGTCGTCGCCCGTGGTAGTTGCGCAGGTCCTGCTGGTACACTGCTGTACGGCTGAGGGCGATGTCGCGTGCTTCATCTAGAGTGTCCCTGTCATCTTCAAGTGCTTCTTCTGCGTCGGACTCGTCGTAGGCCACGACCCGTGGAGCGTCAAACTTAATGTCACAGGGTAAGACTGCTTCTGCGCCGTACACCATAAAGAACGGTGTGTATTGGGTGGATCTGTTCGGCGTGGTGCGTAGGCTCCATAGCACGCTTGGAAGTTCCTCTACCCAGGCTCCTGCAGCTCGTTTCAACGGCACTCGCAGACGCTTCTTTATCCCTTTGCTGACTAGGCCGTTGGCCCTTTCGACTTGTCCGTTAGACTGCGGGTGTGAGACGGATGCGTAGCTGAGCTTGATGCCTTGTTCCTCGCAGAAATCTCTGAACTCCTCGGCTGTAAAGTTCGTGCCATTGTCGGTGATGATACCGTGGGGCACGCCAAATCTGAAGATGATGGACCTGATGAAGTTGACTGCTGAAGTTGCGGTTGAACTTGTGATTGGCACCGCCTCGATCCACTTCGTGAATTTATCGACTGCCACCAGGAGGTGCGTGTGCCCACCCGAGGAGGACTTCTTGAAGGGACCTACCATGTCGAGTCCCCACTGCGCGAACGGCCATGCAAGTGGGATGGTTTTCAATGCTGATGCAGGTGCGTGAGGTTTGTTGGCGAACTCTTGGCAGCCGACGCACCTTTTTACGAGCTCGACTGCGTCTTGCATTGCAGTGGGCCAGTAGAACCCTGCTCGCAAGGCCTTGGCAACCAGTGCTCGACTGCTTGCATGATGCCCGCAGATTCCGGCGTGGATGTCGAGTAGAATAGCTTGGCCGTCAGATGGATCAATGCACCTTTGGAGTACGCCTGAGATGCTTCGCTTGTAAAGCTCGCCTTTGATGATGGTGAAGCCCTTCGAGCGGCGGACAATGCGCCTTGCTTCGACTGGGTTCTCTGGCAGCCGCTGATGCAGCATGTAGGCCAGATACGGGCTTGTCCATGTGGGTTCGACCAGCATGATCTCCATGGGCTCCTGCTCCGTGCTTTGCGGGTTGGCAGTAGTTGTTGTCGATGCAGGGGGTTCTGGCGGGGGCCGGACCCTGATAGAGCGCTGCGTGATGCACTCGAGGAAGACTCCGGGTGGAACCGGAGCTCGATCTGAGCCGAGGTTGGCGAGGATGTCGGCTTCTTCATTGCTTTCGCGGCCAATGTGTCGCAGTTCGCAGCCGTCGAATTGGCCTTCCAGCTGGTTGTACAGCTCCCTGTATGCTATCATGTTGTCAGCGATGGCGTCGCATTGCTTCATTGTTTGCTGCACCACCAGGTAGGAGTCGCCATAGATCATGAGGCGAGTGGCGCCGCAGTTCTTGGCCATCCGCATGCCGTGGATCAGTGCCTCGTACTCCGCCTCGTTGTTGGAGGGTGTTGGAAATTTCATCTGCAGCACGTACTTAAGCTTATCGCCTTTGGGTGATATGAGCACGACTCCCGCTCCGGCTGACTTGAATTTCTTGGATCCATCGAAGTACATGGTCCATGCAGTCGATAAATCAGGCTCGTCTGGTAGCTGCGCTTCTATCCACTCTGTGGTGAACTCCGGGAGGACCTGAGCCTTGATTGCCTTCGGGTGCACGTACTTCAGCCCCCATGGCCCTAACTCGACAACCCACTTGGCGACTCGCCCTGTCGCGGATGGATTAGTGAGGATGTCTGATAGGGCGGAGGAGCTTACCACCGTTATCGGGTGCTCGGAGAAGTAGTGTACCACCTTCCTTGACGTCATGAAGACGGCGTATGCCAGCTTCTGGTAGTGCGGGTACCTCTGCTTTGACTCTGTTAATACCTCGCTGAGGTAATACACGGGCCGTTGGACGGGATGAGCCCTTCCTTCTTCCTCCCGTTCGACTACGAGAACGGTACTGACCACTCTGTTCGTGGCTGCCACGTAAAGGTACAGTGGTTCATTCTCCTGGGGTGCTACCAGTACTGGAGGGGTTGTCAGGGTCTTCTTCAGCCTGTCAAAGGCATCCTGTGCTTCCTCCGTCCACTCGAATTTGTCCGCCTTTTTCATCAGCTGGTAGAAGGGCAGGGCCTTCTCTCCCAGCTTACTTATGAATCGACTGAGTGCTGCGACTCTGCCGGCTAGACTTTGTACGTCATGAAGTTTTGTTGGTGCAGGCATGTCGAGTATATTTTGCACCTTTTCTGGATTTGCTTCGATTCCTCTCGCAGAGACAAGGTACCCCAGTAGCTCTCCGGCTGGGACGCCGAAAACGCACTTGTCTGGGTTCAGCTTGATCTGGTACTTGTCGAGTGCCTCGAAGACCTTGCGGAGGTCGTCGATGAGGGTGTCCTCTTTGCGGGTGGTGATAACGATATCGTCGACGTAGACTTGGACCACCTTCCCGATAAGCTTCTTCAGGCAGGATTGCATTGTACGCTGGTACGTGGCCCCAGCGTTTTTCAACCCAAAGGGCATCATGGTGTAGCAGAACACACCGTGTGGTGTGATAAACGCCGTCTTCTCTTGGTCTTCGACTGCCATCTTGATCTGCTGGTAGCCTGAGTAGGCATCCAGGAAGGACAGGCGTGCGCAGCCCGCAGTCGAGTCGACGATCTGATCAATCCGCGGGAGCGGAAAGTGATCCTTGGGGCAACATTTGTTGATGGCGGTGAAGTCGACGCACATGCGGAGTTTCTTCGTCTTCTTCTTTTCCACCAGTACTGGGTTTGCTACCCACTCTGACTTCTTGATTTCTTTAATAAAACCGGCATGGAGCAGCCGGTCGATCTCCAAACTGATCGCGTCTCTCTTTGGACCCGAAAAGCGCCTCATGGTTTGCTTGACAGGTCTGGCGTCCTTGTGAACGTGTAATCGGTGCTCGGCGAGTTCTCTTGGTATGCCTGGCATATCAGAAGGTTGCCAGGCGAATATCTTCCAGTTTTCGCGCAGGAACTCGATGAGCGCGCTTTCCTATGCGCTGGTCAAGCTTGATGACACCCGAACCACCTTGTCAGCATCTGTCGGGTGTACCTGGTGGGCCCTGGTATCGTCGCTGGTGTTGAACGCCGAGTCCTTGGATGATTTCTTCTTTGGGGGGAAGAGGGTCTTGTCGTTGTCGACTGCCAACATCTCCAGGTGATCGTCCATCCCAAAGAACTCAGAGATCCTGCTGAACTCGCGGTCGCAGCTATCGGACCGGTCGAAGTCGCCTCTCACCGTGATGACACCCTTGGGTCCAGGCATCTTGAGCATGAGGTAGGCGTAGTGGGGTATCGCCATGAACCTTGCAAAAGTTGGACGCCCGAGGATGGCGTGGTACTGTGATTTCCAGTCGACCACCTCGAAGTCGATTGCCTCCCTCCGGAAGTTGTCGGGTGTGCCGAAGATCACGTCGAGTGTGATTACTCCCATGGGCGTAACTGCTTGCCCTGGTACTATACCGTGAAAGGTATTAGATGACGGCGTCAGGTTGGAAGTTGACCTGTTCATGCGCCTGAGGGTGTCAGCGAAAAGAATGTTGATTCCGCTGCCTCCATCCATGAACACCTTTTTCAAGGTGTACTCCCCGATCTGAGCTTCGACTACCAGAGCGGCGTGCCCGGGCCGTGGTATTGCCGGCGGGTGATCAGCCCTGGAGAAGGTGATGTCTGTCTCTGATCCTCTCAGGTACTCGGGTACTGCGGGTGGATTGGTGATTGCCTGAAAGACTTGGCGAGTAATGAGCTTCTGGGTCCTGTTGGAAGGACGCCCCTTCTGTATCATGTTCATCTGCCCGCGTGGTGCTGGGAACACGTTGGCAGGGTCCTGTTGCTGCGGTTGCTGCTGCTGCTGTTGCGGCTGCTGCGGTTGTTGCGGCGGGTAGTAAGCCAGTGCTGCTTGCGCTGGGTTGGCGAGTGGAGGAGCTGGTGGTGCGTTGATTGCCAGCTGTCCCGCGACTGGTTGTCCCGCGGGTGATGCTTGATGAACCTGCTGCCCGTCCGTAGCAAGTACGCGCGTGAAGGCCCTGGCCAGCCGTTGCGCCTTCTTGCAGTCCTTCAACAGGTGTCGGGATCCCCACTTGCCTGTTTCCGGGTCCTTGACATATGGTGCCTGCAGGGTTGCTCTAGCTCTTCCTCATCCGTGAGTATGCGTCTGCGCCACTCGCGCTTGCGACTTCCATCTCCGCGGTAGCCGCTGCCACCACCTTGGTTGTATCCTCTATCATTGCCACCGCCTTGGCTATATCCTCTATCATTTCCACCGCCTTGGCTATATCCTCTATCATTGCCACCGCCTTGGCTATATCCTCTATCATTCTCACGGGGGGTTTCGAATCCCGCCGCTACTAACTCTATTGAGTCGTGGCCGATAAAGCGTGGTTTCTTTTTCAGTCGACCCTCTCGCCAGTTGCTGGGTTGGGGATCTGGCATTGAGTCGCGGACGGAGTCTTCTCCATCTGCCCATTGGTTGGCGATCTGCATAAGGTCTATCATATTCTTCGGCCTGAGCCTACCAAGTTCTTCGCGAAGGTCGCGGCGGGTGAGGCCGTAGATGAATGCATCCATGACTCTGTCCTCTGAGGTGGCTCCATCCATGGTGTTGCGGAGCAGGGTCCACCGTTGGATGTACGAACGGAGTCGCTCCTCATGGCCCTGTTTGCAAGCTTGGAGCTCGATGAGGGTGGTTGGCCTGGCGTAAGTTCCCAGGAAACCTTTTATGAATGCAGTCCTGAATTCCTCCCAAGTCCTGAAGGCATCCTTCGGCTGCGTGTTGAGCCACCCGCGGGCGGACCCCGTGAGCATCAGCTGGATGTACTGCATGGCGGTAGTCGAATTACCACCTTGGCAGCTGCATGCGATGAGGTAGTCGTCCAGCCAATCCCGCGGGTGCTGCTTTCCGTCGTACTTTTGTGTCTCCGCCGTCAGCTTGAAGCCTTTGGGCATCTTCGTGTCGCGAATATTTATACTGAAACACGGGGCTCCACGTGGCTCGTGGTCTTCATCATCGTCGAGTAGTCCTGCTTCTCGCAGTCGACGGGCACGGTCTATCCTTCTCTGTGTGACGACGTTGCGGCCATCCTCGCCGGGCTGCAGTTGTCGCAGTCGAATCGGTTCCCGATCTGCCGCTGGTGCGACTCCACGGTCACGACGTCCTCGTTCCTCGTACATCCCTTCGACTGGTTCTCCCCTTGACAAGGCTTCCTCGACTTGCCTCAAGGCTTGGATCTGCTGCCTGTGTACGCGGGCGTTGGCGCTTCCTTCCGACGGCTGCATGACCCGCAAATAGGTCTCAACTCCCATAAGCGCAGAGGCGGGTGTTCTGGGGATGGGTATTCCGTCCTCGTCTTCCAAGAAAGATGACTCCAAGTTGCGGGTGAGGTGGATGCGATCGGCCTCGTGCACCCGCGGCATGCGAGTTCTGTGCCTTCCTTCTTGATTGACTTCTTCTGATCCAGACATGAACGAGAGCGCTGCCCTCCTGGCACTCGACTCGTCGGCTAGCTCCTTGCGCCGGGCCAACTCGGCTTTATCCTGTTTGATTCGTTCGGCTTCCTTCCAGAGCAAGTACTGGACCGCCTATCGATCTTCCTGTGGATCTTCCGGGGCAGGGAACGTGCCATCGTCCACGTGCTTCTGTGCCCTAATCGCCAGCTCCCGGGTGATGGTAAGTTTCGTCACCTTGTCTTGCAGGGTGACTTCCATGGGGTACACGGGTGCTGATGGACCGGCCATGTAGACTTGCGCGGGGTAGACCCGTCGAGTGGGGCTGATGCTCCCTGTCGTGCTTCCTTCATCTGAGCTGTACTCGTTGTCGAAGATCACAGCAACGTGGTGGGTACCACGGTCGCTGCTACTGGCGGCTGCCCGATGCGTAGATGCGATCGGCGCAGTCGAAGCTGGTGCGGATCTTGGCTGGCGCCCGAACAGGTAGGTCGGAGTAGACTTGACTCGCCCCGTGGCCGCAACAGATGCGTTTTTCTTGGCAACCGCAGATGCGATCGCCGCAGTCGAAGTTGATGTAGTCGAAGTAGACGCAGTCGCCTTGACCGCGGTAGATGCGATCTTCGCGACGGGTGAAGCCATGGTCGGCGCAGTTGATGTAGACGCAGATGTCGATGTAGATGCGATCTCCGTAATCTTCACGGCGGGTGAGGTTGCGATCAGTGCAGCCGCCATGGATGCAGGCGCCTCCATTGAGCGCAGGGCGGCCTGCGTAGGGCGGAGGGTTCCGCGACTGTCCACCAGATAACGCAGACTACCAAAGGTAATCCACGTGCTCTGTTGGAATCCGGCGTAAGCCGAAAGATCCGCCGGCGAGTGCTCGACGTACTCGAGGAAGCCGGTGTAGATCGACTCCCTCGCGCTGATGGTGTTGTTGGTTGCGGGTGAGGCCGGCATGATCACGACTCCAGCGATCTGTTCTTTCCCACAGACGGCGCCAATTGACGAGCTTGTGACTCGGCAAATCCCTAGGTCAAATACCCCGGGTTGATTGAAGGAGAAGGAGAGAGATCAGGCTGGTGAACACGACGGCTAACAGGGGGCGATTTTTACCCAGGTTCGGCCCCTCGAGTTGAGGTAAAGACCTACTCCTGCTTGTCTGGAATTATCGATTGGTGGCTACAATGCGATGTTCAATGATTCGATGCCCTAGACGGCGCACCCTCCCGGCCTTTATACTACAGGCCGGGTCTCGGGTGGACGGTGCAGATTGCACGTACAAGATAAGGAAAGCATCACCGACCTAAGTCGACTACTTGTGCCACACGGTGTCCTTCTTGGGCTTCGCTGGGCCTTCATTGGCGTGACCCAAGTACCACCACCGTGGGGGACCCGAAAGGTAGCCCCACGACAGAAGTGTAGCCATTAAAGTCAATGATGACACTGGTAATACTTTCAAACCAAAAAAGGCCTTAGACAAGGTGACCCGCTATCGCCGATACTATTTAACATTAGTGGCTGATATGTTGGCCATCTTGATCGAACGCGCTAAGTCTGAGGGCCAAATTGAAGGAGTGATTCCACATCTAGTTGATGGTGGCTTATCGATTCTTCAATACGCCGACAACACAATCCTTTTTATGGAACATGACATCGAAAAAGCTCGTAACCTAAAGTTAATCTTGTCAGCTTTTAAGCAATTATCGGGTCTTAAAATAAATTTCCATAAAAGTGAATTTTTTGTTTTGGCGAGGCCCAGGAAGATGCCTCCTTGTATGCCGAGCTTTTTGGTTGTACGCAAGGTCAATTTCCTATCAACTATTTGGGTATTCCGATCCATTATCGGAGACTCACTAATGCTGAATGGAAGTTGGTGGAGGAAAAACTTCAAATCCGGTTAAATAGCTGGAAAGGCAAACTCCTATCCCTGGGGAGAAGATTGGTTCTCATTAATTCAGTACTAACAAACATGGTACTGTACATGATTTCCTTCTTCCAGCTGCCCAAAGGAGTCTTGAAACGATTGGATTATTTCTGATCAAGATTCTTTTGGCAAGGGGATAGTGAAAAGAAAAAGTATTGACTTACCAAATGGAGTGTGGTTTGCCGGCCAAAAGACCAAGGTGGGCTCGGTGTTCATGACCTTGAGGTCAAGAATAGAGCCTTGCTGGGCAAATGGCTATTCAAGCTTCTTTCTGAAGATGGAGTTTGGCAAACCCTCATAAGGAGAAAGTATGTGGGCGATAAAGCGGTATCTCAGGTTCTTTGGAAACCTGGTGATTCACACTTCTGGGCAGGCCTCATGGCTACGAAGAAGTTCTTTTTCCCATATGGATCATTCTCAATTAGGAATGGATCGGAAATTCGGTTCTGGGAAGATAAGTGGCTTGGCCAATCCACTCTCCGAGAACAATATCCGGCTTTGTATAATATTGTGCGATACAAAGGCGACACGCTAGCTAAGGTGATGGGTACTTCCCCACCTAATGTATCGTTCAGAAGAACGCTATTAGGGCCTAGACAAGCATCTTGGAATGCCTTGCTTCTCCGGTTGGACTCTGTCCATCTGACGGAAGGCCCTGATAAACTTCGATGGAATCCCACTAAGAATGGTAATTTCTTGGTTGATTCTATGTATAGAGCTTTAATCCATCCTGTAGTCCCAGTCGATTCTAATAAGAAAATTTGGAAGATGAAGATCCCGCTAAAAACGAAGGTGTTTGCGTGGTATCTTCGTCGAGGTGTAATTCTTACGAAAGATAACCTTGCCAAACGCAGTTGGCACGAGAGCAGAAAGTGTGTTTTCAGTAGTCATGACAAGACCATTAAACACCTTTTCTTCCAGTGCGAGTTTGCTAGGTCTATATGGTCAGCCATCCAGATAGGTTCTACCTTATATCCTCCGCATAGCGTTTCAAATATTTTTGGCAATTGGCTAAACGGGGTTGATTCTAGGTTTAAACTAATTATTAGGGTGGGAGCGATTGCCGTTATTTGGTCGCTATGGCTATGTAGAAATGACAAGGTTTTTAATGATAAAAATTCTTCTCTTATGCAGGTTATCTACCGATGCACAACTACGCTCCGATTATGGTCGGTCCTGCAGCGTGTGGAGCACCGAGAGCTGTTTTTGGAGGTGTCGTCGCGTTTGGAGGCTGCGGCAAGGGAGTTATTCTCCCAGCATGGATGGTCACATAACCTACGGATCGACCCTCCACCACCATAGGCGTCCTTACAATTTCTCATTATGATCATGGGCGGACGAATCATCCCTCCAGCCCGGGCCTATGCCCGGGCTTCAGTCCGACGCATCCCTTAAGTGCAGCGATTTTTTTGCTTAATCCCGAAGGAAATACGAAGACTAATGTATCGATGCCCAGGCTTGCTGCTAGGGGTGGAATCGAGCCGAGCCGAGCCGGCTCGTGGCTCGGCTCGGTGAGGCTCGACAAAATACGAGCCGAGCCTGGCTCGGCTTAGCAGGGAAACGTTTCTAAAAAAGAGGCTCGTGGCTCGGCTCGTAGGGCTCGGAGCTCGGCTCGAACGGCTCGCGAGCCGGCCACCAAACCTGCCACTTTACCCCGGCTCCTCTCTCTCTCTCCCCGCGATTTCCCCTCACACTCAAAATCCTCTCGTTCTACTTCTACTGCCCTAGGGTTAGCGCCGCCGCCGACCCCAACGGACACTGGCCGCTGGCCGCCAGCCCGCCACCACCGTCGCCATCCTCCTCCAAGCTCCATGGCTCCCCGCCTTCTGGTTCCGCCTGCCCCCCTGCTGCTCCGCCCGTAGCTGCTCCGTGGCCGTGAGGGCGCGCGCGGCGCACGTCTGGCGCTCGGTACGGCGGCTGCCGGCTGGAGCTCCACCACAGCCTCGCGCGGCGCGTGCAGGTAGCAGGTTCCTGTCCAGTTCTTTGCTTTAGCCTCCGTTACTAGTAGAATTAGTACAGAAGGGAGCAAGCGCGTGCAGGTTCCTGTCCAATTCTTTGGGCTGCCAATTAGCTAGCTGGTAGCGGTAGACTAGTGTTACTAGTAGAATTTGGGGCCTTAGAAAGTATTCAGATTTTTTTTGACTAATTATTTCTATGTATGTAGATTGGTGAAACACCACGTTCTGGCCGTCCGGCTGCTGCTCTTGTTCATCGACAATGCAACCTGGACGGGACAGCGCCGGTTCGGCCGCAGGTCCGAAGAACTCGCAAGGGCAGGGAAATAAGCGTGCGTACGTCAATGCGATGAATTCCAAAACAGCTTCTCTACTCGGCATCCCTTCAACTAGGCTGGCATCAAATTATTGATTATGATCCTCTTGTGGTCGAACTTCATGCTGGAACATGTCTTTTGATTGAGCCGCGACTCAAGTTTTATGTGTTGAACTAAATGCATGTGTTTGTGATGTATGACACTATGTTGGATTTGACCTTGTGATGTATGCCATTTTTATGTTATTGGTACTTTATGAAACTTGTTAAACTATGTTATGGATCTATTTATGCTTAACTGTTGATTACAATTGTCAATTGGTATACTTTTAGGGAAGGTCATGTCCAATTTTTTAATTTCATCGAGCCTTCGAGCCGGCTTGCGAGCCTCACCGAGCCGGCTTGTCGAGCTTTCGAGCCCGGCCGAAAGGCTTAGGCTCGGCTTGTCCGACCTTCGAGCCGAGTCGAGCTCGAGCCGAGCCTTGTCGAGCCCGAGCCGAGCCTCGAGCCCCGAGCTTTGTGTCCACCCCTACTTGCTGCCCCCAGATTTGGGCTTTGCCCCACGTTTTCCCCTTCATGGGCCAAATCTGCCTCTAACAGGCTAGCTTCTTCATGGGCCTTTGATCAATTCATGCACAAAACAACCATATGGGAAATTGGGAATCGATCGGGGGGAAAAAAGAGAGCCAATCCATCCCCAAATCGTCTAGCTTAGGAAGGAGAGAAAACCTAGCCCAGTCGCCAGCGGCCATCGAGTGTCATTCCCTCCTGATTCCGGTCGACCTGTGAGACATCGAGCAGCAGCCGGCGGCCTTCCGCGGTCCCGCCTCCGACTGGATGGCGTCGGACGATGGCGGCGACCATCTCCATCAGCCAGCTGGACGAGGCATTGCCGAGGTCGCGTAGGCTGCATCGATGCGCCGTAAGCGGCGTCGAGACGGCAACTCGGGTGGGACCTCGACTCCGGCGAGTGGCCACTCCGGCGAGGCGGCAACTCCGGCGAGCGGTGAATCGACCCGCTCTACTCAGGTCCAATTGGTTGGCTCAACCGCAGCAGGCAGAAGACAACTAGGTTGTTCCCAAATCCGATTTTAGTTCAATTTTTTGCCTATTTATTTAAAGCTTAATTGTTTGTTACTTCCCTAGTGTAATATTTTAGAGGTAGTACCAGACGGACAACTGAGCTTTCATTTTGAAGCTTATGCTAAAGTTGTTTGCTATCACAAATGAGCTTTCACATGTGTTGCAAACTAAGGATCTTAATATTGTGCATGCAATGGAACTAGTTAATGATGTGAAGGACCGGTTGACATCCACGAGAGAAAGTGGTTGGAAGGCCTTGCTTGATGAGACCCAACAATTTTGCATTGAAAAGGGTATTCCGATACCACCTATGGATGAATAAGTACCGGTTCGTGGTCGTTCAAGGCTTGATGGGATGACATACACTAATCTTCATTTGTACAAAGTTGAGATTTTCTATGTCGCCGTTGACAAGATATGTGTTGAGATGAACCATCGCTTTTGTGAAGCTTCTAGAGAGGCATTAGTTTGCTTCTCTTGCCTCAATCCGAAGAACTCTTTCTCAATGTTTGATGTGGACAAGCTTGCTCGCTTATCTACAATTTATCATGTGGATTTCTCTAATGGTGACCGTGCAACCATAAGAGGCCAACTTGAGACTTACATACACCATGTGAGAATCCATTCCGCCTTCTCTACTTGCCAAGATCTTGAAAGTTTGGCTACAAAGATGGTTGAAACGGGGAAGCATTTGGTTTTCCCGTTGGTGTACAAACTAATTGAGTTGGCTTTGATATTGCCGGTGTCAACGGCATCCGTTGAGAGGGCTTTCTCCGCAATGAAGATTATCAAGTCGAAGTTACGTAACAAGATGAAGAATGATTGGTTCAATGACTTGATGATATGCTACACCGAGCGGGAGATATTTAGACAAATTGATAGTGATGCTATTCTTCAACGGTTTCAAGCCATGAGGACAAGGAAAGGGCAATTACCTTGTAGGCCTAGGCCTAACTAGGACATTATGGATGGTATGATTATTATCTTGTGGTGACTTTTTGGAGGCACCGTTGTATAATTTACTAATCCAAATTTCTCCAACCGTGTAGGGTCTCTTTTGGGTGCATTTGGCGATTTGGACATTTCTGCTTCAGTAGTCTGAGTGTTGGAGCTTCAGTAGTGTTTATGTACTGGAACAATTAGCATGTCTTATTATATACTGGTTCCATCTTGTTAAATGATGGCATATCCTCATATTAGTACTCATAAATATTTGCGTGTCTTATTATGTACTGGAAGTCTGGAACCATCTTTTGACATGAATGTTGTTGTGGAATGTACATTTTCCATATTGTGATGCTTATATTTATTAAGAACATGCCAAATTTTTCAGTCACGGCTTGCAGCTTGCCCAGGCTTTGAAAATTTTCTACGTCCACCACTGATTATGATATGTAATCCGCCTTTTTAATTTTCGCTTGCTACGGAACTTTGGAACTTGTTGGGGCTGTGTGCATCCTAGTTATGCATAGGCCGGGTGTAATGCTTAATACTCTTAAGTAATAAAATCCCTTTATCGAAAAAAATACCGCAGAACATGGGACGTGGATGTAGGCGATGAAGGCCACGACATCACGTCGTCGCTGCATCTTTGGATGATCTCAGGGGAGAACGCCGGACAACGCAAGCCATAGATGACCTCGTCGGCTGCCGGCTCCTCAGGCTCTGGTTCCTCCTCGCGCAACCTCAAATCCATTTGGCCGTTGTCGTTCTCCAGCTGAGCTGCACATGGTGGCGCATGAAGAGGTCGTTGCATAGAAAACAAAAAAAATTCCTACGCAACAAGCAGAATAAACCCCAAGGATATCTAGATCTACTAGATGGAGGTAGCGAAGATGAGATCCAATCTCTTACCCTTGAAGAACGTTCAAAGCGTTTTGTCGGTGCAGGGGTTGGTCTGTCGATCCCCGCAACTAGACTCATCTAGTCGCGAGGAGATGTATTATCCACGCGATCCAATCCGATGGAGCACCGCACGAACAGCGCCTCTGCGGTATCCACACGTACGGCTCGATGTAGACGTCCTCTCCTTGATCCCGCAAGCGAGGAGGACGTGGCTAGATAGATCTCGGCACCACGACGGTTGTGGCGGCGTTGATGGTGGAGTGCTCCGTCCGACAGGGCTTCGCCAAGCCATGTGAGAGGGAGAGGGAGAGGAGAAGGCGCAGCAGCCCTAGGGAATAGGGTGGTGCGGCTTGGGAGGAGGTAGTGGTGGCGGCAGCCCTCCGGGGAGAGGGGTGGCGCCGGCTAGGAGAGAGGAAGGGGGTGGCGGCTAGGGCACCAAGGGGGGTGCGGCTAGGGCAACCAGGGATGGGGCGCACCCCTCCCCTCCCCTCCTTTTATATGGGGCGGCTAGGGTTTGGGCAAGGGGCTGGCCGGCCCCCCCTTGCCTTGGCCCCCAAGTTGAGTCCATCTAGGACTCAATTTGGGCCTTTGTGGTTGGCCCAAGTCCTAGTCCAACTAGGGCTTGGCCGGCTGGGCTAAGGAGCTGGTGCGGCCAGCCATTAAGATGGATGCACCACCCTCTAGTCCATGTGGGATCCCATACAATATGGGCCCCACTTCTAGACTCTTCTAGAACCTTCCGGAACCTTCCGATACCCCGCTGAAATATTCCGGAACTTTTCCGATACCTCCGGAAACCACTTTCCTTATATGAATCTTATTCTCCGGACTCCTCCGGAACTCCTCGTGACGTCCGGGATCCCATCCGAGACTCCGAATCACCATTCGTTCATACCATCAAATATCTCATCGTAAACCCTAGCTACATCGGAGCGTTAAGTGTGTGACCCTACGGGTTCGAGAACATGCAGACATGATCATATCAATAATCAATAGCAGGACCGGGATGCCCATATTGACTCCTACATATTCAACGAAGTTCCTTATCGATTGAACCACGATGCCGGAGATCTCGTATACGATTCCCTTTGTCTCACCGATATTTAATTTGCCCGAGATTTGATCGTCGATATCTCCATATCTAGTTCTATCTCGTTACCTAACAAATTCTCTTTACTCGTCTATAATATAGGATCTCCGTGATTAACACTTAACCACATGGTTGCAACCTTTCTGATGCTATATTACCGAGAGGGCCCAGAGATATCTTTTCCGTCACAAGGAAGGACAAATCCCAATCTTGATTCATGTCACCCAACAAATACCATCGGAGATACCTGAAAGCCACCTTTATAATCACCCAGTTACGAAGCGACGTTTGATGTCCACAAAGTATTCCTCCGGTAAACGGGAGTGACACAATCTCATGGTCTAAGGAAACTATACTTGGCATACTAAAAGTGTTGGCAATAAAACTGTATGACATGATCAATTGCAACTCTTTATTATTGGGTCTTGTCCATCACATCATTACTCCTAATGATATGACTCCGTTATCAAGTGACTATAACAAGTCCATGGTTAGGAAACTCTAACCATCTCTTGACTAACGAACTAGTCCGGTAGAGGCTTACTAGGGACACCTGTTTGTTCATATTCCACACATGTATTATATTTCCGGTTAATACAATTATAGCATGGATAATAAACTATTATCATAAACATGAATATGCTAATAAACCATTTTATTATTGCCTCTAGGGCATATTCCCAACAGCGCGACCTTCCAAGCTCCACATATCTTGGTCCATGTTGTGGAACAAGTTGCTTTGTTTCATTGGACAGCTTCAGCTGTTGGTTGATGATCGGCTAAACTGGCCTTCCTGAATCTGATATCTTTATTACCGACGAGCAGAGGACCTAGGAATTTGCCAAAGCTTGGGCACGCCACCATATGCAGCTCAATTTTTTGTCAGACAAATATAAACATCACATGTAGCAAATATTGTTTTCACAACAGTTCTAATATAGAAACAATGATACAATACATTAAATGTCCACACACATTCAAATGTTTAGAAGTTCACATAATATTTGAAGGTTCACAGGTTAACATCACAGTCAAATATTCATATGTGCTAATATTAGATATGATAGCAATTAGTAAGAACCCCCAAAAAATAATAAAACTCCAACGATGGACCACCAAACTTAAAGTGACCAAATACACCCAACAAAAGACTCTACAAGATAAAAAAGAAATATTTATTAGTACATCATAAGACTATAGCTTCAAAATATATTCATCATGATTCATGAGGTAACGAAAAACCAAGATAGTAACAATGATGTGCTAATTAGCCCGGGGCCTACGAGGTAAATGTCTCCTCCTCTTCTTCATGGTTTGAAACCATTGAGCAATAACACAAGTATCAAGTTTTCTAAATAGCTCCCGCTCGGTGTAACACATCATCAAGTCATTGAACCATTCATTCTTGAGCTTGTTACGCAATTTTGACTTGATGATCTTCATTACCGAAAAAGCGCTCCCAACCGATGGCGTTGACACCGGTAATATCAAAGCAAGCTCATTAAGCTTATAGACCAATGGGAAGACCAAATGCTTCTCGGTTTCAACCATCTTTGTAGCCAAAGTTTCAAGATTTGTGTAAGTAGAAAAAAAGGAATGGATTCTCAAATGGTGAATGTAAGTCTCAAGTTGACCTCTTATGGTTGCATGGTCACCATTAGAGAACTCCGCCCGATAAATTGAAGATAACGAGCAATCTTGTCCTCATCATTATTCACATACCTATAACGAAACAGTTCCAAGAAGATCAAATGATAGCAAAGTATGAAACAATGGGTAAATTTAGTAACAAGACAAGACTCCTAAGCTCAACATTACCGCTATTTGTTCCTTCACGGATACATCACGTGATTCATTAATGAGAATAGATAAATTCTTATCACCAATTTCTCCCATATAATCACCTTGGTGACTTCTTGTGCGCGCAACACTTGGAAAGATCCTTTTAATTCTTGGGAGGGATCATCTTGAAATTTCCACCATGCTCATTAAGAATGCTTCATCTTTTCATCCTTTTGTATATACCAATCTACCATCTCACAAAAGTTATCCTTGTTTAATGAACTAAGAGATTCATTATGTCCATGAAATGCGAAGGCTTGACAAATGAGAAATTTTGCACAATGCAAGGACGCGAACAAGGTTACTAGACACACTTTGTCTTTGATTATGAAAATCATCACGATCTAATCTTTCCTTATTGTGCTGACCATTTACACCACCAATATAATCGGACAATGCTTTGTAACCATTCCAATCAATAAACCTGATTTTAGTGAAGAACTTTGTTTACCAAAAAGGCGTGCACTTCCTCAGTTCGCGGGCGCTCGCGGAGGCCAAATACGGCCGGACGTTGCTGCGTCACCTGCGTGAGACGCTCGCCGCCGGCGTCGTCTTGTGCTGAAGGAAGCGGTCCATCCCCCGGGTCTCCATTCCCAATGGCTGCGGCCTGCGGGTTTGGCGGTGTCGCGATGTGCAGGCGAGCTGCGTGACTCGTGGCACGGGTTTCGGATGGGCAATCGATTTGCTTCGACGGCTGTTGGACGAGTGGAGCTTCACGGATCGATCGATACTAATGGATTCGTTCTGTCTCGGTGTTGAATGGGCTGGGTAGTTAGCCAGCTAGGCATGGCCCAATACTAGTATGCATGAGCTGAGCTGCTGATGAGCATGGATGCATGGCCACTTCCAGGCCCATCCATGACGTCGCCATGGCTCCATATATAAATCGTGTTCATCTTCAAAAACCATGTGCCGTGTATGCGCACTCGCCCTAGGTTTCTCAAGGTGGTCGTCGTCCGTCACCTTCTTCTTCTTTGAGTTGTCGACGGGATCAAACACTGACATGGTAGCTGAGGTGGGCAGCGATGGGGGGATCACGAGTCGACTCCTCCGCACTCTGGCGAGATGCGGTACTCTGTCATGATCCACCCGGGCCGCTCATCCTTGCCCGATGACGCGTTCCTGACCTTGTATGAGAATTTCTACTTGAAGCCGCCAATGATGCTTCCACCCCTTAACCATCTTCTCGCCATGCTCGCGCAGGGTGTCAGTACTTGTTGGCATGGGTATGGATCGTACGCGACTTCCTCTCTGAACCTCCACGTGTGTTCCTCTTGCATCCGCTGACGTACCACACCGGAGAGAAAACATATTGTACGGGATGCTTGTGGGTGTCACCTTCGCCGAATCGCCGAATCGCCGGTGCTAGGCTCCACCAACTTCTCTGGCTCAACGGAGTAAACGTAGGCGACATGGTTGAAATTGCCTGCAGGGTCGGGGGTCTTTGCTGATGAACTGCGGTGGAGGTACAGGTCTGTGACCTCACTTGGCTCTAGGTAGAACGTCAACCCTAGCCACTATGCAAGCTGGCGGTGAGGTGTTATCATCGTCATCGACTATGTTTGTCTAAGCTGCAACATCGGAATGTACACTCACGATTAGGATACTACGTTGAAGATAACAACGGTTGATATTGCAATGGGCGTGCAGTATCTCCATAATCATGTTGGTAACATTTATGTGCATAGAGACCTCAAGTGTGTAAATGTATTGCTGGACGATAATTTAAGAGCCACGGTGCCTGATTTCACTATGGTTTAAAAGGTCACCAATATATCTACGTCAATGCCAGAAAACAATCTTGTCGGAACACATGGGTACATGTCTCTGGACTCCGGAGTATGTTTTTAAGTTTTTATTCCCGTCTACCTCTTTAATCTTCTTGCACATACACATGCAGTATTGATCACCCACAAGTATAGGGGATCTATCGTAGTTCTTTCGATAAGAGTGTCGAACCCAATGAGGAGCAAAAGGTGTTGACAAGTGGATTTCAGCAAGGTTTCACTGCAAGCACTAAAAGAAAAATGTTTATGGGTTTTTGTTGTAACGAGCAAATAAAGAACAAGTAAATAAAATATTGCAACTATTGTTGCAGCAAGTGACCCAATCCTTTTTAGCACAAAGGATAAGCCAGTGATGTTACTTATGATGATTAAAGCCAATGATGTTACACACACATCTTTGTGCCAAAACTTGGTCACCTAGAATCAAATTAATTATATACATGTACATATGTGGTCTCCTTGATGGATTACTCTGGCAAAAAGAGCGAGTCGGAGAGGACACATAAGCACTACGGCATGCGCATGTGCTCATGACCGGCTAGACAAAAACGTGAATGCACCCGGGGAACATAAATGGAAAGAGTAAAGTCCAATATGAACTTGAACTTGTAGTTGTTGGCTCAATCAAACCCTAAATTTCAAATCCCTAAAAACGGCACATATCACCTACACCTGTTTGGTGGATTGGGAATGGGAAGATACCGCTCGGGATACCTTCTACTTTGACTAAAAATACGAATCCATGTGTCTTCTCCATCTTCTTCCCCAATCGCCGTACAGAGAGCCGTGCCGCGGCACACAACGCCGCTGTCGAGCGTTGCTGCATCCCTCTACTTCTCTTGAAATAGGTTTTCGCCCCGCTTTATAAATAAAGCCAAACGGCCGAACCGATACAATGTGATGAGGGGATCCTCTTACAAAGCAGAACAAAGATAGAAAACAAAAAACACAAGGAAAACCGTAGCTTGCCACCGAAGACATCGAAATGAGACCGAGAGGTAGCGGAGCTCCACGGCGACGCCCCCAAGAGGGTAACAACGCAATGCGTCGCCGTCGCCGAGACCGAAACGGTCAAGGGTTTTCACCCGGAGCCCTAGCGCGGGAAGGTACCCACAATGACGCCCTCAAGAGGGTTACGACGCCCGCAGGCGTCGTCGTCATTGGCGTCAAAACGCTGAGCTTTCACCCGGAAAAACCTTTGAACCCCGCCGGTCCCTCGGACCATCCTTGTCCCCGAACCAGGCCTTCCGAACGCGAACTGGGAGCTGGCTTTGCCGAAGCGCCGCCAACACCAGGATCCTCCGCCACCCGCTCCTCGCCATCCGAACGGCCAAAGAGAAATGCCATCACCACCGCCACGTCGCTCGCCGTAGAGACGCCCGCACAGTCCGCCTTCCGGGGCCGCCGCCCCGGCATCCACAAGCTCGAGACCAGGGTTCGATAGGCAGCTCATCACGAGACCGATGGGTCGGATGGGGTAAGATGGCGACAAGCCAAACTCGCGTGATCGGCAAAAGTGCAGTAGACAGGCGGCACCTCGTGCCACCCGTCGGTCGCATTCCGCAGCCATCGACGGCTGCTAGATCGTAGACTGATTAATGCTTATAAAAAGTAATAAAAGTTCACCAAGAAAAGGTCGAAAATTGCCTCCAAATCAAGGGTTTATTTTGTTTCAACAAGTAGTCCCTTGTTTTTTCAATAAAGGGAGTTTTATTACTTATAAAGAGTTTTAAGCACCGAGGTAGGTAGATTACTACGTATAACCATTTACAGTTGTTCCGATCTAATCTAGTTAGCTAGGATTCTAACTACTAATCTGCCTTGCACTCCACGTACACAACAATCTAATCTACTAACACCCCCCCTCAATCACGCCACTAAGGTTGGGTTGTGTCACAAAATTCTGAGTTGTTGTGTGGTGATCGGTTCAGTGACGTTATCAGCAAGTTGGTTTTGGGACGGAGCAAAACAAACTTCCAAAGCCTTCTGAGCAACTATTTTCCATATAAAGTGGAAGTCTGCTTCTAGCTATATGCTTCATCTGAGCGTGACCCACTGGATACCGATGGCAATGGGTACCCATTATCCGCATACCCAGTGGGTTTTTACCTGTTAGGGTGAGGGTTTGGTGAAAAAGTTTTACCCGTGGGTAAATAAATGGTAAAAAGTGTGCACCCGATGGGTATTGCGGGTGCGGGCATAGTACACCGAAACCCATACCCGCATACCCACATAACCAGTTATTTTTATGTATGGTTATAATTCGGAAAAGAAAAACCCAAAATCTAGTATACTAACCGCCTCCCATGAAGGTCCACTCGTAGTCTACGCCACCCCCTCGTATTTTTCGCTCGTAATTATCGCTCGACCTGCACGCCCTCGTTTCCTCTCCCGAGCCTCCTCAAATTGTAGATCGAATCGATGGCGAGACGAATTTACGATCTTTCTTTTTGCTATCAAAGTGTGATGAACTTATTTATGTTGCGGTCATGTGAACCTTTATTGTAATCGTTAAATTGTGAAATTCTGGAGTTAACGTTATGTGGCTGTTTGGCACTTGTGTTGCTGCAAAGTTTGAACTATATAATGTTATGCTTTTATGCAACTTATGTTGGGCTATAATGATGTTATTTTTTCTATACGCAGTATGTTACTTTGATATCTATAGTATATTATTGTTATGAACTTTGATGTTAATTTTTTGTGGGTTTACCCACGGGTTTTTGTCACATCCCGAAAATTCGTCCCTAATGTTAGTAATGTTTTTCTCCCGCCTGAAAAACTTTTTCTGTTTCCAAACGATTTTCTTCCACTTGTTGGTCTTTGAATTGACTTTGGTTTCGCTCGCTTGGAAATTTCCCAAATGATCCTCGAACTTATTAACCCCCACCACACCCCTATGCCACAATTTTCGTTGTCACCTATTGATGCCACTCCAACGTTCTGAAACCCTTCTGTCTACCCCACCAAAAGCCACCGCCCTAAGTGCAACTTTAGATAAACTCTACCAAGCCACAAAATGGTTCCCTCATGCATACACCTCCATCCTATGGAAAAATATTCCATAGTCCAATACAATAATTTTGAGTTTATTCATATTTCCTATTATGCCATTTACAATCCAATAATCATTTAGACACTTTCCACTCATCCAAAAATTCTACAATTTTGTGGATAGGCCTAATATCACCTCCTGGACGTTTCATTCCATTGTCCCAACCCCATTTGAGCAATATTTGGGGTACCTCCCTTGTAATGCCCTTTTATGCCTGATTGCAATTTCCAAAGCAACCCATAGCTACAAAATTCATTTGGCATCGGTACTTTTTCAAATAGACCACATCCATATAGAACACTCTACCCAGAAGATCATGTCAATATTATTTGATTTGATGCATTTGGCATACCCATGCCATTAGGGCACTTTTCGAACACCAATTTATTTGACCACCTTCCAGGTACCCAATTGAGCTCAAACTCCATAGACACACTGTCTACACCCATTATAACCTACTGTGAATTTTGGGGATTTTTCTGAGATGTGCAAAGCCTTGATCATTTCATCGAGCACCTGGTGTCCCCTACTGTTTTTGAAATTTTGTTCAGACCAAGTTACAAACCAGCGGAAACTGTTAACTAGAGTTTAGTAGGGTTTGGATTTTGGCGCAGGGTGACGCGAGCAGTTTTCTTTTTTGAGCCCTGAGTTGAGAGGACCATCTCGATGCCGATGTCGGCATGGGGGCTGGCGTGGTCGCCACGGGCATGTCCATGCCAGGCGGTACCGCTACCTCCTGCTCGACGCAGTTGAGCCCCTCCCCGTTCCGTTCCATGCCCAGCAGGTGACCCACCTCCCCCTGGACCCTCCGGAAACCCCGCTCGACACCTCACCCTCTCCAGCTCGCCGCTGCCCGCAAGCCGACGCGCCGCGGAACAGCACCGCCGCGGGTCCCCACCTCACCAGTACCCCGACGTCACCGATCTTATCCGCAGCCGCGGGCTTCCCGTCGTCCAGTACCCACCATGCTACACCATCGACGCAGTGGCCGTCGTTAAACTATAGCACCAGGACGCCTCACCCCGCCTCCCCCGCCGAGCATCGTGGCCACTGTCCCCCCGAGCCCTATAAAAGGGGTCCCCGAGCCTCACGCGCGAGCAGCACCTTCCTCCCCCCCTCTACCTTGGAACGCCCTGCCCCTTTAGCTTCGGAATGGCAGAGCCATGCTCTGACGCATCTGGGGTCGCCGTCGTCAATTCTTCAACCATGGCGAGCTCTGGACCGAGCCATCCCAAAATTAAACCTGCAGAGACGATTTCCTTGATCCCCTCTCCCTCCCAGACGAACCAATTCGAGGCTTAGTGGTCCGTGGCCTCGACTTCGTCCTCGACCGCCGGCGGCGGGCTCATCGGCCACGCAGCCGTGGTGGCCTCCCTGATTCTCCTCGACCCCTCCAGCTCGCGGCGTGACCCCCACGGGTCCGCCCGTGCCTCCGGCCGGCGTAGGCGAGTCGGGGAGCGGCGGCTGCAGCCGGCTCCGGCGGCCGGCAGCGCCCTGGCACGCCACGTCGGGCTTCCCCGGAGCGTCATCGACGCGGGGAGGACGTGGTCCACGCTGACCGCCAGCGTGGCTCCCCTGTGCCGCTGGCGAGCGGGCCCTGCCTGGTCCAGCCGCCACGTCGGTTAAGTGGATGCGCCTCCCGCGCATCTCCGCTTCTCCGTGGTGGAAGCATATTTCAGTGAAACGCACAACCAGCCCAGCCCAGCAAGATTCGGCCCGCTCTGTTTTTTTTTTCAGAAGTGGGCAGCAGGTAGTTAAGCATCGCCGAGCCGTATCTTTGGAACCGTACCTCCGTTTGAGGTGGTTCAAATTTGTAAATTCATGTTTTTCAAGGCTCTATCCAGTGGCATATGTTTTATATTTTTGTAAAATGTTTGTATGATGAGCACCTTTATACCCATGCATAGGTCCATCCCGCGGTACCGGCAAACCGGCACCCTAAACCGCGACGTGTCCGGAACCCTCAAGCCAAATGGCGTCGATCTCCGAAGGCAAGCTAACCACTTACTATGAACACTCAAGCAGTGTTGGTTGTTTGCATATTACCCTGTCATGTCGGTGCATTTTATTGCTTGTTAACATCTGTCAACTGTGCGTCACGAGATATCGTGACTTTGTTTACCCCCTGCCAACTGTGCGTCACGAGATATCGTGGCTTTGTTTTTTTTATTCCTGTAATACGATAAACCCATCAAGTGTGGGTTGAGTTCCGGCCGGCGACTAAATACATGTTGGGCACCGCCCACGTGGATTAAATCTCGCCTACTTTCAGTATTATTATTTCTTGTACCTTTACTTTCCTGCAATACGATAAACCCATCAAGTGTGGGTTGAGTTCCGGTACCCCGTCTAAATACACGTTGGGTCCTGCCCAAGTGGATTGAAGCGGCTACTTTCCTGTAGAGTTGTGGCGTGCGTTGGACGGTACCATGCCCACTCCCCATTCCGGCGACGATGGACTGGGGAAACCGCCACAGTCAATGGAATGGTGGAACGGGATCGCGTGGACGCCTCCACTAACTTTTGTAGTCGATCTGTGGCTGCTACTGTCCGGAGGCATCTCCGCCATCGCCCGGTTGACGCTAACCAATTGTGCTATTTTATTTTATTTTATTCAACCCGTGGCTGTCACTGGTCGGAGTTATCTCCGCCCTCGCCCGGTTGACTGTGCCGTTTTATTTTCTTTTACTCAACCCGTGGCTGTCACTGGTCGGAGTTATCTCCGCCCTCGCCCGGTTGACTGTGCCGTTTTATTTCCTTTTACTCAATCTGTGGCTGTCACTGGTCGGAGGTATCTCCGCCATCGCCCGGTTGAAACTAACCATTGACTGAACTAACTATATATTGTTTGAAAGATTGGGTGCGGTTTGTTTCTGTTTCATGTTGATATGGAATTATGGTTTTGCGTTGGACTAATCTGTTTCATGTTGATATGACATTATATTTATTGTGTTGGACTAACCCTCTGTTGTTGGAATCGTGGTTGAAAGAAACTGGATTAAATGAACCAACCCTCCAAACTTCGATGGGGTCAGTCCATAGTGCCACCAATCTGAACCTTGAACGCACTACCACTGTCGCCCAAATGGGAGAGCCATAACCTATGTAACCTATCACGCCTCCTTTGATGCTACCCACTTGGCAAGTCTAGTCGGATACTGCATAGTTGTGGTCGGGGCTAGTCTTGTGAAGGTTCCGGAGCTAGGCGTTGCTCATGAGTTGGGGACGTGCCGGATTCACTTCGTCATAAGACATAGAGTTATGTCGGTAGCTATACAGGGAGTGTCTTGGTAGCGTGAACGGTTATGTAAGTGTATCTTGCCGTCGCGAAGCAAGGTGCATTTAGATGGGTGGTAGCTGCAACCTCTCGAGAGTGTATCAACTAGCAGTTAGCCTTGTTCCTAGGTTATGGAACAGTTCAGTGTCGGTCACACTATTGTCCTTTGTCGAGTCCAGAGGTTAAACTTAAGTTCGGTTTGACAGGAAGATGAACAACCTGATTTCAATAGGCTGATGCAGGGAATGTTACTTGAATCGTGGATGGTTACCCATGTTGGGGTGTCGGTGTGATCGTTGGGAGCCTAGAGTTAGGCCTGATCCAACATCAACCGTGCATGCCCAGAATGGAAAGTTGATGCCAGTGGGCCTAGCAGTTTGACGTATGTGATAAGGCCGTTGGGCCTAGTTGTGATGACAGGTGATGTTTAATATTTGGTAACACTGGGTACCCACGTTATTCATCACAGGTAAGTTCTCTTGTATGATCACCGGTATACGATCCAACCCCACCTGGCTTGGACTCTGTATTGGTGATACCCCTATTATTTGCTTATGCCATGATCTGTTGTGCTGCCTTGTTGCTACCCACTTGGACTGCCTTAAGTAGACCCTTGCCATGTTTAGGTTATTTCTGTTGCTAGCTACTTGTTGCCTGATTGCTTGACTGTTTATGTCTTGTGGTTGTTTTCTTGCGAGTACGTCACCGTACTCAAACTGGCTTTTCATGTGGCCAGATGTTGAGAGGATTCATCTTCTACCATAGCAAAGATATGGAGCAAGAGCGTGCTAGGATTAGTAGCCCAGCCAGATGCCTGTGGAATGGAGTTCCTCCAAGCCGTTGCCGAATCTATGACTTCAGCTGCCAGATAAACTCTGTCCCGTGCCATACTTGGCCACGATATTTTCTCTTGCCTTGATGGCCATGTAAACCATTTGTAGCCCTCTGGGCCTGATTGTGTAATGATATTTCTGCTATGTTGCATTGTCGTAACGTGCGTCCGGATATCCTGGGCTGGCGCACGGGGCGACCGCCTCTCTGGCAACATGTGTCAGAGGGGGGTGCCACAGAGCATGGTATCAGAGCACCAGGCTGGCTGTAGACTACCCTAGCATGGAAAGTCCACCCTTACTTTTACCCGACAATGACCCGATGGATTTAACCCATTCCTGCCTAACCGATATGGCCGGTGTTGGTCAACAGTATGGTGCAGTAGGACCTGTCCCAATCTTCCCTAACAAGACGAGCCAGTTTCTTCCATGAGAAGAAATCGACCCTACCTAGTAAACTTGAGACCGCCGTCCTAGTTGCGTTATAACCCACCCTCGCCAGCTCTACCCTGGCAACCCAACTCTTTTGAAGTAGAATCCCAGGGAGGAACCTCGCCTCCTTATCCCCTCCAAAATCTAAAACCCCAAGAAAATCCTATGGCGACCCCTAATGCCATCTTGGAAACCACTGCCGAGGAGCATTCGAGCTTTCGATTGCTTCTCTGGAGGGCCGTCAACCATATCCTTGGTAGCTCCGTTCACCCCGTGTATGTGGTGTTCCAAAGCTCAATCTCATCGGCCGGAAGTGTATTCCGGGCCGATGTAAGGATCAGCCCGTGTCCCCGGGGCACGAACCGACCCTACTTAATCCAAGGAGGCCGCATGCCTACTCTGGCCCTGGCCATCCAGGTAGCAGCCTGGGAATGCCTCGTTCGTCTTCGGTCCTCCGAACCCCTGCTGGCCGAAACTCGAGAGTTCTACTACATTCCGGCCAGACCACAGCCCCGTGGGGAGATAGTCCAAGCTGACGCCTCGAAAGAGTCCGACCCAGCACTAGTCAACCAAGTCGCCTACGCCATCGCAATGACGAACTTCAACAACTTCTTGATGGACGAGCTCGCGACCACAAGGGGAAACCTCAGCCGTGCCCGCCTACATCAATACCTAGGGGAAAGCACGCCTACTCTCTCCCGTAGGCAAGCTCATCGTAGTGGACTTCCAGATCCCGGCCCATCCCAACGGGTCTCAGAACAGGTTCTGATCCTCGAGGGTATTCCTGTGTCCTCCGACCTTGCGGAAGAAGAGGACGTGGACACCACTCTCCGGCTCGGTCGCACTCCACCATCTGTGTAGCGCCGTCGGGCAGACTAAGACCATGTTTAGTTTAGCCTCAGTGGCGCTTATAAGTTGTGGGTGGTTCGTAATTCCTAGGTTTGCTTGTACGTGTGTTTGTGTTGTTTCCTTTAGTTATTAAAAAAAAGGGGGTTATGTTGAGTGTTTAGCAGCCGTGGCGTGCTTGTTAACCAGTATGGTTGAAATGATTATGCCATACTGATGCGATTGTTTTGGGCTATAAAAATGCAGTGTTATTTTCTAAAATGATTTTGGGGGTGGCCCTACCCCACAATGTCTATAAGCCAATTATTGGCGGCACAGATGTTTTCTTTTAAAGAAAGAACCCTGTTATTTTTTTTCAAACCTGTGTATACTTGAAAAGGTATATACAGCTTTTCAAAAAAAAATCTAGACCAGGGACAGGTTTAGCATATCTAACCTTTTGTTTTACCAAATTGGAAAATTTATTTGTCCAAGTTAAATCCAGGTTATTGAGTGACGATCTGTGTGTAGATCTTGTTTGATATTGCCATACTTGTGTCTGGTTGAACTAAAAACCTTAGATTTTGATTTTCTTCATATAACCATAGTAGCAAATCCTATATTGATTGATTTCGTGAGCCCCTGCCATGCCATCCTTAGAATGCATTGTGTGATAAAAATATCATGCTTTGGTAATATTTGTTCTAGGAAAATAACCTGCTGAGTGTTGATCCTTGTGTGTGTTAAAAATCTAGTATTGTGTAGAAAAAGTTTTAAAATATTTTAAATGTAGGGATATATTGGACCGTATAGGAAATATCTTGTATAACCCCGGGAATTTCTATTAGTACCCGAATCTCGGGACGAGATTCTTTTTAAGGGGGGAAGGTTTGTCACATCCCGAAAATTCGTCCCTAATGTTAGTAATGTTTTTCTCCCGCCTGAAAAACTTTTTCTGTTTCCAAACGATTTTCTTCCACTTGTTGGTCTTTGAATTGACTTTGGTTTCGCTCACTTGGAAATTTCCCAAATGATCCTCGAACTTATTAACCCCCACCACACCCCTATGCCACAATTTTCGTTGTCACCTATTGATGCCACTCCAACGTTCTGAAACCCTTCTGTCTACCCCACCAAAAGCCACCGCCCTAAGTGCAACTTTAGATAAACTCTACCAAGCCACAAAATGGTTCCCTCATGCATACACCTCCAGCCTATGGAAAAATATTCCATAGTCCAATACAATAATTTTGAGTTTATTCATATTTCCTATTATGCCATTTACAATCCAATAATCATTTAGACACTTTCCACTCATCCAAAAATTCTACAATTTTGTGGATAGGCCTAATATCACCTCCTGAACGTTTCATTCCATTGTCCCAACCCCATTTGAGCAATATTTGGGGTACCTCCCTTGTAATGCCCCTTTTATGCCTGATTGCAATTTCCAAAGCAACCCATAGCTACAAAATTCATTTGGCATCGGTACTTTTTCAAATAGACCACCATCCATATAGAACACTCTACCCAGAAGATCATGTCAATATTATTTGATTTGATGCATTTGGCATACCCATGCCATTAGGGCACTTTTCGAACACCAATTTATTTGACCACCTTCCAGGTATCCAATTGAGCTCAAACTCCATAGACACACTGTCTACACCCATTATAACCTACTGTGAATTTTGGGGATTTTTCTGAGATGTGCAAAGCCTTGATCATTTCATCGAGCACCGGGTGTCCCCTACTGTTTTTGAAATTTTGTTTATACCAAGTTACAAACCAGCGGAAACTGCTAACTAGAGTTTAGTAGGGTTTGGATTTTGGCGCAGGGTGACGCGAGCAGTTTTCTTTTTTGAGCCCTGAGTTGAGAGGACCATCTCGATGCCGATGTCGGCATGGGGGCTGGCATGGTCGCCACGGGCATGTCCATGCCAGGCGGTACCGCTACCTCCTGCTCGACGCTGTTGAGCCCCTCCCCGTTCTGTTCCATGCCCAGCAGGTGACCCACCTCCCACCTGGACCCTCCGGAAACCCCGCTCGACACCTCACCCTCTCCAGCTCGCCGCTGCCCGCAAGCCGACGCGCCACGGAACAGCACCGCCGCGGGTCCCCACCTCACTAGTACCCCGACGTCACCGATCTTATCCGCAGCCGCGGGCTTCCCGTCGTCTAGTACCCACCATGCTACATCATCAACGCAGTGGCCGTCGTTAAACTACAGCACCGGGGCACCTCACCCCGCCGAGCATCGTGGCCACTGTCCCCCCGAGCCCTATAAAAGGGGTCCCCGAGCCTCACGCGCGAGCAGCACCTTCCTTCCCCCCGTCTACCTTGGAACGCCCTGCCCCTTTAGCTTCGGAATGGCGGAGCCATGCTCCGACGCATCTGGGGTCGCCGTCGTCAATTCTTCGACCATGGCGAGCTCTGGACCGAGCCATCCCAAAATTAAACCTGCAGAGACGATTTCCTTGATCCCCTCTCCCTCCCAGACGAACCAATTTGAGGCTTAGTGGTCCGTGGCCTCGACTTCGTCCTCGACCGCCGGCGGCGGGCTCATCGGCCACGCAGCCGTGGTGGCCTCCCTGATTCTCCTCGACCCCTCCAGCTCGCGGCGTGACCCCCACGGGTCCGCCCGTGCCTCCGGCCGGCGTAGGCGAGTCGGGGAGCGGCGGCTGCAGCCGGCTCCGGCGGCCGGCAGCGCCCTGGCACGCCACGTCGGGTTTCCCCGGAGCGTCATCGACGCGGGGAGGACGTGGTCCACGCTGACCGCCAGCGTGGCTCCCCTGTGCCGCTGGCGAGCGGGCCCTGCCTGGCCCAGCCGCCACGTCGGTTAAGTGGATGCGCCTCCCGCGCATCTCCGCTTCTCCGTGGTGGAAGCGTATTTCGGCGAAACGCACAACCAGCCCAGCCCAGCAAGATTCGGCCCGCTCTGTTTTTTTTTCAGAAGTGGGCAGCAGGTAGTTAAGCATCGCCGAGCCGTATCTTTGGAACCGTACCTCCGTTTGAGGTGGTTCAAATTTGTAAATTCATGTTTTTCAAGGCTCTATCCAGTGGCATGTGTTTTGTATTTTTGTAAAATGTTTGTATGATGAGCACCTTTATACCAATGCATAGGTCCATCCCGCGGTACCGGCAAACCGGCACCCTAAACCGCGACGTGTCCGGAACCCTCAAGCCAAATGGCGTCGATCTCCGAAGGCAAGCTAACCACTTGCTATGAACACTCAAGCGGTGTTTGTTGTTTGCATTTTACCCGGTCATATAGGTGCATTTTATTGCTTGTTAACATCTGTCAACTGTGCGTCACGAGATATCGTGACTTTGTTTACCCCCTGCCAACTGTGCGTCACGAGATATCGTGGCTTTGTTTTTTTATTCCTGTAATACGATAAACCCATCAAGTGTGGGTTGAGTTCCGGCCGGCGACTAAATACATGTTGGGCACCGCCCACGTGGATTGAATCTCGCCTACTTTCAGTATTATTATTTCATGTACCTTTACTTTCCTGCAATACGATAAACCCATCAAGTGTGGGTTGAGTTCCGGTACCCCCGTCTAAATACACGTTGGGTCCTGCCCAAGTGGATTGAAGCGGCTACTTTCCTGTAGAGTTGTGGCATGCATTGGACGGTACCATGCACCACTCCCCATTCCGGCGACGATGGACTGGGGAACCGCCGCGGTCAATGGAATGGTGGAATGGGATCGCGTGGACGCCTCCACTAACTTTTGTAGTCGATCTGTGGCTACTACTGGACGGAGGCATCTCCGCCATCGCCCGGTTGACGCTAACCAATTGTGCTATTTTATTTTCTTTTATTCATCCCGTGGCTGTCACTGGTCGGAGTTATCTCCGCCCTCGCCCGGTTGACTGTGCTATTTTATTTTCTTTTAATCAACCCGTGGCTGTCACTGGTCGGAGTTATCTCCGCCCTCGCCCGGTTGACTGTGCCATTTCATTTCCTTTTACTCAATCTGTGGCTGTCACTGGTCGGAGGTATCTCCGCCATCACCCGGTTGAAACTAACCATTGATTGAACTAACTATATATTGTTTGAAAGATTGGGCGCGGTTTGTTTCTGTTTCATGTTGATATGGAATTATGGTTTTGCATTGGACTAATCTGTTTCAGGTTGATATGACATTATATTTATTGTGTTGGACTAACCCTCTGTTGTTGGAATCATGGTTGAAAGAAACTGGATTAAATGAACCAACCCTCCAAACTTCGATGGGGTCAGTCCATAGTGCCACCAATCTGAGCATTGAACGCACTACCACTATCGCCCAAATGGGAGAGCCATAGCCTATGTAACCTATCACGCCTCCTTTGATGCTACCCACTTGGCAAGTCTAGTCGGATACTGCATAGTTGTGGTCGGGGCTAATCTTGTGAAGGTTCCGGAGCTAGGCGTTGCTCATGAGTTGGGGACGTGCCGGATTCACTTCGTCATAAGACATAGAGTTATGTCGGTAGCTATACAGGGAGTGTCTTGGTAGCGTGAACGGTTATGTAAGTGTATCTTGCCGTCGCGAAGCAAGGTGCATTTAGATGGGTGGTAGCTGCAACCTCTCGAGAGTGTATCAACTAGCAGCTAGCCTTGTTCCTAGGTTATGGAATAGTTCAGTGTCGGTCACACTATTGTCCTTTGTCGAGTCCGGAGGTTAAACTTAAGTTCGGTTTGACAGGAAGATGAACAACCTGATTTCAATAGGCTGATGCAGGGAATGTTACTTGAATCGTGTATGGTTACCCATGTTGGGGTGTCGGTGTGATCGTTGGGAGCCTAGAGTTAGGCCTGATCCAACATCAACCGTGCATGCCCAGAATGGAAAGTTGAGGCCAGTGGGCCTAGCAGTTTGACGGATGTGATAAGGCCGTTGGGCCTAGTCGTGATGACAGGTGATGTTTAATATTTGGTACCAATGGGTACACTCGTTATTCATCACAGGTAAGTTCTCTTGTGTGATCACCGGTATACGATCCAACCCACCTGGCTTGGACTCTGTATTGGTGATACCCCTATTATTTGCTTATGCCATGATCTGTTGTGCTGCCTTGTTGCTACCCACTTGGACTGCCGTAAGTAGACCCTTGCCATGTTTAGGTTATTTCTGTTGCTAGCTACTTGTTGCCTGATTGCTTGACTGTTCATGTCTTGTGGTTGTTTTCTTGCGAGTACGTCACCGTACTCAAACTGGCTTTTCATGTGGCCAGATGTTGAGAGGATTCATCTTCTACCATAGCAAAGATATGGAGCAAGAACGTGCTAGGATCAGTAGCCCAGCCAGATGCCTGTGGAATGGAGTCCCTCCAAGCCGTTGCCGAATCTATGACTTCCGCTGCCAGATAAACTCTGTCCCGTGCCATACTTGGCCACGATATTTTCTCTTGCCTTGATGGCCATGTAAACCATTTGTAGCCCTCTGGGCCTGATTATGCAATGATATTTCTGCTATGTTGCATTGTCGTAACGTGCGTCCGGATATCCTGGGCTGGCGCACGGGGCGACCGCCTCTCTGGCAACATGTGTCAGAGGGGGGTGTCACAGAGCATGGTATCAGAGCACCAGGCTGGCTGTAGACTACCCTAGCATGGAAAGTCCACCCTTAATTTTACCCAACAATGACCCAATGGATTTAACCCATTCCTGCCTAACCGACATGGCCGTTGTTGGTCAACAGTATGGTGCAGTAGGACCTGTCCCAATCTTCCCTAACAAGACGAGCCGGTTTCTTCCATGAGAAGAAATTGACCCTACCTAGTAAACTTGAGACCGCCGTCCTAGTTGCGTTATAACCCACCCTCGCCAGCTCTCCCCTGGCAACCCAACTCTTTTGAAGTAGAATCCCAGGGAGGAACCTCGCCTCCTTATCCCCTCCAAAATCTAAAACCCCAAGAAAATCCTATGGCGACCCCTAATGCCATCTTGGAAACCACTGCCGAGGAGCATTCGAGCTTTCGATTGCTTCTCTGGAGGGCCGTCAACCATATCCTTGGTAGCTCCGTTCACCCCGTCTATGTGGTGTTCCAAAGCTCAATCTCATCGGCCGAAAGTGTATTCCGGGCCGATGTAAGGATCAGCCCGTGTCCCCGGGGCACGAACCGACCCTACTTAATCCAAGGAGGCTGCATGCCTACTCTGGCCCTGGCCATCCAGGTAGCAGCCTGGGAATGCCTCGTTCGTCTTCGGTCCTCCAAACCCCTGCTGGCCGAAACTCGAGAGTTCTACTACATTCCGGCCAGACCACAGCCCCGTGGGGAGATAGTCCAAGCTGACGCCTCGAAAGAGTCCGACCCAGCACTAGTCAACCAAGTCGCCTACGCCATCGCAATGACGAACTTCAACAACTTCTTGATGGACGAGCTCGCGACCACAAGGGGAAACCTCAGCCGTGCCCGCCTACATCAATACCTAGGGGAAAGCACGCCTACTCTCTCCCGTAGGCAAGCTCATCGTAGTGGACTTCCAGATCCCGGCCCATCCCAACGGGTCTCAGAACAGGTTCTGATCCTCGAGGGTATTCATGTGTCCTCCGACCTTGCGGAAGAAGAGGACGTGGACACCACTCTCCGGCTCGGTCGCACTCCACCATCTGTGTAGCGCCGTCGGGCAGACTAAGACCATGTTTAGTTTAGCCTGAGTGGCGCTTATAAGTTGTGGGTGGTTCGTAATTCCTAGGTTTGCTTGTACGTGTGTTTGTGTTGTTTCCTTTAGTTATTAAAAAAAAAGGGGTTATGTTGAGTGTTTAGCAGCCGTGGCGTGCTTGTTAACCAGTATGGTTGAAATGATTATGCCATACCGATGCGATTGTTTTGGGCTATAAAAATGCAGTGTTATTTTCTAAAATGATTTTGGGGGTGGCCCTACCCCACAATGTCTATAAGCCAATTATTGGCGGCACAGATGTTTTATTTTAAAGAAAGAACCCTGTTATTTTTTTTTCCAAACCTGTGTATACTTGAAAAGGTATATACAGCTTTTCAAAAAAAAATCTAGACCAGGGACAGGTTTAGCATATCTAACCTTTTGTTTTACCAAATTGGAAAATTTATTTGTCCAAGTTAAATCCAGGTTATTGAGTGACGATCTGTGTGTAGATCTTGTTTGATATTGCCATACTTGTGTCTGGTTGAACTAAAAACCTTAGATTTTGATTTTGTTCACATAACCATAGTAGCAAATCCTATATTGATTGATTTCGTGAGCCCCTGCCATGCCATCCTTAGAATGCATTGTGTGATAAAAATATCATGATTTGGTAATATTTGTTCTAGGAAAATATCCTGCTGAGTGTTGATCCTTGTGTGTGTTAAACATCTAGTATTGTGTAGAAAAAGTTTTAAAATATTTTAAATGTAGGGATATATTGGACCATATAGGAAATATCTTGTATAACCCCGGGAATTTCTATTAGTACCCGAATCTCGGGACGAGATTCTTTTTAAGGGGGGAAGGTTTGTCACATCCCGAAAATTCGTCCCTAATGTTAGTAATGTTTTTCTCCCGCCTGAAAAACTTTTTCTGTTTCCAAACGATTTTCTTCCACTTGTTGGTCTTTGAATTGACTTTGGTTTCGCTCACTTGGAAATTTCCCAAATGATCCTCGAACTTATTAACCCCCACCACACCCCTATGCCACAATTTTCGTTGTCACCTATTGATGCCACTCCAACGTTCTGAAACCCTTCTGTCTACCCCACCAAAAGCCACCGCCCTAAGTGCAACTTTAGATAAACTCTACCAAGACACAAAATGGTTCCCTCATGCATACACCTCCATCCTATGGAAAAATATTCCATAGTCCAATACAATAATTTTGAGTTTATTCATATTTCCTATTATGCCATTTACAATCCAATAATCATTTAGACACTTTCCACTCATCCAAAAATTCTACAATTTTGTGGATAGGCCTAATATCACCTCCTGAACGTTTCATTCCATTGTCCCAACCCCATTTGAGTAATATTTGGGGTACCTCCCTTGTAATGCCCATTTTATGCCTGATTGCAATTTCCAAAGCAACCCATAGCTACAAAATTCATTTGGCATCGGTACTTTTTCAAATAGACCACCATCCATATAGAACACTCTACCCAGAAGATCATGTCAATATTATTTGATTTGATGCATTTGGCATACCCATGCCATTAGGGCACTTTTCGAACACCAATTTATTTGACCACCTTCCAGGTATCCAATTGAGCTCAAACTCCATAGACACACTGTCTACACCCATTATAACCTACTGTGAATTTTGGGGATTTTTCTGAGATGTGCAAAGCCTTGATCATTTCATCGAGCACCTGGTGTCCCCTACTGTTTTTGAAATTTTGTTTATACCAAGTTACAAACCAGCGGAAACTGTTAACTAGAGTTTAGTAGGGTTTGGATTTTGGCGCAGGGTGACGCGAGCAGTTTTCTTTTTTGAGGCCTGAGTTGAGAGGACCATCTCGATGCCGATGTCGGCATGGGGGCTTGCGTGGTCGCCACGGGCATGTCCATGCCAGGCGGTACCGCTACCTCCTGCTCGACGCGGTTGAGCCCCTCCCCGTTCCGTTCCATGCCCAGCAGTTGACCCACCTCCCCCTGGACCCTCCGGAAACCCCGCTCGACACCTCACCCTCTCCAGCTCGCCGCTGCCCGCAAGCCGACGCGCCACGGAACAGCACCGCCGCGGGTCCCCACCTCACCAGTACCCCGACGTCACCGATCTTAGTACCCACCATGCTACACCATCGACGCAGTGGCCGTCGTTAAACTAAAGCACCGGGGCACCTCACCCCACCTCCCCCGCCGAGCATCGTGGCCACTGTCCCCCCGAGCCCTATAAAAGGGGTCCCCGAGCCTCACGCGCGAGCAGCACCTTCCTCCCCCCCTCTACCTTGGAACGCCCTGCCCCTTTAGCTTCGGAATGGCGGAGCCATGCTCCGACGCAGCTGGGGTCGCCGTCGTCAATTCTTCGACCATGGCGAGCTCTGGACCGAGCCATCCCAAAATTAAACCTGCAGAGACGATTTCCTTGATCCCCTCTCCCTCCCAGACGAACCAATTCGAGGCTTAGTGGTCCGTGGCCTCGACTTCGTCCTCGACCGCCGGCGGCGGGCTCATCGGCCACGCAGCCGTGGTGGCCTCCCTGACCCTCCTCGACCCCTCCAGCTCGCGGCGTGACCCCCACGGGTCCGCCCGTGCCTCCGGCCGGCGTAGGCGAGTCGGGGAGCGGCGGCTGCAGCCGGCTCCGGCGGCCGGCAGTGCCCTGGCACGCCGCGTCGGGCTTCCCCAGAGCGTCATCGACGCGGGGAGGACGTGGTCCACGCTGACCGCCAGCGTGGCTCCCCTGTGCCGCTGGCGAGCGGGCCCTGCCTGGCTCTGCCGCCACGTCAGTTAAGTGGATGCGCCTCCCGCGCATCTCTGCTTCTCCGTGGTGGAAGCGTATTTCGGTGAAACGCACAACCAGCCCAGCCCAGCAAGATTCGGCCCGCTCTGTTTTTTTTTAGAAGTGGGCAGTAGGTAGTTAAGCATCGCCGAGCCGTATCTTTGGAACCGTACCTCCGTTTGAGGTGGTTCAAATTTGTAAATTCATGTTTTTCAAGGCTCTATCCAGTGGCATATGTTTTATATTTTTGTAAAATGTTTGTATGATGAGCACCTTTATACCCATGCATAGGTCCATCCCGCGGTACCGACAAACCGGCACCCTAAACCGCGACGTGTCCAGAACCCTCAAGCCAAATGGCGTCGATCTCCGAAGGCAAGCTAACCACTTGCGATGAACACTCAAGCAGTGTTGGTTGTTTGCATATTACCCTGTCATGTCGGTGCATTTTATTGCTTGTTAACATCTGTCAACTGTGCGTCACGAGATATCGTGACTTTGTTTACCCCCTGCCAACTGTGCGTCACGAGATATCATGGCTTTGTTTTTTTTATTCCTGTAATACGATAAACCCATCAAGTGTGGGTTGAGTTCAGGCCGGCGACTAAATACATGTTGGGCACCGCCCACGTGGATTGAATCTTGCCTACTTTCAGTATTATTATTTCATGTACCTTTACTTTCCTGCAATACGATAAACCCATCAAGTGTGGGTTGAGTTCCGGTACCCCGTCTAAATACACGTTGGGTCCTGCCCAAGTGGATTGAAGCGGCTACTTTTCTGTAGAGTTGTGGCGTGCGTTGGACGGTACCATGCACCACTCCCCATTCCGGCGACGATGGACTGGGGGAACTGCCGCAGTCAATGGAATGGTGGAACGGGATCGCGTGGACGCCTCCACTAACTTTTGTAGTCGATCTGTGGCTGCTACTGGCCGGAGGCATCTCCGCCATCGCCCGGTTGACGCTAACCAATTGTGCTATTTTATTTTCTTTTATTCAACCCGTGGCTGTCACTGGTCGGAGGTATCTCCGCCATCGCATGGTTGATTTTGCTATTTTATTTTCTTTTAATCAACCCGTGGCTGTCACTGGTCGGAGTTATCTCCGCCCTCGCCCGGTTGACTGTGCCGTTTTATTTCCTTTTACTCAATCTGTGGCTGTCACTGGTCGGAGGTATCTCCGCCATCGCCCGGTTGAAACTAACCATTGACTGAACTAACTATATATTGTTTGAAAGATTGGGTGCGGTTTGTTTCTGTTTTATGTTGATATGGAATTATGGTTTTGCATTGGACTAATCTGTTTCATGTTGATATGACATTATATTTATTGTGTTGGACTAACCCTCTGTTGTTGGAATCGTGGTTGAAAGAAACTGGATTAAATGAACCAACCCTCCAAACTTCGATGGGGTCAGTCCATAGTGCCACCAATCTGAACCTTGAACGCACTACCACTGTCGCCCAAATGGGAGAGCCATAACCTATGTAACCTATCACGCCTCCTTTGATGCTACCCACTTGGCAAGTCTAGTCGGATACTGCATAGTTGTGGTCGGGGCTAGTCTTGTGAAGGTTCCGGAGCTAGGCGTTGCTCATGAGTTGGGGACGTGCCGGATTCACTTCATCATAAGACATAGAGTTATGTCGGTAGCTATACAGGGAGTGTCTTGGTAGCGTGAACGGTTATGTAAGTGTATCTTGCCGTCGCGAAGCAAGGTGCATTTAGATGGGTGGTAGCTGCAACCTCTCGAGAGTGTATCAACTAGCAGCTAGCCTTGTTCCTAGGTTATGGAACAGTTCAGTGTCGGTCACACTATTGTCCTTTGTCGAGTCCGGAGGTTAAACTTAAGTTCGGTTTGACAGGAAGATGAATAACCTGATTTCAATAGGCTGATGCAGGGAATGTTACTTGAATCGTGGATGGTTACCCATGTTGGGGTGTCGGTGTGATCGTTGGGAGCCTAGAGTTAGGCCTGATCCAACATCAACCGTGCATGCCCAGAATGGAAAGTTGAGGCCAGTGGGCCTAGCAGTTTGACAGAAGTGGTAAGGCCGTTGGGCCTAGTTGTGATGACAGGTGATGTTTAATATTTGGTAACACTGGGTACCCACGTTATTCATCACAGGTAAGTTCTCTTGTGTGATCACCGGTATACGATCCAACCCCACCTGGCTTGGACTCTGTATTGGTGATACCCCTATTATTTGCTTATGCCATGATCTGTTGTGCTGCCTTGTTGCTACCCACTTGGACTGCCGTAAGTAGACCCTTGCCATGTTTAGGTTATTTCTGTTGCTAGCTACTTGGTGCCTGATTGCTTGACTGTTCATGTCTTGTGGTTGTTTTCTTGCGAGTATGTCACCGTACTCAAACTGGCTTTTCATGTGGCCAGATGTTGAGAGGATTCATCTTCTACCATAGCAAAGAGATGGAGCAAGAGCGTTCTAGGATCAGTAGCCCAGCTAGATGCCTATGGAATGGAGTCCCTCCAAGCCGTTGCCGAATCTATGACTTCCGCTGCCAGATAAACTCTGTCCCGTGCCATACTTGGCCACGATATTTTCTCCTGCCTTGATGGCCATGTAAACCATTTGTAGCCCTCTGGGCCTGATTGTGCAATGATATTCCTGCTATATTGCATTGTCGTAATGTGCGTCCGGATATCCTGGGCTGGCGCACGGGGCGACCGCCTCTCTGGCAACATGTGTCAGAGGGGGGTGCCACAGTTTTCAATACCCATGCGGGTACGGGTATGGTATAAAATTTGTACCCACACGCGGGTGTGGGTACGGGTGTGGTTAAGATATAAGGACGTGGGTGCGGGTTTGGTTAAGCTATACCCACACCCAATGGGTGCGGGTGCCATCGGTACCACTGGATTGGCTGCTAGATCGTAGCTCTAAAATTATCGCACCATAGTACGGGCGCTCGCTTCCGAAAGACTCTAAGTTCTCCTAACAAAGACGGAAGCCAAATGACTTCATATGAAGCATTAACAAGTGCAAAGCCACTCATGGAAGGTCTACCATCTGCGGTGCCTGTTCAATTTGCATCCGAAAAGGCACTGATAAGAGTGGAGGACTTGAGTATCAGAATAGCAACAGCTTTTGCATCCTGCATATACCGCAAATCCTCTTAACTACCGCTCAGTAAATATAAGTGGGTGTATATAGAAATTGATAAACCTTGTTAATAGCGAATGAGATATCTGGACGAGTGACAGTGAGATACTGCAACGCTCCACCTATACTATGATACTTCGTCGTCTCAATATCTGAAAGTCCATTACCCTCGGTCATGGTGAGTCTTTCTCATTTTAGTCAAACGGACCAGCATGGACATTATTATATTTCTCATTTTAGTTAACACATTGCTAGGGGTAACAGAAACTCAATAAAGATAGCATGCAGTCACATATAGGAACAATACTCCTTCCGTTTCTGCGCCTGTGCTCCCAAGTCCCAAGAGAATTTTACCTAGAAGTTATTAATGAGACAACTACTACTGGCAGCACAAACCCGATACTGATTTCTACGAAGTAGTTAAGGCTAAAAAAAATTGTAGGAGAAAAAAGGAGAGGAGGCGATCGTGGCGGCGGCCTAGGGTTTCAACCCTAGCCGCCGCCGCTGGTGATATCTGCAGCTTCATCGTCGTCGCCGGCAAAGATTCGACGGGTCCTCGCCTCCTCTAGGTGCCGTCTGGCACTAGAAGGGGTGGGGACCTCGGACCTGCGTACGGCGCTTTTCGAAGGTCCCTAATGGTAGAGTTTGGTTTTGGTCGTCATCTTCTTCGTTAATGGAGATGATATCGTCTGCAATAAGTGATCTTCCACGCTTCGTTCGACGGCGAGATATCCTTCCCGACGTCAATGGTGGCTGTGGAAGATTAAGTCTGTCTAGGTATGGTTCTTCAGATCTTGCTTCGCCAGATCAATCTTGATTTGTTTCTCATGGTTGCCACGAGGAGGTTTGTCCTCGCAATATCTATCCCGGCTACTACGTCTTCGGCAATGGTGATTCGTTCTCTCGGCTCCCAACGACGTCGACAAAGTGGTTCGGTTTTTTGTCCCTGGAATATCAGTGGTGGTGCTCTTGCCGATGTTGCTTGATTAATTTAATGGCTGCATGCGTGCACAAAGCCTTGGCATTGCGGCTAAAATTTAAAAAGGGAGAACCTTCGGTGGTATTCACAGGTCTGTGGTTTGGTGGTGTTGGCATTGTTCTACGGCTGCCTTCAGAAAAGTATAAGATTGTGTCATGGATGAAGAAAGAGCTTGAAGATCTTATAGATTTGCTAGTCTCTTTTAGTTTTGTTTTTATAATCGATGTAATCGTGTACTCTTTGCTGGTTTAATATACGTGGAAAATTCAAAAAAAAAATGAGACAACTACTACTAATAAACTTCAATATTTATCCCATTTGACACTTTTGCCTCATTTTTCTTATTTTAGATTTTTTTCGTATTTTTCTAAGCTTTTAAGATTTTCCCAAAGAAACGAATTAATTGGCCCGGAAGGCAAAAAAACAAAGGCTGAAACGGCCGAGCACGTGACCCGAGCCGGCCCGTTTATCTGGCGTGCCATGCTCCGCTTGTCGCACCGTGTGTCAGGCCCGTTCAGACATGTGTCGGGCCAAGCCTTTCGGATCGGCCCGTATGGGCAGCTATACCTCCATAGCCGCGTTTCCTATTCTACGCCCGCTGCGCGGGTTAGCACGGAAACGCGTACCCATCCCAGCGCTAATTCGCTTAAAAAGGCCGGCCCAGGTACGTTGCACCGGTTTCCTTTTTCTTTTGTTCACAATTTTTCTTTTTCGGCCGTTTCCCTGTGCGTCTTTGTTTTTCCTGTTTTTTTTTCTTTTGCGTTTTTCTTCTTCTTATAAATTAATGTCCATTTTCAATTTTTGTGAAGATTTTTACAATGTGATGGGGGGATACTTTATAGGTAGGCCCATGGACCCGGAAAGTAGACCCGCCAAGACCAAGAAGGACAAAGCCGAGTCAAGCATCAAGTCACATGGGCTGGGCTGGAGACAAGCCGACCAAGGCCCATGATGGAGAAGAGACTCGTCAGCAAGGAGTCCAAGTACAACCCGGAGCCCTAACTTGGAAGGCCAAGACGTAGAGTAGGACTCCGTATTCTAGTGTGACTCGGTATAACCTGTAAGTCCAGGGACCCGGCAGCCTTTATAAGCGGGGACCTGGACCTTGGAAGTCTAATCCTGAAGAGAGATACCAAGTCGCCGACTCCCCAGAGAGGAGCTGGAACCCTGTAATCGATATCAGATCTAGAGCAATAAAGAGAAGCAGGAAGTAGGTCTTTATCTCTGATCAAGAGGGGCCGAACCTGGGTAAATCCGTGTCCCTAGGCGAGATTAATCTCTCCTACGTACTTTGTGCATCAATGGCCCCAGAACTCACCTTCCTGGAGGAAGGACTTGCCGTGACAACCCCACGATAGTTGGCGCCCACCGTGGGGCAGGAGATGCGTGGAGTTGAGATCGTGGGAGCTGCTCGTCGGGCCATGGAGAAACTCGCCATCGGGCGAGTCTACACTGATAAGCATGGAGAAACTGAGATCGATGACTCAGGCTGGACTCCAGAGATGGAGGAAGTCGACGAGGGTTATCAGTTTGTTTTTGGAGGGATCAACGTGTTCGTCGGCATGGTTTGCGCGTCAGGTCTTCGCGCGAACTCGGCGGAATCAGTATCAGAGCCAACAGCTGTTGTCGAGTCCGACGGCGAGGACCGGTCGGGACATCAGAGGTCGGCATCATCGCTGAGCCAAAGAAACAACTTGCTGTCAACCATGAAGAGGAGTCGCTGGCGGAGCCACTTATGGAGCTAGATTACGACGCCGATTTAGAATCTATCTTGCCCTTGTTCGAGGATCGGCTTGGGTATGGAATTGAAGAGGAGGATTACGTGGAGTCGCCAGTACGCGCCCGCGTCGTTGGAGTCTACATGTCTGGGAACGGCGGAAATCAGTTTGATCCAAGTCTACTAACAAAGGAAATCAATGCAAGCAACGCAGTAGAACGGGCGGCCGAGTTAGCCAGCGCGCGTGCTGCGATGGAGAGGCAATTAGCAGAAATCAACGAGGCAAACCACAGATTAGCAGAAGAGTGGGCCCGAGTCCAGACTGAGGCTCAGGTTCTAAGGAGTCGCCAGGAGGAACTTACCTCTATTCAGCATCGCAGGGCGAGGAGTCGCCTGCGTGGCGGAGTCATTGTCAACCCTACTGCTTTGTTCAACACACCCACTGGTCCAGGCGCAGGAGCCGGGCTAGGGAGTTCATCAGCTGTAGGAGGCGGCGCAGGAGGAGGAGCAACACCACCACCACCACCACCACCACCACCACCACCAGAAGGACCCAGTGGCAACGGTACCAACGGACCGCCACCTGAAGGAGGAGTCGGAGGAGGATCAGCAGGTGGTATGGGACCTCCACCTGGCAGGTTTCGTACGCCAGAAGGGCATTACTCTAACCCAATGGACAACGTTCATGCGGCAACTATGAGGTTGGAGAACATTGAGATACCAGAAGGAGCAGCGGGACAGGAGACCCGCCGCGCTATTGAGATGTTGAAGACAACAATGACTCAGCAAGCTCTTTATCCAGCGTTTCCAGATGCAAGTAGGCTGCACTCGACACCGTTCAACTCTGGCACGAGGAGTCGGCATGACGAGTCTCACCCGGCCAACTCTACAAGCGCAAGGCGCCGTGAGCAAGAGAGGAACAGGGTTATTATACCAACTGCCTCACGAGCTCAACTGGTGGTTGATGAAGCAAGACAGCGACGAGAGAGGGAGGCAGCCAGGGCACGGGAAGCTGAGAGGGACAGAGCCCTAGCTGGTCCAGATAACCAGCCTCAGCCAACCCGGGCGCACACAGAGGTGACTTTTCCTGGCACCTCTCCTTCACTAACAGGACCAGAGTGCCTGTCAGATGCCATCAGGTCCGAGTCTTTCCCCAGCGACTTCAAGGAGCCGCGCAAAGTTCCCAATTATGAGCCCAACATGGACCCGACCTCCTGGTTGGGCACATACGAGATGGCGATGAGTATCCGCAATGCCACAGGTAATCTGTGTGCCAAATTTATGTACCTTATGATGGAGGGAGTAGCCAAAGTATGGATGCGTAACTTGCCTCCTAGATCAATCAATTCTTGGGAGCAGTTGAAGTCAGCTTTCATTCAGAACTTCCAGGGAACATGCAAAAAGCTTAGTACCATAGAGGACTTGGAGCGGTGTGTTCAGAGAAAGGGCGAGTCTGCAAGGCACTGGATGAGGCGAGTCTCGGAGATCATCAACTCATCGCAAGGACTCCCAACAATTTCAGTGCTAATGGCAATGGAGAGGAATTGCAGCTACAATCCCTTGAGCTGGAAGCTGGGTTGCATGAAGGAGAGCCTGAATCAAGGTGTTCCCCTTACGATTGGCGAGATCATGGCAGGTGCTGACAAGCATGCGGCCACAGACAAAACAAAGGATCAGGAGGAAGGATCTAAAGGACAAGGTGGCAATGGTCAGAACCAGAATTGAAATCAGAACCAGAATCAGGGAAGTAACAAGCGACCATATGGTGACAACTCTGACCTAGTGGCTAACACAAACACTGGAGTCAGGCGCAAGGACAACAGTTCTCAAGGGTATCAGGGACGGAGGCTGACCACAGAGGAGGTTCTGGCGAGTCCATGCCCTAAACACGCCAGAAACGGCAAGTGTGGTCACACCTTGGGACAGTGCGTGGATTTGCAGCGTGCTAGGCTCCCAGGACCAGGAAATAGAGGCAACAACAATGGATATAGAGGAAACAATGGTGATGGAGGACCCAGCAACCACGGTGGAGGAGCCGGCAATAACCCTAACCAACCTCAGGGAGGAGGTAACCAACAGGGCGGGTTCCAGCAAAACCCGAAGCAGCTTCAGGATAATAATGGGCAGTATTATGTCACAACTCGGCCACAGAACCCGAGTCATGGCAGTTATCATGTCTTTACAACAAGCACGTCCAAGCGTGCCAAGAAATTAAAGGTTAGAGCTGTCAATGCAGTGGAGCCGGCCCTTCCACAGTGGCTCAGGTGGTCAGAGCAAACCATCACATGGAGTCGAGCAGATCATCCGCCAAGAGTCGACGACCCAGGGCAGCTAGCCTTGGTGGTGGCACCTCAAGTTGGGGGCTATACGTGAACAAAGTGCTCATGGATGGTGGAAGTAGTATCAACATCTTATATTATGACACATTCAAGAGGATGCAGCTGCAAGATAGGCAGCTAATACCCACTGAGACAGTTTTCAATGGAATCGTACCAGGGAAGTCAGCCAAGCCAATCGGTAAGATTTATCTTGAGGTTGCTTTTGGTACAGTGGAGAATTTTCGTTCAGAGATTATGCCTTTTGAAGTAGTGGATCTTAAGAGTCCATACCATGCTCTCTTTGGTCGACCAGCATACTTTAAGTTTATGGCCAGACCATGCTATGTTTACTTGAAGCTCAAGATGCCAGGCCCAGCAGGAGTCATTACAGTTAATGGCAGCAGACAGATGGCATTGGAGTGTGAACTAGGTGATGCAGCTATGGCTGAGACAGCTTGTGCTCAAGAGGAGCTGAAATTCTACAAGGCGAACGTGGACCCGGAGGACAACTCGGTCCTTAAGAAGCCGGCCACAGAGGAGAAGATGAAATTCAAGTCAGCTCAGGATACAAAGCAAGTCGACTTTACCCCTGGTGACTCTTCCAAGCAGTTCACCATTGGGGCACATCTCTCTGATAAATAGGAAAGCGCGCTCGTCGAGTTCATCCGTGAGAACCGGGACGTCTTTGCATGGAAGCCATCAGACATGCCAGGAGTCCCGAGAGAACTCGCTGAGCACAGCTTACATGTTAACCCTAATGCAAGACCAGTTAAGCAGGGTCTGCGCAAGTTTCACGATGACAGGAGGAAAGCCATCGGAGAAGAGGTAGCTTGGCTCCTCGCAGCCGAGTTCATCAAAGAAGTCTTTCACCCAGAGTGGGTGGCCAATCCAGTGTTAGTACCAAAGAAAACAGGAGAGTTGCGGATGTGCATCGACTTCACGGGTATTAACAAGCATTGCCCTAAGGACCCGTTTGCATTGCCTCGTATCGACCAGATCATTGACTCCACAGCAGGGTCTGTGATGGGGGGATACTTTATAGGTAGGCCCATGGACCCGGAAAGTAGACCCGCCAAGACCAAGAAGGACAAAGCCGAGTCAAGCATCAAGTCACATGGGCTGGGCTGGAGACAAGCCGACCAAGGCCCATGATGGAGAAGGGACTCGTCAGCAAGGAGTCCAAGTACAACCCGGAGCCCTAACTTGGAAGGCCAAGACGTAGAGTAGGACTCCGTGTTCTAGTGTGACTCGGTATAACCTGTAAGTCCAGGGACCCGACAGCCTTTATAAGCGGGGACCTAGACCTTAGAAGTCTAAGCTTGAAGAAGATACCAAGTCGCCGACTCCCCAGAGAGGAGTCGGAACCCTGTAATCGATATCAGATCTAGAGCAATAAAGAGAAGCAGGAAGTAGGTCTTTACCTCTAATCAAGAGGGGCCGAACCTGGGTAAATCCGTGTCCCTAGGCGAGATTAATCTCTCCTACATACTTTGTGCATCAATGGCCCCAGAACTCACCTTCCTGGAGGAAGGACTTGCCGTGACAACTCCGCGACAGTCAGAGTTACTTTGTTTTTTGGATGCTTATTCAGGGTATCACCAGATCAGACTCAACATAGAGGATGAGCTGAAAACGTCTTTCATCACGCCCTTTGGAGCATTTTGTTACACAACAATGCCCTTTGGACTCAAGAACGCAGGAGCTACATATCAGAGGTGCATCCAGAATTGTTTCAAGGAACAGATTGGAAGAAATATTCACGCTTACGTGGATGATGTAGTTGTCAAGTCTCAAAAGGCTGACTCTTTGATAGCAGACCTGACAGAAACCTTTGGTAACCTACGCAAGTACAAGATGAAGCTCAACCCAACCAAGTGTGTTTTTGGAGTCCCTGCAGGCAAACTCCTTGGCTTCATTGTTTCAAAGAGAGGCATTGAAGCAAACCCAGAGAAAATCAAGGCTATTCATAATCTGCAGAAGCCGACTTGTCTAAAGGACATTCAGAAACTCGCTGGTTGTGTAGCAGCTCTCAGCAGATTCATCTCAAGACTCGGAGAGAAGGCGGGGTCCTATCTACCGACTCCTGAAGAAGTCAGATAAGTTCATATGGGACAAAGAAGCCGACGACGCTTTTGAGAACTTGAAGAAAACTCTATCATCAGCGCTAGTACTTGCAGCTCCTACAGATAAGGAGCCCATGCTATTATATGTGGCTGCCAACGAAAGGGTGGTCAGTGCAGTAGTAGTTGTGGAACGATCAGAGGAAGGAAAGGAATATCCAGTGCAGAGACCTGTTTATTACATCAGTGAAGTCCTCACAGAGTCAAAGCAAAGGTACCCTCAATGGCAGAAGCTAGTTTATGGAGTTTTCCTTGCAAGTAGGAAGCTTAAGCATTATTTCCAAGAGCATCCAATCAAAGTGGTGAGTTCAGCACCGCTAGCAGATATCATACGCAACAGAGATGCAATAGGTCGAGTTGCCAAGTGGGCAATCGAGTTGGGTCCTTACCATATCACATATGAGCCCAGGACAACAATCAAATCTCAAGCTTTGGTCGACTTTGTCAATGACTGGACTGATTGTACGTCTTCACCGAGTTCACCTTGCACCAAATATTGGACAATGCACTTCGACGGGTCCAGACAGTTAGAGGGCTCAGGAGCCGGCGTGGTTCTAACTTCACCAAAAGGAGATAAGTTGGCATATGTCCTTCAGTTGCATTTTGATTGTACAAACAACATGGCAGAGTATGAGGCTTTGCTACATGGCCTGCGTCTGGCCAAGCAGATGAACATCAAGCATATCAGGTGCTTGGAGACTCGGATCTCGTAGCCCAGCAAGTATCTGGAACCTGGGTCTCAAAGGATGCAAACATGGCAGCTTATAGAAGAGCAGTCGAACAGATAGCCGGGTTTTCTCTGGTTATCAAGTGGAGCATACTGACAGACGCAAGAACGAGGCCGCAGATGCGTTATCACGACTCGGCTCTCGTCGAGAGAAAGTACCACCAAATGTATTTGTGGACGAACTTCACCACCCATCAGTCAAGTTGCCCTCAGAGGAGGAATTAGCCTCTCCAGATCCAGAGTCGGCACTGGTGGCAGCAGTACGAACAACACCAGCATGGACAGAGCCCTACCTTGCGTATATCCTTAGGGGAGAACTCCCACAGGATGAAGTAAAACAGAGACAACTCATCAGGCGATGCAAGTCCTACACAGTCATTGATGGCGAGTTGTACAGAAGGAGTGTCACTGGAGTCTACCAGAGATGTGTGTCTCCAGAAGAGGGCCGACAAATATTGCAAGAGATTCATGCAGGTGATTGTGGTCATCATGCATCCACTAGATCCTTGGTGTCAAAGGCTTTCAGGCACGGGTTCTTTTGGTTAACAGCACATCTGGACGCAGAGAAGATAGTTCGAGTCTGTGATGGATGTCAAAGGTACGCAAGGCAAGACCACGTGCCAGCCCAAGAGCTCAGAACTATCCCTATCACCTGGCCGTTTGCAGTTTGGGGGCTTGACATGGTGGGTCCTTTCTCAAAGTCGCCCTGTCAGAAGACTCATCTGCTAGTAGCAGTTGACAAGTTCACCAAGTGGGTGGAAGTCGAACCCATCAGCAGAGTCGACGGAGCATCAGCAGTGAGATTTTTCAAGAAGATAGCAACACGCTTCGGATATCCTCACAACATAATTATAGACAATGGTACCAACTTATCAGTTGGAGAGATGGCCAAGTTCTGCGGAGAGAACAACATCAGACTCGACCTGGCCTCAGTGGCACACCCACAGTCTAATGGACAAGCAGAGAGGGCAAATCAGGAGTTGCTGAAGGGAATTAAACCTCGGCTCCGAGTCCCTTTGCTAAGAGCCGCCGGGTGTTGGGTTGAGGAGCTGCCAGCAGTATTATGGAGTATAAGGACGACTCCTAACAGATCCACGGGCTTCACACCTTTCTTCATGGTGTATGGAGCAGAAGCTGTCCTGCCAAGCGACTTGTTGCATGACTCGCCACGAGTCGCCAATTACGTCGAGACAGAGAATGAACTCGCCCGTCAAGACTCGGTCGACGCACTTGAGGAAGCAAGGGAGCTAGCCCTTGAGAGATCAGCAGTTTATCAGCAAGACTTGCGGCGATATCACGCACGCAGAATCAAGACTCGGACTTTCCAGGAGGGCGACTTAGTGCTTCGGCTTGTCCAAAACAGGGAAGGGATGCACAAGTTATCTCCACCATGGGAAGGACCGTTCGTCATAAGTAAGAACTTGCACAATGGGTCGTACTATCTAATGGATGTACGAGAGCCGGCAAGTGAAAGTAAAGGAGCTGACACATCACACACGCTAGATCCTTACACAGAGGCAAAGAGGCCGTGGAACATAGCTCAGTTACGTCCTTATTATACTTAAGTTGTAATAGATTTATGAGTTGAAAGGCAAAGAGCCCAGTAAGCCATGCCTAGATGTAATCAAATTATTATGATCAAAGGAAATAAAGCCGACTTCTGTGAACATGAGTCCTTTAGTCGAGTCACCCAGTGAGTGCGATTTATTCTTTAACTTTGATCATCAGGTTCTTGGGGGCTTGCTTTTCAGTAAAAAAAAGTTAAGCTTAGACTCATGAACCTGGCACAGTAGCCGAACTTTACCTAATTTTTTCACTGGTAAGTTAGATGCATCCCGCACAATATGACTAATCTACAGGCATGACTTGTCTCTGGCTCTTATGAATCCAAAAGTACATGAGGTGTTAGGAGCTTGTCAGCACAAACTGTAAGATAAGTCATGCAGGGCCTACTTATTCATCAGTGGATAATTAGACGGGTTATAAGAACCACAGAATGACTTGCATAGATAGTACACATCAAATATCATAACAAGCAAGTCATCATAAGCCGATTGGCACAATATTAGAACAAGTAGTTCAAAAGACCTAACAATGTTTAAGCACCAGCAGTGCATCATTACAAAGTTTAAATACTAGTAGCACAGCATTACAAAGTGATCAAAAGTCATTCAAGGGATGGTCTTCCAGAGGAGTCGACTTCTCAGCTGGAATTGGGGAGTCCTTCTTCACAGGAGACTTGTCTTTTGTCTGAGCAAGTAGAGGCAGGAGCCGGCTTCACAGGAGGCTTTGTGGCGACTCTCTTCGTTTGAAAACCAGTGCCCTTGGGACTCTTCATATGCTTAGCCAACTCTGCTTGTTTCTGGGCGTCTCCAGCGATAGCTCTTGAAGGAGTGGGCGCAGCAGGAGTCTTTAGTGAGGGCTCGGCACCAGTAACAGGAGCCGCCGGTGACGAAGAACCCGGCCCAGTAGTGGAGGAAGGGATACCAGCTGGGTCCTGTGATGGGCGGCCAAAGTTTATGATCGCAGGAGTTTCTGGAGCAACTCTTTTGTTCTCCAAATCATAGTGATGAACCCATACCTCAGGGTCTATCTTATTGGCAATCTCACAAGCATATGGCCGCACCAGCTTCTCCTCAGCCTTGAAGTCGTCTTGAGTGAAGGGTTTGCCATCCTCATGTTGCTCTGGCTTCCCCATAGTAAGCATTGCTGGCTCCAAAACAGTGGGGTAATAGCTATGGGCTAAGGCCAAGATCCTGATGGAGGCTCTCCTCAAAGAAGACTGTTTCCACAGCCGCATATAACTGTGAGATCCTGGCTCAGGGCTTAATAGGATTGATAGGATACTCATACCAACAAGTTGCAACTTCTTTTCCGGAAGCTCATCTCGATAGAACCCAGATGTTAAGCGTGCTTGGCCTGGGGTAATATTGGGATGGGTGACCGACCGGGAAGTTCTTCCCGGGTGTGCACGAGTGAGGACAAAGTGCGCAGAAAAGACTAGTGTTGGTCTGTGGGGCCAGTCTAGAGATCCTAGAGAGCTTCCAGGCGTAACAGGCGCCGGTCCGGGAGTGGCCGGGGTGTTACAATTGGTATCAGAGCCGACCCTTGCGGTAACTCGGGCGTGTGCGGGTCAGAGGCGCGGACATGTGGGACATGTGCCGGCACTGGACGCACAGACGGGTGCCAAAGGGGGAAGTTCCTGGACTGGGGTTGACCGACGAGGGCGTCGGTCTTCTAAGGGGGGAAGGATGTGAGATCCTGGCTCAGGGCTTAATAGGATTGATAGGATACTCATACCAACAAGTTGCAACTTCTTTTCCGGAAGCTCATCTCGATAGAACCCAGATGTTAAGCGTGCTTGGCCTGGGGTAATATTGGGATGGGTGACCGACCGGGAAGTTCTTCCCGGGTGTGCACGAGTGAGGACAAAGTGCGCAGAAAAGACTAGTGTTGGTCTGTGGGGCCAGTCTAGAGATCCTAGAGAGCTGCCAGGCGTAACAGGTGCCGGTCCGGGAGTGGCCGGGGTGTTACAATAACCTGGTGCCCTAGACAACTCGTCCACCAGACGTTCAGGCTCTTTGGGGCATTTTCCCTTAGGGTTCAAATATTTCACCACTGCACGGGCTCCCTCTTGAAGCCCATGGCAGTGGTCAAGCATCTCATGCAATTGCTTGCTAACGGGCAGTTTGAGTTTTGGGGAGTCAGCCCCTGCAGAAAAGATATCAATGATTATCAGTTTACAAACAGTGCAGAAAGCGGCAGAAGGAAGTAAGCAAAGGTTACAAACTTACCAAATATATGTTGGCACATGGCCCCAATGCCCTTGCGGCAAGTGTCGAAGACAGCTTTTAGATCATTGTGAGCCTTTTGGGCAACCCTTTTGGCATCAGCCGACTCTTTCCTCACTTGCTCCAGTTGAGCAGATAAGACCTTCAGATCATTCTCAAGTTGAAGGGAACGTTCCTGTCGTGGGGTTGTCACGGCAAGTCCTTCCTCCTGGAAGGTGAGTTCAGGGGCCATCGATGCTTGAAGTACGCAGGAGAGATTAATCTCGCCTAGGGACACAGATTTACCCAGGTTCGGCCCCTCTTGGTAGAGGTAAAGACCTACTTCCTGCTTCTCTTTATTGCTCTAGATCTGATATCGATTACAGGGTTTCGGCTCCTCTCTGGGGAGTCGGCAACTATGGATTGCTTAGAACTTGTCAATCTAAGGTCCAGGACCCCGCTTATAAGGGTGGCCAGGTCCCTGGACTTACAACTTACACCGAGTCACACTAGAACACGGAGTCCTACTCTACGTCTTGGCCTTCCAAGTTAAGGCTCCGGGTTGTACTTGGACTCCTTGCTGACGAGTCCTTTCTCCATCATGGGCCTTGGTCGGCTTGTCTCCAGCCCAGCCCATGCGACTTGATACGTGACTCGGCTTTGGCCTTCTTGGTCTTGGCGGGTCTACTTTCCGGGTCCATGGGCCTACCTATAAAGTATCCCCCCATCAGTAGCCCCCGAATTTATCTTGGGCGCAGCTTGGCGGCTTCCTCCAACTCGTTGGTTCGACTTCCTGGGTCGACTCCTTCCATTTGAGCCACAGGCTCCAAAGTCGCTTGCTGCTAGCTCCAAGATGAATTCCTGCATACAAACATAATACACATATAAATGAGTCCATCCTCATCCCTTGTTCAAGTCATATCTCTTGCCTTTTCACTAGCTGGCCGAGTTTGCGGTGACTCTTGCGAACAAGGGCTAGATAACTTGACTTTCACTGTCACAGGACTCGCCATTCCGAGACAAGCCGGATCCTTCCACTTCTGTGACTTTGTTTTTTCTCTATTATAATTTCCTGTCTGGTTTTTAGCCACTGAATCACTTATCACCGAATCGTTATCCACAAATTACTGTGGACCACCACTGTAACTTTCTACGGTTTTTACCCCTTTATAAATACCGAAGGGTTAGGTCTCAAAACCTCACTTGCCCCCTTTAGCTCAAATTCTCTCCTTTCTCTTCGCGCTTATCTCTTCCCGCGCTCAGCACACACCGCCCGCTCACCATGGCACCTAAGTGCGCAAAGACCGCACCCAAGACCAAGCCTTACTCGTCGAGCAGGACGGTGGACATTGCCGCCGCGGCCGCCGCCGCCGCCAAATCCTCATCCAAGCGATCGATTTCTGCCGATTGGGGCGGATCTACGGTCACGGCGGAACAATTGAAGACACATCGGTCGACCGGCTTGATTCCATCCAACGTGAAAGCTCGGGCCCCAGGGGATGAGATAGTGCCCGCTCCTGCAAAGGATGAAGTGGTGATCTTCACCGAGCATCTGTTCCGCGGGTTCACTCCCCCGGTAATCTTTTCTTCCGCCAACTCCTTGAACTCTATCAGCTGCGGATTCACGATTTGGCCCCCAATTCCATTCTCAGTCTATCCAATTTTGTAACTTTATGTGAGGATTACCTCCAAATCAAGCCCGATCTCAATCTCTGGCTTGAACTTTTCTACCGCAACCCTCAGCCCGAAACTTCTGGGGGCCCTCTCCTCCAATGTGGCACCGTCGCTCTCAACGGCGCCTCCATTTAGTCTTTCCAAAACCTGTCTTTCCTAACCGCATCAAGGATTGGCAGAAAACCTTCTTCTACTGCCAAGGATACCTCCCCTGCAGGTGAACCCAAACTTCCTCTGTTCTCTGAGATCGCCTCCAGGCGACTCCTCTTATGAAGGCTAGATGCTCAGAGGCCGCCCGGCCAAGAGTCGAGTCTCTGATCACTCGGATCCGGGCCCTCTTGTCCCACAATCTCGAAAACATGGATTTAGTCCGCTGCTGGACCACTTGGAGAATCCAGCCCCTGAGTCCTAGGACTCGGCTTATCTGCTCATACACTCGCTGCGCTGGCGATGACCTCCGGGTGACGGAGTAAATTGTCTGATGGACCCGAACTTGGTCGGCTTATCAAAAAGCTGACTGGGAAACCGGTGAAAGACCAAGCACATTTTGGGCTCCAGCCCTTTTGCTCTACCAACCCAGCTCCCGACGTAAGCCTCACTCTCTACCTTATTTCCATCTTGATCTTACTTGTATTGCTTACTAACTCACTTTCGTTGACTCTGTTGCAGCTCACCGACTCCTTCTGGAAGCCGGCCTCTAGAGCTGGCACTAAAAATAAAACTAAGGCCGATGCTGAGGCTGAAGAGGAGACTCCTGCCACAGATCAAACTGCTGTGGCAGAAGACACTGATAATGATGATGAGGAGTCCTCCCAGGAGGCTCCTGCTGAAGATGATGCTGCTGATGAGGAGTCCTCACCAGAGGCTCCAACCGAAAATGTTATTGAAGAGGAATCCTCTCAGGAGGCTCCCATTGTGGAGGAGACTGATGATGACGAGTCCTCTCCGGAGGCTCCCGTCACTAAACCAACTCACACCACCTCTGCTGCTGCTCAGCCATCACTATCTGAGGAGTCCTCAGCCAGGAGTCACTCTTCTTCTTCCCCAGCCTCTAACAACAATGGATCTCGAGAGGCTGTTCCCAAGGTACCACTTTCACGAGTCCTTGGGTCCACTCGTTCACCTGCTAAGCCTGAAGAACACATGCAGAGTGTTGTCGCCGCCAGGAAGAGGAAACTGCGCTCCGATGGGCCTGCAGATGCTCCTGAGCCTCTGCCTGTCTCGCACCAGCGGAAGTCGGCTTCTCCTCCCCACAAGGACGACTCCTATCACTCCGGGATGTCAATGCCTTCCTCAGACTCTCAGGCCTCCTTGGACCTGGAGACCAATGTTGGGTAAAACTCCTCTGTTTGTGTACTTGTATTCAAATGACTTCTGCTTTTCCCCTTCACTAAATTTATTGCTGACTTCTGTCTTTACATATTTCAGGGCTCGGCCTTGTGCCAAAGTAACCAAGCTCCCAGGCATGGCTGATGTCACCTCTGGTCGTGGACCTGTCCCTCCTTCGGCTTCTGAAACGACAAGCACAAGGACAGGTCCCTCCATTGCTGCATCTGCTGGTGCAACCACAACTCCCACCATCCCCGAGTCCCCTTCAAGGACTCGGGTGGCGACTCCACAGATTGTCCAGCCCTCTTCTGGGGCTGCGACTCCTGATACTGCGCCTCAAACTCATCCGGCTCCTATGAAGCCGACTCCTGCAACTTCTCCAAACATCAAGATCAAGTCATCTACTGACTACAGCCGACTTCGGGTGGCGGATAACATGTCATTTTCTGAAGCCTATGCTGAAGCAGTCGACTTGAACGATCAATCTGCGAGGCTGAAGGATGATGAGCAAGCGGCTCTTAGGTCTCTTCACATGATTCACAACGTAAGTTCTTTGACTTGTACCTTTTATGCTTTTCTATCGTCATCCTATCCCAGTAGCCCCCAAGCACATGTCTGTGATGACTTGTGACTAGGATAGGTGCTTTGCTTTGAAATTGAACTCAACTGCTTTTCAATAAAATTTGCACACTGTAGCCCCCAAGCACTGAGTCCTTAGCTCTACTAGGACTCGGGGCTGCTGATTAGCTATCTGTCGGGTCTTTAGACCAAAAACTTTTCCACGAGTAGCCCCCAAGCGCCGAGTTGTCAGCCTGCGACGACTTGGAGCTACAAATATATGTAATTTACTCATACTTCACTTGAAGAAAAAATTCTGATCTACCAGTAGCCCCCAAGCGCCAAGTTGTTAACTTGTGACGACTTGGAGCTGATGACTTGTCGACTAGGACCCATGCCTGCTTTGCTGTTTGGAAAACATTGACTCCTGAGTAGCCCCCAAGCG
>QRDG01000213.1:84385-138564 GCA_012064385.1 Puccinellia tenuiflora | reverse complement strand
GAGTCGCCACCAAGCCTCCTTTGAAGCCGACTCCTCCTTCTGCTGTTCAACAAAAGACAAGTCTCCTGCAAAGAAGGACTCCCCAATTCTGGCTGAGAAGTCGACTCCTCTAGAAGACAATCCTTAAATTTGTGTAATGCTGTGCTATTAGTATTTAAACTTTTTAATGATGCACTACTGGTGCTTAAACCTTGTTAGGTGTTTGAACTACTTTGTTCTGAAATTGTGCCATCGGCTTATGATGACTTGCTTGTTATGAGATTTGATATGTACTATCTATGCAAGTCATTCTATGGTTCTTATAACCCGTCTAATTATCCACTGATGAATAAGTAGGCCCTGCATGACTCCTCTACAGCTTGTGCTGACAAGCTCCTAACAACTCATGTCCCTAGGATTCATAGAGCCAGAGACGAATCATGTCTGTAGATTAGCCATGTTGTGCAGGATGCATCTAACTTACCAGCGAGAAAATTAGGAAAAATTTGGCTACTGTGCCGGGTTCATGAGTCTAAGCTTAACTTCACTGAAAAGCAAGCCCCCAAGAACCTGATGAGCAAAGTTAAATAACAAAGCGCACTCACTGGGTGACTCGACTAAGGACTCATGTTCATAGAAGCCGGCTTTATTTCCATTTGATCATAACAATTTGATTACATCTAGGCATGGCTGATTGGCCTCTTGCCTTTCAACTCATAAAACTATTACAGCTTAAGTATAATATGGACGTAACTGAGCTATGTTCCAAGGCCTCTTTGCCTCTGCATAAGGATCTAGTGTATGAGCTGTGTCAGCTCCTTTACTTTCACTTGCCGCTCTCGCACATCCATTAGATAGTATGATCCGTTGTGCAAGTTTTTCTTATAATGAACGGTCCTTCCCATGGTGGAGATAACTTGTGCATTCCCTTCCCTGTTCTGGATAAGGCGAAGCACCAGTCTCCTTCCTGGAAAGTCCGAGTCTTGATTCTGCGTGCGTGGTATCACCGCAAGTCTTGCTGATAAACTGCTGATCTCTCAAGGGCTAACTCCCTTGCTTCCTCGAGTGCATCCACCAAGTCCTGGCGGGCGAGTCATTTTCTGTCTCGACGTAATTGGCGACTCGTGGCGAGTCATGCAACAGTCGCTTGGCAGGACGGCTTCTGCTCCATATACCATGAAAAAAGGTGTGAAGCCAGTGGATCTGTTAGGAGTCGTTTGATACTCCAAAGTACTGCTGGCAACTCCTCAACCCACACCCCGGCGGCTCTTAGCAAGGGGACTCGGAGCCGAGGCTTAATTCCCTTCAACAACTCCTGATTTGCCCTCTCAGCTTGACCATTGGACTGCGGGTGTGCCACTGAGGCTAGGTCGAGTCTGATGTTATTCTCACCGCAGAACTTGGCCATCTCTCCAACTGATTAGTTGGTACCATTGTCTGTAATGATGCTGTGAGGGTATCCAAGCGTGTTGCTATTTTCTTGAAGAATCTCACAGCTGATGCACCGTCGACTCTGCTGACGGGTTCTACTTCCACCCACTTGGTGAACTTGTCAACTGCTACTAGCAGATGGGTCTTCTGACAAGGCGACTTTGAGAAAGGACCAACCATGTCAAGCCCCCAAACTGCAAATGGCCAAGTGATAGGGATGGTTCTGAGCTCTTGGGCTGGCACGTGGTCTTGCCTTGCGTACCTTTGACATCCATCACAGACTCGAACTATCTTTTCTGCATCCAAATGTGCTGTTAACCAAAGAACCCGTGTCTGAAAGCTTTTGACACCAAGGATCTAGTGGATGCATGATGACCACAGTCAGCTGCATGAATCTCTTGCAGTATTTGCTTGCCCTCCTCTGGAGACACACACCTCTGGTAGACTCCAGTGACACTCCTTCTATATAACTCGCCATCAATGACTGTGTAGGACTTGCATCGCCTGATGAGTTGCTTTCGCTTCACTTCATCCTGTGGGAGCTCGCCCCTAAGGAGATATGCAAGATAGGGCTCTGTCCATGCTGGGATTGCCCGTACTGCTGCCACAAGTGCCGACTCTGGATCTGGGAAGGCTAACTCCTCCTCTGTGGGCAACTTGACTGATGGGTGGTGAAGCTCGTCCACAAATACATTTGGTGGTACTTTCTCTCGACGAGAGCCGAGTCGTGATAACGCATATGCGGCCTCGTTCTTGCGTCTGTCAATATGCTCCACTTGATAACCAGAAAAGAACCCGGCTATCTGTTCGACTGCTCTTCTATAAGCCGCCATGTTTGCATCCTTCGAGTCCCAGGTTCCAGATACTTGCTGAGCTATGAGATCCGAGTCTCCAAAGCACCTGATACGCTTGATGTTCATCTCCTTGGCCAAACGCAGGCCATCCAACAAAGCCTCATACTCTGCCATGTTGTTTGTACAGTCAAAATGCAACTGAAGGACATATGCCAACTTATCTCCTTTTGGTGAAGTTAGAACCACGCCGGCTCCTGAGCCCTCTAGATGTCTAGACCCGTCGAAGTGCATTGTCCAATACTTGGTGCAAGGTGAACTTGGTGGGGACGTGCAATCAGTCCAATCATTGACAAAGTCGACTAAAGCTTGAGATTTGATTGCTGTTCTGGGCTCATATGTGATATGATAAGGACCCAGCTCAATTGCCCACTTGGCGACTCGGCCTGTTGCATCTCTGTTGCGTATAATGTCTGCTAGCGGTGCTGAACTCACCACCTTGATTGGATGCTCTTGAAAATAATGTTTGAGCTTCCTACTAGCAAGAAAAACTCCATAGACTAGCTTTTGCCATTGAGGGTACCTTTGCTTTGATTATGTGAGGATTTCACTGATGTAGTAAACAGGCCTCTGCACTGGGTACTCCTTTCCTTCCTCTGGTCGTTCCACCACTACTACTGCACTGACCACCCTCTCAATCTGCTAAGAGCTGCTACACAACCAACGAGTTTCTGAATGTCCTTTAGACAAGTCGGCTTCTGCAGATTCTGAATAGCCTTGATTTTCTCTGGGTTTGCTTCAATGCCTCTCTCTGAAACAATGAAGCCTAGGAGTTTGCCCGCAGGGACTCCAAAAACACACTTGGTTGGATTGAGCTTCATCTTGTATTTGCATAGGTTATCAAAGGTTTCTGTCAGGTCTGCTATCAGAGAGTCGGCTTTCTGAGACTTGACAACTACATCATCCACATAAGCATGAATATTCCTTCCAATCTGTTTTTTGAAACAATTCTAGATGCATCTCTGACATGTAGCTCCTGCGTTCTTGAGTCCAAAGGGCATTGTTGTGTAACAAAATGCTCCAAAGGGCGTGATGAAGGACGTCTTCAACTCATCCTCTATGTTGAGTCTGATCTGGTGGTACCCCGAATAGGCATCCAAGAAACAAAGCAACTCTGATCCCGCTGTAGAGTCAATGATCTGGTCAATACGCGCCAGTGCAAACGGGTCCTTAGGGCAATGCTTGTTAAGGCCAGTGAAGTCGATGCACATACGCAACTCTCCTGTTTTCTTTGGTACTAACACTAGATTGGCCACCCACTTTGGGTGAAAGACTTCCTTGATGAACTCGGCTACGAGGAGCCGAGCCACCTCTTCTCCTATGGCTTTCCTCCTGTCATCATGAAACTTGCGCAGACCCTGCTTAACTGGTCTTGCATTAGGGTTAACATGTAAGCTGTGCTCGGCGAGTTCTCTCGGGACTCCTGGCATGTCAGATGGCTTCCATGCAAAGACGTCCCGGTTCTCACGGATGAACTCGACGAGCGCGCTTTCCTATTTATTAGAGAGGTGTGCCCCAATGGTGAACTGCTTGGAAGAATCACCAGGGGTAAAGTCGACTTGCTTTGTGTCCTGAGCTGACTTGAATTTCATCTTCTCCTCTGTGGTCGGCTTCTTAAGGACCGAGTTGTCCTCCGGGTCCACGTTTGCCTTGTAAAATTTCAGCTCCTCTTGAGCACAAGCTGTTTCAGCCATAGCTGCATCACCTAGTTCACACTCCAATGCCATCTGTCTGCTGCCATTAACTGTAATGACTCCTGCTGGACCTGGCATCTTGAGCTTCAAGTAAACATAGCATGGTCTGGCCATAAACTTAAAGTATGATGGTCGACCAAAGAGAGCATGGTATGGACTCTTAAGATCCACTACCTCAAAAGGCATAATCTCTGAACGAAAATTCTCCACTGTGCCAAAAGCAACCTCAAGATAAATCTTACCAATTGGCTTGGCTGACTTTCCTGGCACGATTCCATGAAAGACTGTCTCAGTGGGTATTAACTGCCTATCTTGCAGCTGCATCCTCTTGAATGTGTCATAATACAAGATGTTGATACTACTTCCACCATCCATAAGCACTTTGTTCAATGTATAGCCCCCAACTTGAGGTGCTACTACCAAGGCTAGCTGCCCTGGGTCATCGACTCTTGGCGGATGATCTGCCCGACTCCATGTGATGGTTTGCTCTGACCACCTGAGCCATTGTGGTAGTGCCGGCTCCACTGCATTGACAGCTCTAACCTTTAATTTCTTGGAACGCCTGGACGTGCTTGTTGTGAAGACATGGTAACTGCCATGACTCGGGTTCTGTGGCCGAGTTGTGACATAATACTGCCCATTGTCATCGTGAAGCTGCTTCGGGTTCTGCTGGAACCCGCCCTGCTGGTTACCTCCTCCTTGAGGTTGGTTAGGGTTGTTGCCGACTCCTCCACCCTGGTTGCCGGGTCGTCCACCATCATTGCTTCCTCTATAACCATTGTTGTTGCCTCTGTTTCCTGGTCCTTGGAACCCGGCACGCTGCAAATCTACGCACTGTCCCAAGGTGTGACCACATCTGCCGTTTTGACGTGTTTAGGGCATGGAATCCTCAAAACCTCCTCTGTGCTTGGAGTACGGCCTTGGTATCCATGAGAATTATTGTCCTTGCGTCTGACCCCAGTGTTTGTGTTAGCCACTAGGTCAGAGTTATCTCCATATGGCCGTTTGTTACCACCTTGGTTCTGGTTTTGATTCTGGTTCTGATTCTGACCATTGCCACCATGTCCTTTAGTTCCTTCCTCCTGGTCCTTTGTTTTGTCTGTGGCGGCATGCTTGTTAGCACCTGCCATGATTTCACCAGTCGTAAGGGGAATACCTTGATTCAGGCTCTCCTTCATACGACCCAGCTTCCAGCTCAAGGGATTGTAGCTGCAGTTCCTCTCCATTGCCATTAGCACTGAAATTGTCGGGAGTCCTTGCGATGAGTTGATGATCTCAGAGACCCGCTTCATCCAGTGCCTTGCAGACTCGCCCTTTCTCTGAACACATCTCTCTAAATCCTCTATAGTACTCAGCTTTTTGCATGTTCCCTGGAAGTTCTGTACAAAGGCCGACTTCAACTGCTCCCAAGAACTGATTGATCTAGGAGGCAAGTTACGCATCCATACTTTGGCTGCTCCCTCCATCATAAGATACATGAATTTGGCACACAGATTACCTGTGGAATTGCGAATACTCATTGCCATCTCGTATGTACCCAACCAAGAGGTCGGGTCCATATTGGGCTCATAATTGGGAACTTTACGCGGCTCCTTGAAGTCGCTGGGGAAAGACTCGGATCTGATGGCATCTGACAGGCACTCTGGTCCCGTTAGTGTGGGAGAGGTACCAGGAAAAGTCACCTCTGTGTGCACCCGGGTTGGCTGAGGCTGGTTATCTGCACCAGCTAGGGCTCTGTCCCTCTTAGCCCCCCGAGCCCTGGCCGCCTCCCTTTCTCGTCACTGTCTTGCTTCATCAACTACTAACTGAGCTCGTGATGCAGTTGGTATAATAACCCTGTTCCTCTCTTGCTCACGGCGCCTTGCGCTTGTAGAGTTGGCCGGGTGAGACTCGTCATGCCGACTCCTCGTGCCAGAGTTGAACAGTGTCGAGTGTAGCCTACTTGCATCTGGAAACGCTGGATAAAGAGCTTGCCGAGTCATTGCTGTCTTCAGCATCTCAATAGCACGGCGGGTCTCCTGTCCCGCTGCTCCTTCTGGTATCTCGATATTCTCTAATCTCATTGTTGCCGCATGAACGTTGTCCATTGGGTTAGAGTAATGCCCCTCTGGAGTACGGAACCTGCCAGGTGGAGGTCCCATACCACTTGCTGATCCTCCTCCGACTCCTCCTTCAGGTGGCGGTCCATTGGTACCATTGTCGCCGGGTCCTTCTGGTGGTGGTGGTGATGGTGGTGGTGGTGGTGGTGTTGCTCCTCCCCCTGCGCCGCCTCCTGCAGCTGATGAGCTCCCTAGCCCGGCTCCTGCGCCTGGACGAGTAGGTGTGGTGAACAAAGCAGTAGGATTGACGTTGACTCCTCCATGCAGGTGACTCCTAGCTCTGCGATGCTGGATGAGTTCTTCCTGGCGACTCCGCATGACCTGGGTCTCTGACTGGACCCGGGCGCGCTCTTCCGCTAACCTCCGATTTGCCTCGTTGATCTCTGCTAGTTGCCTCTCCATCGCAGCACGCGCACTGGCTAACTCGGCCGCCCGCTCAGCTGCATTGCTTGCATTGATCTCCTTTGTTAACAGACTTGGATCGAACTGATTTCCGCCGTTTCTAGACATGTAGACTCCGACGACGCGAGCGTGAACTGGCGACTCCTCGTAGTCCTCTTCCTCGATTCCATACCCAAGCCGATCCTCAAACAAGGCAAGATAGACTCTGAATCGGCGTCGTAACCTGGCTCCATACATGGCTCTGCCAGCGGCTCCTCTCCATGGTTGACAGCAAGATGCTTCTCTGACTCGGCAATGATGCCGAGTTCTGATGTGCCGACCGACTCCTCTCCGTCGGACTCGACAACAACTGTTGGCTCTGATACAGATTCCGCCGACACGCGAAGACCCGACGCACAAACCATGCCGACGAAGACGTTGATTCCTCCAAAGACAAGCTTATAACCCTCGTCGACTTCATGCATATCCGAAGTCCAACCAGAGTCATCGATCTCTGTTTCTCCATGCTCATCAGTGTAGACTCACTGTAACATCCCAGAATTAATATAAGTATTATTAATTCCAAAAATGTGGGCCAACAAATTTTTTTATTTTCTTATGTGTGCTTGCTTGCATTTTATTGCTTGATGTGTGTGATTGCTAAGCAAAAGGGAATAAAAAGAAAGAAAATGAAAACAACCCCACCACATGAAATAATGGGACAAGTGCCACACAAAAATTTCTCTAAATGAGAAATAAATATTTTCTTTTAAATCAAAAACCAGTGGGGTGACATAGTGCTCACTCCCACTTAGCTCTAATAACTTTTCCCTCTTCAAAATATATTTTCAAAATTCCAAAATATAAAATTCTATTTCTTTCTTTAATCATCTCAAACCCCAAAATGTGCTATGATGCACCTATCAAAAAAATACCATCATAGCACCACAAATCATTATTAATATGTATGGAACCAGTGGTGGAAACCATTTTCAAAAATTCGAATTTAAATTTTGTTCAAGCATTTGGTCGAACAGGTGGCATGCACCACCCTGTTCTTCCCCAAACCCGATGAACTGAGGATCAAATCCACGGATTCGGTCGCTTGTTCGTCGATTCCTTGCACCACACCATCTCTCCCCACCCCACGAACCTCCCCAGCACCTCAATTTCGCGCGGGAACAACCCTAGCCGTCGTATTGATCGTCGCCACCCGAGGGAGCACGGCCACTGTGGCCATGCCGCCCTGCCGCGCCGTGGAGGAGACCACCCCGCAGCCCTAGCTACCCCGACGCCGCACCCTACTACCACGCCTGCCCCCTCTCGCACCCGCACCATGCCCAGCAGGAGCCCTAACCCGTCGGGAACTCGCCGCCCGTGCGTGCCCGTGCGCCGCCCAAGCCGTTCCAGAGCACGCCGCGGCCGTCCCCCACCCCGAGCTCGCCTCCACGCCACCACCGTGCCCCCTCAGTAGCCCAACACCGTAGCCGCCCTCACACCACCCCTACGGCGAGCCCGTGTGGCCGCTGGACCGCCCCTGCACCCCGTCCACCGTGCGCCGGAGCTCGGTTATAAAACCGAGCCGCCCCGAGCTCCAATTCCACCACACCTCGCCACCCCCATCGCCACTGTCCACTCCCCTCCCTTCCACTCTCTCTCGTGCACCGCCAGGAGGGCGGAATTGCTGCCGGAGAGCCGCTGCCGCCCTGCGTCGTCCTCGGAGCGCCGCCACTGCCGAAGAGGTCGACGACCGATCCGTGGCCGTGCGGCCACTCCCTCTCTCTCTTTTCTTCCTCTAACCCTCTGCCATGCACCACCGCCACCGCACGCTCACGCTCTCGCCGTATCTTGCACAGGACCGTCGTCAGGAGCTCGCCGTCGGCATCCCGTGTCCGCGGAGGAGGAGCTGCTCGCCGCCGACGGACCCGTGCATCCCAGGACCCGCAACTCCGCCCGTAGCCGTCCACGAGTCTCCGCCGTCGATTCCCGCCGTCGCCGCCGTCAACCGAGCCCTAGGTGAGCCGCTAGCCACCGCCCCACCGCCGGCAGCACGGTGGCGCCGCCAAAAAGTGGTCGTCGCCGTTGCTTTGAACGTGGGCCGTTGGATCTAGATCCAACGGCAAGATACCGGTTCGGCTGTTTCTGAAATTTGCTGTCTGGAATTAACAGAGTTGATTAGCTCACTTTGCAATTAAATTGTGAAAAATCCATTAAGCCAAAATTTCCAAACTTTATATGGTTGGAAAGAGCTCGATTCATAGATTCATCTGCAAGTCTTGTATTTCCAAAATAACTAGTGTAGCATCCTCTAATAATTGGACAAAGTGGCTATGTCCTATCTGTTTCAGAAAAGTTTCTGAAACAGATATTTATTTCTGTCTTTAGCTGTTGATATTAATTCACTTAATTTTATTTAGGAGTAATTCTTAGCACAGCATGTTAGTATAGATAGCATACTATCATGAGCAAGTGATTTGAACCCTGAATTAAAATCTGGCTAAAAGATTTAAATTGGACAATATAGCTAATCAGTTAGCTCAACACTGCAATAACTGAACATAGCCTACTTCCCATGCAAATTGCTAATGAACCAGAGGCCTAAAAATGGCAAACTAAAATCTTGTAGCAAATGAAACATGTAATCTTCACAGTGATGCAAGACATGATCATTGAGAGTAATTCCCTGATTTAAAATGAAAATGCCAAATGTGCTAATTGATAACCTTAAAATGGATAGCTAATTTCTCTGTCAGAAATTTGAGTAGGACTTTGAAATTCAATATCTTGAGAATTATGAATCTAAAAATATCAAATAAAAATGTTCTGGAAATCTTATGAAATTATCTAACTAACTAAATTGGTTTCACCCCATTTAGGTTAATAAATAAATAAATAATGATAATCAAAATGCCACAGAAGGTATAAAACCTAAACTTGTTTGTTTCTGATACTCTACTAATCCAAATGAGGTCAAACCAATTTTGTTAGCTCACATTTAAGCAATACTAGTCACCCCTAAAAGGATTTAATTTTTTTAATAAAATTAACTTGAGTTGTAGCAAAAACAAGGAAATCAACATTCTGGATTAAAACATTTCCACAGGGAGTTTAATAACTCAAATTGATTTGAATCCAATTAGGTTGTCTTCTAGAGATCAGTGGCTACCTATAGAATTTTAGTTTGTATTTTTGTGACCAACAGAACTCAAGTTATGCAATTAAACATAAAACCCTAGTTTCTGCCATAATTGAGATGCAAATGAATATTTGTTAATTAAATCAATTTGAAACCAAATTGTGTTACCTTGTGTGTTCAGTAGCTAATTGTGATGTTATCTTGATTGTGATGTGATGTTTGCTTGTTTAGTTTAGTGATTGTTGCTTGTATTGTTTGTTTATCGATTAGACGCGAACGTTGCCGGAGACTACGAGGAAGGAGATTACTTCGAGCAGCAGGAACCCGAGCACTTTGTTGAGCAAGGCAAGCTACTTCGCTGAGCTTGCATTTACATCCCTTTAAATTAATTACATGCAAATTCCTAAAGTAGGGTACTGATTTCTGAAAAGAACCCTTATCACAAGGGATATAAAACTGCTCACCCTATGTAGAATATAGAGTAGACACGTCAAACTATAGGATGGGAAAAAAAAACATGATTTATTCCAAACTCCTTTTTGAAGTACCTAGTTGATGATGAAATGCCGAGTTATCGGTGTTAAAGTGGAGAAGTGATAAAGGGAGTTGTTTATGAAAAATGCACATTGTGTCTCAGTACCATGACGACCAGCCGATAACCTGTGCGACCACATCTACCCAAATATGGGAACGGGCGTAGTCACATAATTTGCTCGTGTTAGTACTGGATACCTCATCGACGGAGACGACTCCGTTATGCATGAGGGGATGAGCATGGCGACTCTAACCCCTGACCTGGGTCCCGGCAATCTGAGGGATTGAGGGATTGAAGGGCTTCGTGCTCGCCGGGCAAAACTGCGAGTCCTTACATCTAGGTTCCTCGACGGGGGATCCTGTACTAGGTGTTGAAGGAATGGTGAAATCGTAAGGGTAGGGTCCTATACTAGCATGAGCAAAGGAAAGGCTATGGTCGGTGGCTCAACTTCGCATACACCTTGTATGGCGGGACGTGGCAGACACGATGAGCTACCGGATGGGTGTGGGAAAAGCGTGCTACCTCTGCAGAGGGTAAAACTATTCGAATAGCCGAGTCCTCGGATATGGACAGTTGGGAGGCTGTACTAGACTATGTGCAAAGTTTTACAAAAGGAGGTAACTTTAAAGAAACAAAGTTGTGGCTGATGTTTCCCAACTATACCAATTGGAGTGGTATGAGTTGTGGAGGAAAAGAGACCATGAGGAGTCGTGGTCGGGAAAAAGGAGGAGTTTTGGGATAAATAATAAAATTTTGCTTCTCTCTAAAGATAGTAGTAAATCTCTTCTTACCTTTTTCATCAAGGATATAGAGATAGAGTAATAACTAAAAGTGCTGTAGAGAACAACTTAAAACTGGTGCATACTCAGTAGAGGAGTAGTTTGCGAGTACAAATTGTACTCATACTGGTTTCGTCTCTGGCTATTGTCTTAGCCAGATCCCGAGGAAAACTACGCTGAAGCGGAGTATGGAGACTTCTATGCGAACTAGGGATCTTCGTGAGTCAACTGCCTGTCGGTCGTCGCTAGGACGCGTTGGACTTCTACTACGTAGCTTCCGCTGAATGCTTTTGATTTGGCCCTTGAAGGCACCTATGTAAGACTTGGTCTAAGTGACCTACTATGTAAGACTTTTATGCGGTACTGAAATGGATGTAAACTTTGGTATCCAATTCGGATTATGGGCAACGACAGACTGATCATGGGATCGTTGTGTGAACCATAATCGGGTATTTCGGACAGCTAGTCCGGGGTCCCCACACTCACCCAATGGCAAGTTTCTCCATGGACCGGCGAGCAGCTCCCACGATCTCGACTCCTCGCGTCTCCTGCCCCACAGTGGGTGCCAACTGTCGTGGGGTTGTCACGGCAAGTCCTTCCTCCAGGAAGGTGAGTTCGGGGGCCATCGATGCTTGAAGTACGTAGGAGAGATTAATCTCGCCTAGGGACATAGATTTACCCAGGTTCGGCCCCTCTTGGTAGAGGTAAAGACCTACTTCCTGCTTCTCTTTATTGCTCTAGATCTGGTATCGATTACAGGGTTCCGGCTCCTTTCTGGGGAGTCGGCGACTATGGATTGCTTAGAACTTGTCGATCTAAGGTCCAGGACCCCGCTTATAAAGGCTACCGGGTCCCCGGACTTACAAGTTACACCGAGTCACACTAGAACACGGAGTCCTACTCTACGTCTTGGTCTTCCAAGTTAAGGCTCCGGGCTGTACTTGGACTCCTTCCGGACGGGTCCTTTCTTTATCATGGGCCTTGGTCGGCTTGTCTCCAGCCCAGCCCATGTGACTTGATACGTGACTCGGCTTTGGCCTTCTTGGTCTTGGCGGGTCTACTTTCCGGGTCCATGGGCCTACCTATAAAGTATCCCCCCATCAATAGGCTTCCTCACGGGTCTGATGGTCACTTGTTTTACCTTGGCATTGTGGTGGGTGGATATTTTGGAATATTCCAGAGTTGGGAGAAAAAGACCTCTATGTCCCCTTCCTCATGTGCAATGTCCATTTTACCATTAGCAAGCTTCGAACAGCCACCCACCATTCCCCTTACTTGCTCTGTTTCTACTGCAGCTGCAGGAATGCTGAAAACTTCAGCAGGCGCAGGATTTCCACAGCCGGCAATGTGTGATTGCAGAGCTTCACCATTGCCAAAGCTGCCTGCATCTCTCTGATTGTCGTCTGTGTAGATAGCTGAGAAATAGTGTCATGCAGATACTGGTGGAGGTAGGACGTGTACTGGAGAAGGGTAGTGAGCTCTGAAGAGGGATTCCCTGGGTTGGCAAAGAGGACATCCCTGTTAATCAAATCCAACCTCGGGAAGTATACATAGCGGGTGTACTTCCTCATGATGGGATTGTGGGTGCGGAGGAGAATGATGGCATCTGCGGCGGCTTCCTGGATGGTCCGGGTCGCCTGGTGGGTGATGCCGAAGGAGAGGGCGTACATGTGCCCACGGTCCACGAGCTCGGCGCGCAAGTAGACTGTGGCGGTGCACACCGAGTGAGTCCCATCATGATGGGAGAAGAGCACACGGTAGGTTGGAGGAGGAGAGGCTAGGTAGAGGTGCATGCTGAAAAAGTGCAAGGCGGTGGTTTCTACGGGTAGCTCGAACGTCATCCGTACCAGGGACAAGAGAGGTGAGTTGCATGGTTAAGATAAGCACAAACAGATAGAGAAACAGTTAAAAGCAAGCAAAGCAATGTTCGCTATCTAAGGCTCTCCGTTGGAACTAGGGTATCCTACAAGCAGTTAGGCTCTAATACCAAGCTCTGTGGCACCCCGATCCGAGGGATCGAGTTACCCCATATACCAGTCCCAGAAGCACTGAGTATATGACAACTTGATAGCAGAACATAACCATAACTTTATTAAGGTCTCGACGGTACATTACATGGGTCTCATTACAAGGCTGCGCCCTAGCGCACACAACAGTTTGTACATTATTTATCGAACATAACTCCTTCAGAGGGCGTCAGCGGAATGGCGGAAGCGTGTGACGAAGAGGGCCTAACTCCATGGGGCTCTGCCTGAATATCGTGCCTAGTTCTCATACAAGGGGTACTCGGCGACGGGGGTAGGGGGATCTGGCCACATGAAAAGCCAGGTGAGTACATGGAATGTACTCGCAAGACATCAATCCACAATCAACTGTAACCAACGATCCTATATGGCATGGCATGAGTGCGGTAGGGTAAAGTGTGAGTCCAAGCTTAACGGTTGGACTTAACTTACCTACTTACCTGTGACGGGAACCATGGCTTATGAGAACGAGGCTCATTTCCACACAACAATATTCTCAACGCTTAGGGTCTCAATCTTGACCAACTCTGGTCCAACTCGAGGCTCAGCACTTTGACCGACTATGGTCCACCTTTCAGCTCATTCAGCTTTAGCCAACTCTGGCCAGTTAGATACTTTGTTTCTCCATGTTTGACTGGACTGACTCTAGTGTGACTGGACCCAACACCGTTCCTTAGACAGGAACAACACTAGATTCTAGATTTGACACTCTCGAGAGGTTGCAACATTTATCCACACGTTGGGGTCTAAGCTTGTACCACGGTACCTAAGTACTATACCCATCACGGTGACAACACAAACCTATTCCCCCGTAGCCGTCCACTCTACCAAGACACTCCTTGTGTAGCTACCGACTTGCCACTCGGGCTAAGTCTTATGACGAAGTGAATCCGGCACGTCCCCAACTGATGAGCGACGCCTAGCTCCGGAACCTTCGCAAGACTAGCCCCGACCACAACTATGCAGTAACCGACTAGACTTGCCAAGTGGGTAGCATCAAAAGAGGCTTGATAGGCTACTAAGCTACGGTATGCCCACTTCAATGACGCATGGTTGTGCGGCTGGTGTTTGGCGAGTGGCACTATATGACTCAATCTAGTCGACGGAGGTGATTATTCACTTAGCAACTTTTATACTTAGTCATCATTCTCCCAGTAAGACAAGCAACAAACATTAGTCCACAAGTTATAAATGAGCATATAATAATCACATAGTAGTCCAGCAAAAATGAACAAAGTCAACCGGGCGACTTGGGTGCCTACCACAGGTTGATTTAAAAGAAAGCACGGTCAACCGGGCGACTGGGTGCCTGCCACAGGTTGATTAAAAGAAAGTACGGTCAACCGGGCGACTGGGTGCCTGCCACAGGTTGATTAAAAGAAGGTAAAAAGCATAGTTGGTTAACGCCAACCGGGCGACTATGGCGGAGATACCTCCGACCAGCGCCTACCACAGGTCGACTACAAGAGTTAGTGGAGGCGTCCACGCGATCCCGTTCCTCCATTCCATTGACTGCGGCGGTTCCCCCAGTCCATCGTCGCCGGAATGGGGAGTGGTGCATGGGACCGTCCAACACAACGCCACCACTCTACAGAAAAGTAGCCGGTTCAATCCACTTGCGTAAGACCAGACTTGTATTTAGTCGGGGTACCGGAACTCAACCCACATGTGATGGGTTTATCATATTACAGAAAATAAAGGTAGCATTGATAGATCACATGAAATGATAAGCATGAAATATGACATGTGAGATGCAAGCTAACGCGCAAACAAGTAACAATCATGGAAAACAAGACATCGACAACTTGGAAATAGGTGGTTGGGGTTTGATGGCTTGCCTTCAGGGATAGGTTCAACTTCCACTTCAAAAGGAGGGTTTGAATCTATTAAAGAAATTAAAAACATGGGTTAAAACTCTCCAAAAGCTACTAAAAAATTCCCCAAGCAAATAAACTTCACGTCATTCAAAACCAGTTTCATTGGATAGATAATTTCAAAATAAAGCTACTGCAAAAAGATTTATATTTTTCTGATAATTTTTGAGTGTGATATGACCTTCCAAAGATAGCCCTAAAATCTGCCTTTTCAAAAACAGAAACAAAACAAAAGAAAATGTTTCAGAAAAGATTAAAAGCCTGACGGGTGGGACCCGTCTGTTTAAACCGAATTGGTACGCGCTGGGAAAAAGAAGAAAGCGAAGTCCGGGGGGGTTGCCGTCTCCGGCGAACTCACCGGAGAGGTCCCCGGTGGCTGCGGTGACAGGGAGGTCGAGGAGAGGGATCAGAGTGGCTCGGGGAGTGGGGCGCAGCCCGTAGGCGTGTTCACGGATGGTGGGGAGGCCTGGAGCAGAGGCGGTGTCGTCGGCTGCGGTGACCGAGATGTGGTCGAGGACGGAGACGGCGATGCCGGCCACCAATCACTCCGGCGAGGGTGGCATCGAGTTCATGGTTCTCTAGGGTTTGGATGGTGGGAGGAATCGGGGGGGGGGGGGAGGGCTGCACGGCGGGGAAATTTGGCCGGAGTCCACGCGGCTAGGGCAAGCTCGCCACCGGCGATGGAGGGCTCTTCGGGAAGCAATACTCAAGGAGGGGGAGTCTGGGTGAGGGAGAGGGCTGGTGTGGTGCTCGAAGATGGCCGGGGGTTCCTTTTATAGCCACTCGAGGCGGTGGTCGTCACGGGCGGGCATGGTGAGGTGGCGGGGTGAGCTGTCCGGCCGCAGCAGCGAGATGACGGCCATGGCGTCGTCGGTGTAGCTTGCAGGCACCGCTGTTGACGGGAAATCCGCGGCAGAGGATAGGCACGGGGGTATCGTGGCACTGGCGAGGGGGGACCCGCGACGGTCCTATGCGCGCGGCGCATCGTCTAGCGGACGGCGGCATGCTGGGGAGGGTGAGGCGGCGATTCGGGGCGGCTGGAGGTTGAGGGGGTGGAGGGGAAACTGCTGGACAAGGGACGGAACAGGGAGGGGCAGAACGGCGGCGACCAGAAAGTGGCGGCACCGCCTGGCAAGGTCATTCCAGCGGTGGCTACGCCACTGGCCATGCCGACATCGGCATCAGGATGCTTCCCTCATCTCAGGACCCCAAATGGAAATCTGATCGTGTCACCTGGTGCCAAATTGAATTTCGAACTACTTTGCAGAACAAAGTTTTCCCAAAATCCAAACTTATTCTGTACAAAATTTCATCGAACACTTCTGGTCAAAAAGAGAAAACATGTTTTGAGGCCTTAAATCAAAAGATATTTGGACAGGAAAAATCCCTAAGGTAGGTAGTGGTGAGGAGCACCTATTTGGGGTTTTTTTACAATTTTAGGAAAAGGTTTAATAGGCTTTCAAAAATACTTGGTGTTTTAGGCAGAAAACAAATTAGGAAAAAGTCAAATATTTTTTTAACAAGGTATTCAATATTTTTGCATAAATGGGTTCTACACTGGTTGGGGATCACTCTGGAATTTTTGGGGAATTTTTGAAGTCACCCTTGGCACACTTCCTTTGGAAGGCTAGGGTTTAGGCCTTTTTGCATTTAAAGAAAAGATAAATCTTTTGAGAATCTTGGGGTTTTGGAAATGTAGAAGAAAATAGAGGTGCAAAAATCAGAAGATCCAAATCCAAATCCAAATTTTGGTTTTGTCCAAAACAATTTAAAGGGTCAAAATTTTGGGTTGTTACAAACCTCCCCCCCCCCCCTTAAATTGAATCTCGTCCCTGAGATTTGAGTTGCTCATGGAATAGTTATGGTTTCCTGGCATCTAACCGATCCTTTAGTTTCTTGGTAGCTGCCCCTTCGGTGTGTTTACCCCTTTGTACCTTATAGGACCTTGTGACCTTGCTATGGGTGCAGTGTTCTGACTTATCCAAGTCTAATGGAAATTCCTCACACATAATTTGGTGGTTTAGCTCCAGGTCCAGGGGAAAACGGGAAACGGTCACTACTAGGAAACTAGCTATAGGTGGAAATGGATTCTGTGGCGCATATAAATGTGCGTGCGCCACAAAAATATTTCTGTGGCGCATAAAAAACTATGCGCCACAGAAATTTTGAAATTCTGTGGCGCATAAAATACAGATGCGCCACAGAATTCTGTCTTTCTGTGGCGCATACAGTCCCATGCGCCACAGAATTCTGGATTTCTGTGGCGCATATAGCCCCGTGCGCCACAGAATTTTGGTGGGGTCCACGTGGGGCCGATGCAGCACATGGGTGGCCAAGTTTCTGTGCCGCATATGTGAATATGCGCCACAGAAATGTGATGATTCTGTGGCGCATACTGACATATGCGCCACAGAATTCGCGGGGCCCACCTCTGAATGTACACCCTCCTTATATTATTTCTGAAACCACCACCGCCCTCGACCCTTACCACACCTACCGCCCACCCCGGTCCTTTCTTCTTGCTCCGTGGTGGCCATGGCGCATGCAAGCTCTGACCACATGCGCCCCTACCCCCGCACCTTCCAGCAGAGGCACGCAAGCTCGGTGGCCAGGGCGGCAGAGGCGAGCGCGTCTGCGACATCGGAGGCTAGCGGGTCTGCGGGCAGCGGAGGCTAGCGTGTCTGTGAGCGGTGGAGGCGAGCCCGTCGGGCGGTAGAGGTGAGCGGCGCCGCCCTCAACAGATCAACATCGCGGCCCTCCCATCCCCAGCAGATCCCCCTCCCGCGCCTCCAATCGCCCCCAATCGTGCCACCCTCTTTGAACCCTAGCCGGCAGACATCGATGCGGCCCGACCCGACTCCGGCGGCCGTCCTCCCGGCCCGACCCTGCGCAGATCCTGCTCCTTCAGGCGCTCCATGACCGCGACAAGGAGAAGGCAACCCCTGCTGTGGCTCCCCTCCGACGGCCACGGCCGTGCTGCCGGGGGCGACGGCCGGTTTCCTGCTTTTTATAATTCGAAAAACAAATTCTGTGGCGCATATTGTAGTATACGCCACCGAAATTTGAGATTTCTGTGGCGCATTACCAATATGCGCCACAGAAAAATAATTTAGTGGCGTAAATTCTGTGGCGCATAATCTAAAAAATGTGCGCCACAGATGAGCTTTTTCCTAGTAGTGGGTGCTTTGCAACAAAATCCTTGGAGAGGAAAGAGTGGAAGGCTCTAGAGTCGAATAAAATTAGCGCAGGTTTAGTTGATAGTTCACATACCAAGCATCACTTCCGAAGCTTCGTAGGTCTCTTCGGCGGACATGTGGTGGACACGAGCGACTTGAGGTGGCTTGATTGTTCCGACGGGAGGGTTGTTGAGGTTGCGGTTGTTGTTACTGCCATCCTTGCTCTGGATCAATAGACAACCAGCTATGTAGTGCCCCTACTTACCGCACTTAAAGCAGGAATTTTCCCTCTTGCAGTCATCCACAAGTGGACGCTTATGGTAGAATTCGTTCCGAGGGTATCCTTCATTTCTGAGTGGGGTCCAGGTAGTGGGAGGTGCAGGGGCCTGTGAGTTGGGTGGCCAGGTACGTGGCTTCTTGTGAGCTTCTTCTAGCTGGTGTTTGCGAGACTCAAACTTCTTCTTGTGGGAGTCATAGATGGTGCGGTGTTCCCTCTCCGAAATTAGGGCGGTGTTTACCATGGCTTGAAAATCTGGAAACTGCAGGACGCTGAGCTGAGTTTTGATCACCTGGTGCATCCCATGGAGAAATCTGTCCTTCTTCTTTTCATCTATGTTGACGTCTTCGGGGGCATAGTGTAACGCCCCGACCCCAAAACTATACAGTGAAGCGTTGTGCAACAGACATCGCTACCCCGTATAGTAGAGAGATCAAGACTTGTGGAAGAAACTGGCACATTGCATGACTCTACGACACAAAACATATAAAACTCATATAATGAGAAGAATACAAATATTACACATCAAAAGGATCACGGATCCAACAATTCATCAAGCGGAAGCGGGTAGTGTTGTCTAACAACAAGAAGCAAATATATGGCCTAAGAGGCCTACAATAAACATCACCCAAGCCAGCTTGTTCCACGGTCCCAAGCTGCCACCTGGGAACCCCAGACTAGTAGTCGACGTCAACGAAGAACCCACCTAGCTGCTCGGTGTAGTCCTCCTCTGAAATACAAAAACATAGAGGCAGCAAAGAGAGACTGAGTACGATGTACTCGCAAGTTTAGTAGGGCGATATAGGCCCAATGACTGACGGAGGCTCTAAAGCTATTTGTGTACTTGTTTTGCATAAAGCCAATTTTCATTTAAAAGAGATAAAAAGACACAAGGCGTCGTCTACTCAGAATACTTTTCATAAGGGGATAATAGAGTAACTTTGTCATCAATGGTTCTCATCGAACCCTTTTTGTCACCAACCACACTCATCTCCACCAAGGCACCCCCTCGAATCACCCTCGAGGAAGTGAACCTTTGTCACACGTTGATTATGCAACCTTTAGCTGCCATATCAATTAGGTTAATATTCTCTATGATCTTATATCCGATCCAAGTCGTCCATAATCGTGGACACGGCTTTTCGAAAAGATTAACCCTGCAGGGGTGTACTAATTTACCCATTGATACCGTCCGGCTCACCTAGTTGGCCCTCTTCCGGGGAAGGCTGGCGAGCGGGCGCGGTTAGACCTTTACAATGCATGAGGCTTACTCAAGGACCATCAGTGGCGGAAGGACAGGTTCAGCGCTCCCAGCGCCCTGCCCCACCGTCACATCCTAAACACCACCATCCTCATCAATTCTTTTTCCGCTCACACACACGGCAAATGGAAAACTCGAACTAGAGGACCCTTGACAAGCCCCTCACAAATTATTCGGTCAGTAAGGCGCCCATACACCCACCAATGGCAGCATGCTCGTCTTGGTTCAAGAGGTAAAGAACTCGCACCTAGGGGCTAGGGTGAGGCAAAACACCATCCCCGATGGCAACTCACCCCAAGCCGTCTTAGCATTTTAATTAAGCATCACCATTATCCACCATGCCCGCATCATTCCATCAACGTCAATAATTATGGAATTCAATAACGGACATAACTAGTATTTCAACTAAGCATTTCTAAGCATGGCTAAGCATATAACCAACAATTATATTCTGTATCCGGCCAACACATCAACACTAGGGTTCATAGGTAGGGATACATGTGATTGGCTCGGGGAAAAACATGCAATCATAGGATTCTCTATATTGTGATCAAAAGAGACATTTGAATCGCATGCAATATTATGGTGGATAAAATAAGTTGATAAAAACCATAGGATGCTAGAATGCCAAGAAGGTTAGGTTATCTCTTGCCTTGCTGCCCGGGCGTGAAGTACTGCTCGTCGGGGTAGGAGAGGGAACCCTCGACTCCGGAATCTATCGATACCCAAAGATAATACAAAAGCACAAAATAAATCACACGAACACAAGATGCAATGCTCAATCACATGATGATATGTCCAATTGATGCAAAGATACCATCATATAAATCAAAAGCAAAATTAAATGGGGAGCCAAATAATTAGTGCAATTATTTGGGAACAACCCCATATTTATCTTAGTGACCACGATCCTTTATAAATTATTAAGTTCTTAGAAAAGTGGCTAAAAATGCATGAACATGACATGATTGGATAGGGTTTGTCATTGCGATCAATTTGGTACATTATTTGTAATTTTCGGAGTACGGATGAATAAAATAGCAAATTAATTAAATAATTGAATTTAATTAATTTAAACAAATTATGAATAACATCAAATAAGAATTTGTGATCATGATGTAATATTAGCATGGTTTGATTGCATTTGAAGTATGGATCACATTGATACTTGATTTGTCAGATTTGGATCATTATTTAAAAGATATCAATTATTTAAATTTAAACCTTTAAAAACTTAGTAAACCGGATATTCCGGTGCCCTGTTGAAATATCCGGTACCAAATATCCGGTGACCTCCAGTACCTCTAATTTCTAGTCCTTAGCCGAAATTCATCTCCAACCGGATATTCCGGTGTTTAGACAATATCCGGGGTTTGCCAGTACCTCTAATTTCTAGTCCTTAGCAGAAATTCGTCTTCGATCGGAAATTCCGGTTCCTGGAAAATATCCGGTATAAAATATCCGGGGATGTCCAGTACCGTTTTTGACATGGACCGGATATTCCGGTGGTTGCAAATCTCCGGTCCAGTGCCAGGCCGGCACGCGGAAACGGCGACGGCGAGCACGCGGGAGAGGGAGAGGGAGAGCGGGAAGGTGTCCAAACGGACGAGGAACTCACCCCAGTGACGTGTGTGTGCTCGGAGCGGATGGGGATGGCCGGCGGCGATGAAATCGAGCCGGCGGAGCTCGGCCGGGTGCGGACGGTGTCGAGGACGATTCCGTCGATTAGTGCGTCCCCGGCTCGATTCCGGGCACCAGGAGGGAGAGGAGGAAACGGTGAAGCTGAAGGCGTCGACGGCTTGATTTGGGGCGGCTCCAAAGGGCGGAAACTCGATGGCGACGGCGGCGTCTCCGCGGTGGCAGCACGGGGATGCTAGGGCTGCTCTCGATCCGGAATTTGGGGAAGAAAGGAGAAGTGAGGGAGGTGCGGAGCAGGTGAGCAACGTGGGGGCGCTCCTTATCGGCTAGGGCGACAGCGGCATGGAGCAGCGCAGCCGGCAACTCGGCATGGCGCCAGTGCCGCCAGCTACTGTGGAGAAGAAGAGGAATTTCCAAAGAACCCCCTGGCAACATTTTCACAAATTGCAAAAAGGTCCCCAGCAAGCTTTGGCGATTTAAAAGAGGCACTCAAGCATTTTTATAAAATCCTCAAAAATTCATATAGGCTCCAAAAGACCTTTAGGTGCTCAACAAAAATTGGGGTGGCAAAATAAAAAGTTTTGACCCACATTTGGTCACAAAGTTTAATTTAAGGCATTTTTGATATTTCCCAAAATTCATTTATTTGGAGTATTTAAACACTTCCAAAAATATTGAAAATATTCATGGAGGCTCTAACCATACCATGAAAGCTCCCCATGATTTTAGTTTGAATTTTTGGGAATGTTTAACTTGGTTCCAAAAATAGGAATTGAATTAAGCCAAGTTTTGAGCTCTCATGACATTTCTTATTTAACAAAACTTGGAATTTGAGAATTGAGGATAAGAAGCAATTCTGGAACTTCCTAAACAATTTGGAAGTCCAAGAATGGTTGGTGGACAAGTTGGGCTAAACATTTGGTTGGAGGTTTTGGGAAGGGTTGGCTTCCCATTACAAATGGTTTCCAAGTGAAAGTTTAAAATGGCAATTGCATATGGATGCTATGATGCAAACATGGAACCAAAAAGTGGAAAAATTCTTCGTATTTTTCATAACCAAGTTAGGGCTGTTACACATAGCGGGCAAGGTCGTTGAAATCGGTCAGGTACTCACTTATGGTTGAGCTACCTTGGGTGAGTGCCAAAAATTCTAGTCGCTTCATCTTTATCAGACTTGAGGGGATGTATGCCTTACGGAAAATCTCACGGAATTGGGCCCAGGTGATGGTTGCTTCGTCTTCCCTCATAATGAAACGGTTGTCCCACCACACATTGGCTGGACCTTCGAGGTAGTGAGTGACGAAGGGCACCTTGTCCTGTTCATCAATGCGGGAGATTTCCAACTTCTTTCCATGGTACGGAGCCAGTCGTCTGCCTCGAGTGGGTTGGTGGCCTGCGAGAACTTGGGCGGCTGAGTGCGCTGGAAATCCTGCAGCTTGGAGTGAGGGGGCCGAGGGGCATTCTGGGCCTGCATGTATCCTCCAAACTCCCTCATGATCTGAGTCATGTGCATTTGGTGGCGGTCATCCATCATTAGCAATAACTGACTAGGAGTTGGTTCGGGCGGAGACGGAGAAGGAGATGGCGGTTGTGGGGGCATCGGATCCTCACCGGCCTGTCGGGCGGAACAGCGGACTGGGGTTCCTTGGCTGCCACTTGCACTTGTATTGGGCCTCATCCTGGTTGGTTGAAGGTGGGGTTGACGTGTGCCATGAGCATCCATAAGGGGAGAAAGAAATGCAACATCCAAGAAGATCCAAATAAAAGCAAGAAATAAAACCAAGGCGTCTTTATACAATGGAGAGTTGGGTTACATGACACATGGTACACAATATTATACAAGGTACAAGCCATTACTCCTACATTATTCATGCGCGCGTCTGACTATGCGGTCGTCGACTACGATACATAACTAGGATACAAGCGCTATTGCTCCTGGGGCTAGCGCCTAGAACTACATCTCGAGGGGAGTAGCAGGTGCGATGATGTCGATGCCGTTGATGCTCCTTCCCAGCGTTCTGGGGGTGTATGAGGGGAAGGGTGAGTCGAAGTCGATGCGGCGACACTAGGCCTGAGGCCCCCGAGTGTATCCCGTGGAGAAGCGAGGAGTGGTGCTAGAACTGCGGAACGTGGTGGCTCGAGCGGGAGTGAGAGCGAGTCTTCCTCTAAGCTGGTCAAGAGTAAGAGGAAGGTGAGCTGGGTACGGAGGGATCTGGCGGGAAGAACCGGGTCCTGGTGCTCTTGCTGCTTCAACTGCGTAGATAGCTGAGAAAGAGTGCCATGCAGATACTGGTGGAGGTAGGACGTGTACTGGAGAAGGGCAGTGAGCTCTGAAGAGGGATTCCCTAGGTTGGGAAAGAGGACATCCCCGTTACTCAAATCCAACCTCGGGAAGTATACATAGCGGGTGCACTTCCTCATGATGGGATCGTGGGTGCGGAGGAGAATGATGGCATCTGCGGCGGCTTCCTGGATGGCCCGGGTCGCCTGGTGGGTGATGCCGGAGGAGAGGGCGTACATGTGCCCACGGTCCACGGGCTCAGCGCGCAAGTAGACTGTGGCGGTGTACACCGAGTGAGTCCCATCACGACGGGAGCAGAGCACGCGGTAGGTCGGAGGAGGAGAGGCTGGGTAGAGGTGTGCCCAAATCTCACGGAGGAACTGTGGAATGCCAGAAAAGTGCAAGGCGGGGGTTTCTACGGGTAGCTCGAACGTCATCTGTACCAGGGACAAGAGAGGTGAGTTGCATGGTTAAGATAAGCACAAACAGATAGAGAAATAGTTAAAAGCAAGCAAAGAAACGTTCGCTATCTAAGGCTCTCCGTTGGAACTAGGGGTATCCTACAGGCAGTTAGGCTCTGATACCAAGCTCTGTGGCACCCCGATCCGAGGGATCGAGTAACCCCATATACCAGTCCCAGAAGCACTGAGTATATGACAATTTGATAGCAGAACATAACCATAACTTTATTAAGGTCTCGACGGTACATTACATGGGTCTCATTACAAGGCTGCACCCTAGCGCACACAACAGTTTGTACATTATTTATCGAACATAACTCCTTCATAGGGCTTCAGCGGAATGGCGGAAGCGTGTGACGAAGAGGGCCTAACTCCACGGGGCTCTGCCTGGATACCGTGCCTAGTTCTCATACAAGGGGTACTCGGCGACGGGGGTAGGGGGATCTGGCCACATGAAAAGCCAGGTGAGTACATGGAATGTACTCGCAAGACATCAATCCACAATCAACTGTAACCAACGATCCTATATGGCATGGCATGAGTGCGGTAGGGTAAAGTGTGAGTCCAAGCTTAACGGTTGGACTTAACTTACCTACTTACCTGTGACGGGAACTGTGGCTTATGAGAATGAGGCTCATTTCCACACAACAATATTCTCAACGCTTAGGGTCTCAAGCTTGACCAACTCTGGTCCAACTCGAGGCTCAGCACTTAGACCGACTATGGTCCACCTTTCAGCTCATTCAGCTTAAGCCAACTCTGGCCATTTAGATACTTTGTTTCTCCATGTTCGACTGGACTGACTCTAGTGTGACTGGACCCAACACCGTTCCTTAGGTAGGAACAACACTAGATTCTAGATTTGACACTCTCGAGAGGTTGCAACATTTATCCACATGTTGGGGTCTAACCTTGTACCGCCGGTACCGAAGTACTATACCCAAGATATAGGGTCCACGCCAAATATGGAATCGTTTCCACAAACAATGCAATGCTTAACCCTAATCACTGAAACCTTGTCAAAACCCCATATAAAACCCCGCACTCTTCCGGGCCGTTGATCTCTGTGCGTCGACGGTTTGGATAGGGCGCTAGGGTTAAGCCGATCCGCGAGAAGGCTGGTTCTGCGACCTGATTGGTTGGATTCGGTGGGGCGCTCATGCCTATTAACGTGAGTTTGACAATTCATCGAACTTGGTTCGCCTCCTCCGCCCAGTTTATCACAACTGCTCTCCGTTCTCGTCTCCTCGCTTCATGTCCTCCCCATCCGGGCGCGGCCGTGGCGGCCTTCACGGGAGCGGCGGTGGACGTGCTCCTGTGGGCGGCGACGACAAGGAGGAGAGGCGCCGCCTCTGCCTCCTACGAGGAGGATAGGCACCGCTTCCATCTGCTCCACCGCTGCCGGCGCCCTCAACCGAGTCCAGTGATGATAAGTTGTACTCGTACTCAAGCGTCGAATCAGACTCAACCGACGATGGCGAGGAGCTCACCAAGATCGTCGACCCCGACGAGCTGGAGGCGCGTGTTCTCGCAAAGTCCGTGTGCTCTGAGCGTCGCGCAATGAAGCGGCGCCGTGCGGAGACGAGCTTCTGGAGGTGATGAACGAGGCGCAGCTGGAACAAGTGAAAGGACAAGGATGTTGCCTAGAGGAGGGTGAATAGGCGATTTAAAACTTTTACGATTAGGCTTGATAAATGCGGAATAAAACTAGCATTTAATTTATCAATCACACAAAACCTACTATACTAGGTTCACCTATGTGCACCAACAACTTATGCTAAGCAAGATAACAACAAGTTGATAGCAAGATATAATGCTTCAAGCACGAAGGCTATCACAATGCAAATTGCATAAGTAAAGAGCTCAGGTATAGAAATAACCGAGGCACGTGGAGACGAGGATGTATTCCCGAGTTCCTCCTTGTTAAGGGAGTACGTCTCGTTGGAGGGGTGTGAGCTCGCCACAAAAGGCCTACTCAATGCCACAAAGGCCTCACCCTATTTTCCGATGAACCTCGCCACAAAGGTTCGGTTCACCTTCCACTATCGAAATCCTTCAAGGCGGAATCCGGAGCCTTTACAAAGTTCTTGAGGCACACACCCACAACTCAACCGGGGGCTCCCAAGTTACCACAACACCGTCTAGGGTCCAAAGACCCAAGAGTAACAAGCTCTCAAATTTCACTTCCATGAATCTTCGTGGAGAGCACAAACCGATGCAACTAATGCAATGGAAGAGCACAAGTGCTCAAATCCTTCACTCTCAAATTCCAACAAAGCAACAAATGCTTATGCGGGAATAAGAGAGGAAGCACAAAGAAGAACTCAACAAATGAATCCCAAGATCTATATCCAAAGGGTTCCCCTCACAAAGAGGAGAAAGTGACTGGTGGAGTTGTAGATCTAGATCTCCTCTCTTGTTTCCCTAAATATAGGCAAGAATCATTGGAGGGATTGAAATGAATCAAAACTTTGGAGGTCAACAATAGAGGAGTGAGAGAAGCACCAAAACTTGCTAAAGAGCTTAGGAAAACCGTTGGGGAAGAAGCCCCTTTATAGCTCTTTGAAAACTAGCCGTTTTTTGGCAGGAAACAGGGTTGCCAGATCATCCGTCGTTTTTCTTGCCGGATGGTCTGGCACCTGCGAGCATATCCTGTTCAACGCAGAAAACGGGCCCCTAAATGATCTGAAATGAAAAAGTGAAAAACACAAAAGTTGTGCGCACCCTAAATACGAACAACTTTGCTATTTACGACTTTTTCATCCGAGGTTATATGCGGCCTACAGATTAGAAAAACCGAACAGGCAGAAAAGAAACTGGACAAAAACTGAAGATACGAAATTTCTCGACGGAGCCAGATCGTCTGGCAAAACTGCCAGATATCCGGCAAAGAAACAGAGAGCAGCCAGACGGCTGCCGAATATATCCGGCAGCTATCCGGCGGGCATTCCCCGCCAGACCGTCCGTCAAATATCCCGACGGATGATCCGGCGCCACAAAAACAGCAAAACGGGTTTTACCAAAAACGTGATATCTTTTTCATCCTGACTCCGTTTTCGATGATTTTGGTCTCGTTGGAATCATAACAACGAGCTCTACAAGATTATACAGAGAAACATCATAGTCCAACAATACATGATAAAACAAAATGGTGAAATGATAGACCTCTCTCTTGTAAACCGGAAACACCATATCTTTTGCAAATGAAGTTCGAAAGAGGTGAAATCAATTTTGTTGGAAAGAGGATGATAAGAGATACCCTTGGAAATATAGCAAACAAGCAATAGAGATTTTGAAAAGAGTTGGAAGAGTGAGACCTTCCGCATGGATGAACCGGTAAAATCTCCAATACCGAAAACACAATAGAAGAAGCATATGAAATCCGATTTCGAATAAGTTGGGCTTGTCATGACGAGCAAGACAAGCACCAACCACTCAAATAGGTAAGAGCCAAATAAGAAAAAATAAATATGATGCCAAGGATGCAAAGGTTTGAGCTCTCTATGATCAAGATACTCGGTCGAGAGCCCCTCTTGATAGTACGGTTATCTATCCTATAATCCGGTCTCTCAACTAACATCATCAGACCGATAAAATAGAAAACCTATCAAGATCATACCTTTGCCTTGCACATAATCCACTCGAGCTAGATGATGACGATCTTTGCCTTCTCAAGTTGGACCACCTTTCTTGATTGCGCTTCGCTTGGTGAAGACTCACATGTTGCTCCCCAATACACCAATATGGGAGAACCTCTTCTTCTTCGACATATCTTCACACGGCCATTATCTCCAAATGGATGGCAAGCTTCAAGCATGTGATATCTTCATGTTGATCATCTTGAACTTGCACCACACAACCTCACTAGACTTGAGTGTTGATCAACTTGTACTTAGCCTTGATCGGCATATAATCTTCTTCTCTTAGCCTTGACTCCAACATATGGAGATCAAGCAACGTTTATGGACACAACCTACAAGTAGCTCAATACAAACATTAGTCCATAGAGATTATCATTAATTACCAAAACCACACATGGGGGCAACCGTGCTCTTTCAGCAGGGCCTCCGGCAGGACGCCCAGTACACCGCTCGCGGGCGGGAGTGTGAGGAGGTGCGCCGCCGCCAGTGCCTCGACCAGATCTTCACCTCCTCTGATCGTGCGTAGCGGCACCGCAGCGGTAGATGGCCCAGTGAAGGTTCCCGGTGGCCGCTTTTGTTTAGATGCGGGTTTAGGGTTAGATTAGAGTTTTATAAGTAAGCCCTAAAATTATGTACTCGTATGAACTACCGTTGCTGAACTATGTTCTTGCGGTGACCTAGCACACCACTGCATGGTGTAGTGTGCAAGTCGTTGACATAATACTCACAGAAGGACCTATCCGTGAATATTACATCCTTCAGAGTGGTACAACAGAAACATAGCAGGTCCAAGGTAAAACTATAGGATTACAACAATATTCAATACAAAATCTCGAGAACCTCCTCGATACATAGAGGATAGCTTCGTGCAAATGAAATCCAGAGAGAGCTAATTCGTAGCACTAAGCTGGAGATCAACTCTAGCTTTAACTCCTAATCCACTACTGCTGTTGCTACCACCTTAATCTACTCTATCTGGAATGTCTCAATTTCTTCTTGTACTTATCCTTTCCACAGACGTGGTCGCCTCCGTTGGCAGAGTGATCTCCTCAACATCGTTGACATTGCTCCTTCGTGGCCTTAGTTGTCGTTGTGCTTCGGTTGGTGAAGTAGCGATTGACTCCTTGTTGAAGATCTCGATGTCGTGATGATCCACCGTCAACTCCTTTAATGGCTCCACAATTCTAAGCAGGGGGTTAAAAGAGCAAGGGTGAGTAACCAGCGTTACCCAGCAAGTCCATTATGTACGGTGGGAAGTTTGATGCACTAGCTACAGCTTTAGACTCCAGGGAGCCTTAAGCTTAATGCAAGGTTTTTGTAAACATTTCTTCAAGAGGTTGCTTTTATTTTTGAAGACTATGCCCGTCATCCTTCACAGGGCTAGAACTTTCATGGAGTTCCTTTCCTGCAGCGTTCGCAGCTCCTTCCCGGAACAGGGAGTAACATGTTACAATTTTTTACACTCTGCAGAGGTGCGTTACTTTACCCATAAGAGATCAAGACTTTGTTGCACAACCGGGTGATCTTTCCCGTCCACACTCTCTTTGGTGTGGGGCCCAGTTTTTGATCCAAGTCATTCACTGTGCCTCTCCGCACAACGCATGCCCACCCAATTCATGCATAGCGAGTTTACCCCTGATGCTCTACCCCTCACGGTAGACACCTAGGCTCTCCTTGCAGACCATCCTAGACCCCAGTCTCCGTGGGAATTAAGGGATCCCACCCATGTGCATGTAGTCCCGCAAGACCTACAGCCTACGGCACTAGCAGCCCGTTGACATGCATCCGGGAGAAGTACAGATGGCATTTCCCGTCCCATTCCAGGTCTTATGGTTAACGCGTCTTTACGGCGCAATCATTATGACGGCATTTGTTGTTAATTCCTAGGTAATACTTTCCCGTGCAAGTGGAACCTCCAGACCAATTCATCTTACCATGGTCCCACCTGCCCTCCATAGTAGGTTACCACCAAATAGGTAGACAACCAATAGTCATGTTATTCAGAAAATAGCTTTATGCTTTCTTGGATTAGGTGATAGTAATATAGAGTTTGAAAATAGTTTCTTTAACAAGTATTTCAAAGAGATATGAGCAAGTGATGAACTTGCCTGTGATAGAGGTGGCAGTTCATGCCCTTCGGGGTTCTAGGGTTGCGTCAGAACCCGGAGATCTGAAAACAGCAAAGTAGTCCAGGTAAGGACTACTGGAAACACTTGCAATATGCTATTATGCATAAATATGAGATGCATCGAATATAACCCAAAATACCCAAATTCACAAGTAAGCACTTCTCGTTATTGATTGCTTGTTAACGGTGAAATACTTTGAGTTGTTATAGCTTTTAGACTTAGGTGCTTGCTATGATTATCGAAGTAATGTTTTACATGATTAATAAACAACTTACAGGTGCTCAAATAAGGATTGCATTTATTTCACAATTTTATTTTATTTAACTACTTTCAAAAAGTAATAACACTAAAGTGTAAGATTTTCAAATGAAATCCTTTTTGTGTGTTTTACCTAGGATGAGTAACGGGACAGTCATTTACATTATGGTATTTGAGGTCAAATTTTATGTGTTGAATCTTTATTTCAAATTTATTTATTTTTAGAAAACTATTAGTTTTAGAAGCTAATATAATTCAATTCCAGATACTATCTTTTAATTAATTAGATAAGAAAATTATTTTCAAATAATTTATTTTAAATAATTGAAATAATATCCATTTATGGATCTTAGTATTTTTCATTCAATAAACCTTTTTCATAAATTAAATAAAAAATCATATTTGAAATCCTTATAAAATTTGGAGTTGAAAACATATTTTTATTTATTTTTTTGGAATTTATTTGAATTTCAAAATTTTAAGTGATGATTAAGTGGCAATTTGGTAATTCTAAACAACTTTTATTTTTATTTTATTAAACAAGTATGAATTTAGCATAATTGAACAGATTTAATTTTTCTGGTCATTTTGATATTTTATTTATATTTTTCTGATAAACAGATTAAAAGCTATTGAATTTACAATTTTATATCATTTTCTGGAATTTCTGGAAAAGATTAAAATTCTGACAACGGGTCCCACCCGTCAGAGATTTATCATTTTTGGAAAACATCTCCTTAAATACTAAAACACTGACAGGCCGGCCCCACCGTGACATCAGCATGACGTCACCGTGGCTGCGCACGGCTCTGCCGAGCACGGGCTCGACGAATTGGCGCGGCCGGGTTCGCCCTGCGGGGCGCGTTCGACGCGCAACAACGCGAGGAATCAAGCGGGCGGCGCTCAGGACCATATGGTCACCGGAGTTGTCCCCGGCGACCATCCGCGCGGCGGCGGCGGGCAGCGTACGGCGACACGGCGTCACAGAGCACGAAGGAGAGGAAGAAGAGGGTCACGAGGACCGCGAGCTCACCCTGAGAGAGATGGAGTGGTCAGCGAGTGCAGAGGAGGCCGAACGACGACGAACTCGTCCTCGGGAACGGCGGCCATGGGCGGAGGAGGCGGCTCGATTCGACCGACCCCGTGCGTCTTGGCACGCACGGCTCAAGGGGGAAGTAGATCACGTCGGGGTGGACCTCCTGGACCTCACGAAGGTCCCCGGGGTGGCTTGGGACGACGACGAACGCGACGGCGGTGACGGCCGGCGTTCGGAACGCCGGTGGCATTCCCACGATTGGGACCATGCCAGCAAGCGCCGCTTGCACCATGACGACGAGAACGGCGAGGAAAAGCTCCTGGACATCTTATCCAATCTTGGGGAAGCCCAGAACGGCGGCGATTTGAGGAGGCGGCGGTGACAGTGCGGTGGCTAGGGTTAGGGCATGGGCTCATCTCTGCCAGAGAGGAGAGAGGAACAGAGCAAGCGAAAGAGAGGAGTGAGCGATGAGGACGTCTCCTCGGCGTTCTTATCCTCGCAAGAGCGGTAAGCAGGAGGTGGCAGCGACGACGTCGCTGTCGTCCTTCTGTCCGGCGAAGAAGAAAGAAAGAGGAAAAGAAACTTTGCAGATAACCCCCTGGGTTTTTCTGTAATTATAAAAATATTTATAACAGAAACTTCCTGCATTTTTTTAAGGCTTTAGACAAGTCTAAAAATCATAGAAAAATTCATGGATGCTCCTAATATTGTAGAGAAGCTCCACATATTTTTGTTTTGAATTTTTGAAATACTCTAGTCACATTTAAAAATAGAGATAGGTTTTAGTCATTTAAATGTATTCTCCATTTATTTAAGATGCACCCAAGATCTTGTGTTCAAAAGCATACTTGCCATGAACATGAACAACTATTACTCATTTATTACAAGGTTGGGATGCTCAAGTAGCTTTGCAAGATTCATATTTGTGGTCATTATCATAAGTTTGATTTTCTTCCTTGGGAATTAATTCATTGGAGAAATATATTTTTATGTGACTTTTCTTAAAAGGCAGATGATTAGATTAAGAGGTTGATACTTTGCCTTCTTGGTAAAAGATTCAGCGCCTCTTGTCCCTTCTTCTTGTATTAATCAAATGCTGCTCCTCATCCTTGTTGACTGCTTGACTCCAAATGATCTAGCTGATCCAAGTCTGATCCATATTCCCTTATCGCCTTTGAAGTAAAGTTGATCCTTGTAGTCAATATTTGGATATTAGGGCAAGTTCCTAATATCCATTACTTAAGCTCCATAAATAAGTTGCCTCACCCTTATGGTGAGGGCAAACATTTTGATCACAAGGAACTTTGTTTTGAACCTTATTTATTTTATTTGACATTCAATTGCTTTTAGGTATACAAAAGAAATCTGTTAACAAGGTAGCTGATCTTGTTACCAAACTACTTCTATATATCACACAAGCCTTTGAATCTCATCCCAAGTTTCTTTCTTATTTGATTTGTCTTGCAGGAATGTCTTTGGAAAGATTTGAAGATAAGAAGCTAAGATCAAAAGAGAAGATCAAGTTTGTTGTAATATAGGATTACTTAAGCATTTATATTAGCTTTTATGGTTGAGGCAAAGCAAGGACAAAGTTTTAATGTACTCAACCAATTAAACTATTAATTTGTTTTAATAACTCTTTGAGATGTGATAGGTGTTGAGTTGGTATTTAATTATGAGTTATTTGCTTATTTGCATAAGCATGTATGATTTTGTTATTCACCTAAATAAGTTCTCCAATTCAATATCATTTGTATATTCCAATTTGGATCTTATTTCCCGCGACCAGCAAAAAAAATGTCTGGAGGTCATGCCAAACTTATCACATTCACCTCAGATGAGCTAAACTCTATTCATGAAGTTGAATGATCACCAATCCCTCCAGGGTTTTATTTTGCGAAAAATTTATTCGGATTTTCAGATGCATGCATGCAGATGCACAAAATCATACTTCTACCCTTCATTAGATGCTAAATGCTGGGGTATTACAGTTCTGTTGTTGGGGGTTGGTATGAACTATGTTCAGAATCGATCCAAATATCCAATGCGGCAGATTGTCCGGTGAATCCAAACCAGATCAATTTGAGATATATACTCTATTTCTCTTTACAAGGACGGGACAAATCTAACAGCCTTCCATTGCGTGGCGCTGCGTGCACATTGAATGCATGTCTTGGAAGCCTATGGTAGTCCACCATGCGTTTGTGTAGCATGCACGGATGGACATGCCATAAACACGCGTCGCAGAACTTTGGCCTCACCGCTACCCTAGCCTAGACGTCATGTCCAATCACCGTGTAAGACATTAATTAAGAGAAGACAGACGATCGGAGAGTGACAATATAGGGAGTACTCCATAGCAAAAAAAGATTAACTCGATGGGGGTAAACAAACCCTAAAAAACATGAACTACTTCATAAAAAAAAGGTAGTGATGGTTTGGACTCTTCCTTCTCCTAGAAGCCTTCAAATGGAGTGAAAAAATTAAAGACTTGAAGAGCTAGAAGTAATACACTACAACTAGGCTCCTAGCTAGGAGTACTTACAAATTAAAGGACGATCAGAGAGAAAAAAAGATACATCGAGGATGCAGTGTAGAGATCACGAGTTGAGGTCGTGTGATGTCAGAGCAAGGCTATCCTGACACTATCCTGACACTGCAAGCCGGGCACGAGTGGGTTCAAAATTTTCTTTCGTTCTTTTCAAAATGGGTTGAAAATTGCATGCATGGAAAATCATGTCCATCCACAAAATCCGCGTAGAAGGACTCTTTGCGCAAGTTTAACATATTTCTTTTGATTGTTTTTCCGAATTTTGTTGGTTCGTCGTTTCAAAATGGTTTTCAAATTTGCATGCATAGCCATTCATGCCAACATTTTGAATCCTTCACATCCGGTGTTTTTCTTGGGAACCATGCATGTAGTGTACGTAAAAGGAATCTTTGCGAAAGTTCAAAATATTTCCTTTGATTATTTTTAAATTTTCTTTTTGATCGTTTCAAAAGTGATTTGAAATCTGAGTTTACTTCTTGAAATTTGGTCGAATCTCATAAGAGAACAAAAACAAAGGTATCTACAAAAGCGTGAAGATCCTTCACATTCGGTCTTTTTCATGGGACCGTGCATGACGCATGAAAGGACTCTTTGCGGATGTTTAACAGAATTTGAATATTTTCGAATTTTGCTTGCATGGGTTCATTTCAAAATGGTTTCAAAATTGCATGCATGCCCATTCAATCATGCCAACGTTTTGAATCCTTCATTTACATCTGGTGTTTTTCTTGGGAACCATGCATGTAGTGTACGTAAAAAGAGTCTTTGCGAAAGTTCAAAATATTTCTTTTGATTATTTGTCGAATTTCCTTTTGATCATTTCAAGATGGTTTCAAATCTGAGTTTATTTCTTGAAATTCTGCCAAATTGAAGAAGAGAAAAAAAGGTATCTACAAAAGCGTGAAAATCCTTCACATCCGGTCTTTTTCATGGGACCGTGCATGACGCATAAAGGGTCTCTTTGCGCATGTTTAGCAAAATTTTAATATTTTTGAATTTTCTTGCATTGGTTTATTTCAAAATGGATTCGAAATTTCATGCATGGCCATTCATGCAAAGGTCTCGAATAGTCGAATTTTCTTGCCTATCGCATGTAGTCCTACTATTTAGAGCTCCTTAGAACAGTTTATGCCGAATTTTATGGGGAAGCTAGCTAGCACTTCAAATCTAAGTTTACTTCTTGAAATTCGGTCATGAATCTGAGTAGAAGAAAAGCAAAGCTATATATCTACAAAGCGATAAAATCCTTCACGTCCGGTATTTTCTACGCGGCCATGCATGTCGCGTAAAAGGACACTCTTTGCGCAAGTTTAGCATGTTTCTTTTGATGTTTTTTCGAAATTTGTTTGGTTCATTTCTCAAAATGGTTTTCAATTTGCATGGATGGCCATTCATGCCAAGGTTTTGAATCATTCACATCCGGTGTCTTCACGGGAACCATGCATGTCACGTAATATGACTCTTTGCGCAAGTGTAATGTGTTTGTTTAGAAAATTTATGAATTTTGTTTGGTTTGTTTCAAAATGGATTCAAATTTGCATGCATTGGCAATTGATGGAAAGATTTTGAATCCTTCAGGTACATCTGGTGTTTTTTCATGGGAACCATGCATGTAACATATGTAAAACGACTCTTTTGAAATTCGGATGAATCTCGGGAGAATAAAAAACAAAGGTATTTAGAAAGCGAGAAAATCCTTCACATCCGGTAATTTTCACGGGAACCACATATGCCTATATATAGCGTAAAAGAACCCTTTGCGACGGGAACCACATGACGGGAGATATTGCTGAGAACGCAATGGGAACCGCAATGAGAAAATTTAACCCCAACTAGTAGACACGAACATTTAACAATCTGAGGAAGTAGAACATGCGGGAGAGATCGTTTCGGCTCTTGACAAACCCTACATTTGACAAGAAAGGATTGTAAAATGACAAGACACAGCGGCATCTAGACATGTCATGATGATTTGATCAATCCGAGCACTTTTTGTGAAATATTGTAAAAAATGTGCTCCAAAGCTATTGTAATCAGCCCCATTTGTAAGCACGTTTTTTAGACCTTATCTAAATGAGCCAAAGAACAATGTGATCCATCTAGACATGTCACCACCATGTCGGACGAGAACTGGCTCGATAATTCGATTAATGTCATGCCAGTTCGCGTCCAGAGTGGGACAAAGCGCTCGGGCATGCTCTGGCGCGTTCTGTCACACCAGTGCACACATTACTGCATGTCAGCGCCAAGTTATGATGTATCTACGACAAATATCTAACCTTAAGAGAAGGGTGTCAGAGTTAGCCTTTCTCACTCACGTGAGGAAGGGTGATGCGCAAGAAAGCTCACCATCCAGACTCTATTAATGATCAATGGAAGCCGGAGGGGACCTGCTTCCCCAATTTCAGGGCTTCTTTGATTTGTATGAAAGGAAATTCAAAGAGATAGAGATGTGAAAGGATGGAGTGTGAAACCTACCCTCGTTCCTTGTGCACAGGAAATAAAAAATGAGGCATCAGTGGATTTTTGCTTCCTATACGTTTTCCCCTAAAACTGAGATCGGGAAGAAAAGTTTCTACAATATAGTTTTCATTCCACATTTCCTATGAATCAAATGATTGAAAAGTGGCAGCTTTGTAAAACTTCCTAATCCTTTAATATTCCACTACTTTTCCTCCAAATCAAAGGAGCCCTAAAGTGTCCAGGAATTTGAGGTAAATGTCCAGGAATTCGTCTAGTCAACGGAATATAACTCGAAACATAAACATGAAGAACCCTAATTTGAGGTAAATGTCCAGGTAATCCGAGAGCACATACTACTGTATTTAGCTTCATTCAACTCGAAACATAAACATGAAGAACCCTAATTTTTACATGAACTCGACCATTGCATATCTAAACATTAAAACACCTCCCTACATCACAATGGGCGCTCCTACTCATCGGCTGCGCGCGAATCCTTATCCTCAGCGGCCGGATCCTCTTCATCGTCGGCGGCGCGCTCCTCCTCATTGGCGGAGACGGCCGGCTGCTCCTCTTCCTCGTCGGCGGTGGCCGACTGCTCCTCCTCCTCGACGGCGGCGACCGGCTGCTCCTCCTCCACCGCGGCGGTCAGATCCTCTTCCTTGTCGGACGAAGTGTCCTGATACCCATTCACCATGTACTTATCCATCTGCGCCCATAGTTCTGCAAGCTTAGGGGCGTAGACCGGAGGACGCGGATTCGGGGGCGGAATCGGGAAGGAGAAGATGAGTGGGTTAGTGGGCGAGGACTAGGACGAGGCCATGGCTAGGTTCTGGGGGAAACGGAGAAGGTGTGATTGCAGTGCAGCCGAGGGCTTCGATACCGAACTGTGCACCCAATAGGGGTTTAAATAGTGGTGCATTAGGAAGGTGATCAAAATGATCGTGCAAAAAGGCCAATGATCACTGACCTATGCGTGGATGGCGCTACGTGTAAATTGCATGGGATGTGTCCGTGCAGGGAAGCTGAGCAGCGGCGACGAAACTTTTGACCGGCCGGCGACCGGGCTGGACATGAAGCATTGAGTCTGGTCAGGCGCGCATCGGTCGATGCATGCATGGAAGGAGATCTCCTCCCATATTGTACCCTATAGTTAGCTCGTTGACATTCGGGGCCAACAGAAGTGGGGTTGACATGTCAGCCAGCCTTCTTATACCGTGTGCAGTACTTTTATCGATATGGAGTATCCGTCTAGCGAAGCATGCGTTGCGGTGCATACTTGCGTGGGCTGACAGACGCTAGGATGCAGCACACTAGGACACGACCCGATGAAATGTCATTTCAACCAGAAACGCTAGGATGCAGTACAATTTGGGCACGGACAGCATATGCCCACCCCTTGGTCATTTGGTACCCTAGCACGATAGGGCATTTTTCCTTCATAGTGCCATATTCAATGTTTAGTAAATTTTCTAGAAATGTGTCACATAAGAGTATTCATATGATCATAATTGATGACATCCTCATGATAAATACATTTGAGTAAGACGAGCAAGATTATTCATATTGAACAAGCATCAAATTAAATGAGTCTCTTTAGTCATCACAAGAGAGAAGTTCTGAAGAAATTACGATGATAGCACATTTTTATGATGTTCAACGCCAGTGTTAAAAAGTTACCAATAGAGATGGTGTTCACAAAAAAAATTAATAGTTTTCCTGGTGTTTTCCTCTTTGTTGATTTCACCAATTTTTTTTACCACCGCATCCATGTAGAGGACCGTGATGCATTTTCTTGCGTAATTAAATTGACGTGATTCATCAAGAGAGTTATACTCAACAATCAATCAAGAAACATATAAAGATAAAGTACAACTATTAAATGCAATCCATCACATATCTAGGGCCTCTTTGATTCGTAGGATAGGAAAAACACAAGATTGAAGTGTCATGTCTAGTTGAATCCTATAGGATTTAGAGCCTACAGGAATTTTCGTCAAAGAGTGTTTGAATCACAGGAAAACCAAAGGAATTGTAACATGAGGTTTGAGTAGATCGAAATTTTACTACAAAACATAGTGCAATGCAATCCTATGGGAAAAATTCATACGGATTCAATCCTACGAATCAAACGACGTATATAGGAAAAATTTCTAAGGATCAAAATCCTATAGAATTCCTATAGGATTCCTTTGAATCAAAGGAGCCCCTAGAGTTAGTTTTAGCCACCCCCATATGTTTTCCAGAATACCCTATAGTCCTTCTTAAATATCCCATTCAGGACACTACTTGGGGTTGATTTTGTTCACTAAACCGGATCTAGTCCATCTTTTTTTAATTTGTTTGGAATAGGTTTTGCGCATTTTTTCAGTAAAACAACAATATATTTTTTGTATGGAGTCATTTTTTTGTACGACCAATCAAATTGTTCTAGAAAACACATGCATATAGATTTATACCCCCCATTTTGAAAAAAATCTCCAAAAATAATCAATGTTGGGCGGCTCCCTACCTTCATTTGCTGTGGAGTTTGTATTTTGCGAAAATACAAATAAACTTGTTTAATTTTAACCCATTTTGACATAAGTGACATACAGAATTGCACACATATCACAGAGTACAAACTTCACTTGAGACTTATGTTTGCCATACAACATGCACATGCATGTCGAAATTTTGGGCGGATTATCGCCACACTTGCCATGGATGTACATGCATGGCCAAACCCCCTTGGTACGGTCATTTTGGTTGAAAAGCCATACATGATAGCTCTTTCTGAGAACACGTTTTTTTCTTTCCAAAAATTGTCTTATTCAAGGTTTGGTATTTTGTTGGAAATCAGTAAATGAGGAGTTTGCGGTGGGAGGGGGTTTCATTCGTAATTTCACCTTGAGACAACTCTGCAACTCTTTAGGCGAGATTCGCCGCTTCCTCCGTGAGTCCCCCCTAAACCACGCCCTCTCCCACACCCACCGCCGTACAAACTCTTTGTGCAAGTTTGAGAACACGTTTTGAGAACACATTTTTTCTTTTCCAAAAGTGTCTTATTCAAGGTTTGGTATTTTTGTTGGAAATCATTTCACATCAAAGGACTGTTTGTGCATGTTTAAGTTGCTTTTTGAAAATTCAGAGGCAACTTAGAAAATAAACCAAATGTATATGTTGAAATATAAATATATTGCATTAGCTCTTTTCATTAGTTCGGACTTTCGAGTATTTACTTAAACATCAGGCTTCTATCTTATTTTGTAGTATAATATTCTTTGCATAGCCGTTCACAACACGCCATTTTCATGCGAACCATGTGATAATTGGATCCACATTTTTTGACCGGTGATCATTATCCAATTTTCTTCTTTTGAGTCGGTGATCATGGATGCTGAGCTGATACACAGTTGATTTGGCCCACATCCTTGCAGAGAAGAAGTGACAGGGGAGTACGGTACAAATTTTGTATTAGTCGGCCAAATTCAAAATCTCATGAGCGCCAATACTCCCGCTTGCCCCGAAATATTTCGCGCTCCTACTTACAAACTCTTCGTAATCCCCCTTCAGCCCCTCGGACAGAAGACCCAATGTCCATAGTAAATAAGGAGTTGGCGTTAGGTCGGGACTTCATTCGTAATTTCACCTTGACGGCAGCTTTGCAATTACTATAGTCCAGATTCACCGTTCTGCCAGCAAATTCTCCCCAGAAGCCCTCTCCCACATACAGCACCACCGCACCACTGCACTGGAACATCCATCCCCGCCTACCTCGTCCACCACACCTGATCTGGTTCACACCCTACCTAGTGCACCGACCTGACCCGCCTCACCGACGCCGCCGAACACGTCATCAATCACCCCAGATCTGCTTCCCCGCCCCGCCACTGGCCGCCTTAGTGACCGCATCAACCTCGGCGAACTCGACGAGATCAGCACGATGTCGTGGGCGCGTAAACGCCGCCGCGACCTAGGTAACCATATCTCCCTGCGCGTTTTCCTATGTTAATATAGCCAGTTCTTGAGTGCATTTTTAGTTTTTAAGTATTTTTAGTTTTTTTACTACATTCCTAAATCTTGAGTTCTCTAACTAATATCCGCCTCTTGTTAAATAAGCTCACTGTCTCGTTAAAATAAATAAAAATAAACTCATTGTACTTGGGTTTAAACTCGATGCATTAAACTTCGTTTTTTTACTTGTTGTACATGACAAATCTTAAGCCACTGAACATATATATAAAGGTTCACAACAAATAGTATAGCATATTCGGGTTCAAACTTATTTCAATGAACTGTACTCCTATTTTACTACATTCTTAAATCTTAAGTGAACTATATTTCTACCTGCTTCGCCCTAGCAACGGCGCAGAATTTATTTCTTGCTTGATATCGTCGTGCTATCCTGTAATGCACATTTCCATTTTACTTCTGCAATTATAAGCATTGAACCTCATTGTATTTTTTACTTGTTGACTTGCTGTACACGACAATTCTTAAGCCACCGAACATATCTAAAAGTTCACAACAAACAGTACAACATGTTCGGGTTCAAGCTTATTTCCGTGAACTTTACTCCTATTTTTACTACATTCTTTAATCTTAAGTGAACTGTATGTCTACCTGCTTCGCCCTAGCAACGGCGCAGACTTTATTTCTTACTTGATATCGTTCTGCTATCCTGTAATGCACATTTCTATTTATACTGCTCCAATTATAAGCATTGAACCTCATTGTTTTTTTAATTGTTGTACATGACAATTCTTAAGCCACTAAACATATCTAAAAGTCCATAACAAACAGTATAGCATATTCGGGTTCAAGCTTATTTCACTGAACTGTACTCCTATTTTTACTACATTCTTAAATCTTACGTGAACTGTATTTCTACCTGCTTCGCCCTAGCTACGGTGCAGACTTTATTTCTTACTTGATATCGTTTAGCTATCATGTAATGCACATTTCTATTTATACTGTTCCAATAATAATTATGTGTTGATGTGGTTCTATATTAGTCATGACACTAACTCTTGCAATTATTTCACGCAAAGCTTCCACTTGGAACACGGAATATGGTAGAGGGAAGCTCCTTCATAATCTCGTATGGTCCTTTCACTTGTGTATTTATGTACGCAGATTTTTATCTTGTTTGAACCTGTTCTCTTATGATTGGTCGTAGCTTTTGTGCAGAGGAGCAACAAAGATGCACAACGTTCCTCGATCCAAGAACTGGATGCAGTGGACGCCTTCAAAGATTGTACTGAAAACAATATGAGTTGCAGGGAAACTCAACAAAGAGCAATTGTAAGTCCCTTGTTTTTAGTGCCACATGCTTAGCTAGTTCAATTGCCTGTATCTCTGTGGCACTATCTTAGTTGGTTGATGATTAGAACAATATCACATTATGTGATCCAACATACTGCATACACAATGATCATAAGGACCTTTGTGCACTTCGTACGCTTTTCATATACTCTATATGTGTAGGATATATATGTTGCAATGGTCTTGCAGTTTATATGATGCATAGTGCTTGTTTATCTGTGGCACTATATGAGTCAGCCAATGATAAAACAATGCCCCCTTTGACAGTTGTAGATCCAATAATTGTAGGCAGCATAAACAAGAATTCCCTCTTTTCATTGCGTCCAACTATTGTTTCTCGGACTGTATAATGATCTGGCATAGTTTTCTACTTCATATGAGGCACACAATGTTTAATTGCTGATTTCTTTTTAAGAGTAAATACTCGTGGTGTCTATTAGCGTCAAGGAGATTATGGAAGCGTGTGCGCCTCTTTTGACTACATAATAGATTTCCGTTGTCCAGTGATCTTGCTAGTTTATGAGGCACACAATGTCTAGTTGATTTATTAATTGTTCATGTTTGATACACTTGTATTTAGGTTAGTGTCTATGAAGCAATCTAGTTGATTGCTTGCTTTGTGGTATGAGGCCAATGACAATTTTAAAGTCTTTGACAATCTGCTTGGTGTCTTGTTTCCCTGGTATGTTGTAACTCGTTTTATTTTAGTTTCAGCCAGCAAACAAAGCTATGAATTCAGAAGCTACATCAAGCGATGAGGTCGTTTCATAGAGCAGTGACTGTCGCTATGGCTCTCATTGCCCCATGACTTCCACATTCCCAGTTATTTCAGATGAAAGAGATGTTGCCTCTGTACTTCAAGATCCAATTGATATAATCACCATAACACTCCAAGAGGTACAGGAATTAAAAAATAAGCAAGCTTTGATTGAGAAACTACTTAAAGATCTCATCAGCAGCTCTGATGTTGAGCCACAAGTTACATGAAAGCTTGTCAAAACACCGATTCTTCGTATATCATTCGAGAAAAAATCTCGGATGCAACTATCATACTGATTTTATTATTATTAATTTTCTCGGGTCTGTAATATATTTAGCACAGTTGATGTAATATTTTTTCCTTCATCATTTGTGCATTTATGCACACTTGCTGCCATATGTATCTGTCAGCAGCCATACACGGTAGAACACTACTGTTCCAGCTTCATAAACGTAAAATGGCATGCTTTATTAATAAAAGCAGGCCCGCTCGCTCAGGACAAGTGGGCAGGTCCATTTAAAATTAAAGATCCAACCATATAGCCCAACGTGAGGCATATGCAGTCAAACGGCCCATGGGCTTTAGACGGCCAACCCATTTACCTAAACGGGCTGGCTGCAAAGCTTTGAAAGGACGGCCCATCTAAGTTCACGGGCCGACCTTCTTAAGTTGCATGGGCCGGCCCATGTCAGATACATGGCTCGGTCCACAAGTTTCGCGGCCGATACACGTAATCCTGATGGGTCAGCCCACATGTTTCACGGGCCGGGCCTCGTTAGGTAAATGGGCCGGCCTGCTAACAATTGACGGACTGGCCCACTAAAGCTTGACGGGCCGGCCCGCTGATTGCTACTGATGAAGAGTTGGGTGGTGCCCCAAGCGAAGGCGGAGATGTAGCAAGCAGCAGTTTTCCCTCGATATCGAACCGAGGTTTATCGAACCAGTAGGACCTTGAAATCAACAACAAAGTGAATGTTGAAGATCTCTGGCGCTTAATATTCAACAGACATGGGCTTGCACACAATCAACCAAAATAATTTGCCCCCCAACGGCGGAAAGGTTGTCAATCTTTCCGGTCTCGCAGAAAACAAAGCGGTTAATTGTATAGTGAAATAGATGAATTATGAAAATGGACCAGGGGAGTAATGATGGTAAAAAGTGATAAATAAAGGTTGCAATCGATGCAAAAAGATGGACCGGGGGCCATGGGTTCACTAGTGGAGTCTGTCAAGTAAATAGAACATTCATATGATGGGTAAACAAATTACAGCTGGGTAATTGACAAGATTATAACACAAACTTAATCTAGCTATGACAAAGATAACATGATAATATTTAAGTAGGCATCACGACAGTGAACAAAGACCGTTGAGTCCAACTGCATCTTTGTCTAGAAAGTCCACCGTGGGATCGCTATCCAACCTGTCACCCATCGGTATTAAGTTGCAAGCAACAGACATTTGCATTAAGTAAAGCGCATGACGTAAGCAATATTAAATATCAAAATAGACTTTAACACCGCTGTTTTACCCTTAGTAGCAACAGCACACCCTCTCCCTTAGACGTTTCTGTCACTCGTGCCTAGGAAGAAAAGGGGGCATGAACCCACTATCTAGCATAAATACTCTCTTGGAGATACACACAATCACTTGGCCAAATAACTATGCACATCGGAGAGCATGCAAGAACATAAATCAACATATAAGAATCATGCACAATCTTATCATAACTTTATAATCCATCGGATCCCAGCAAACACATCACATATCATTACAATAATCGATCTTGATCATGTTAGGCAGCTCACAAGATCATAAGACATGAAGCACAAGAGAGAGAGAGAGACTACCATCTAGCTACTGCCATGGACCCAAGGTCCAAGGTGGGACTACTCACAAATCATCCCGGAGGAAGGCATGGCGATGAGAGCCCTTGGGGATCGATCTCCCCTCCGGCAGGGTGTCGGGATTTGCTTCAGAATCACCCCTGAATTAGGGTTTGAGGGTGACGGCGCCTCGGGATGATTTTTCTGGAAAATAATGGCCGCCCCGATGTTTTTAGGTTTAATGTCAATTTATAGGCGTCGGAGGGGGCCGAGGGGGTGCCCCACGGGCAGGGGCAGGTCCCACCCGCGGGTGCCCCTAGGGCCGCGGTAGGGGGCCGCCCCTGGCCTGTGGCTGGCCCCTCAGGCTCCCCTCTGGTATTCTGGTGTCTTATTTCGCATAAAAAATCTCCATAAATTTTCGTCCAATTCCGAGAATATTTCCAGAAGTGATTTTCTGAAATACAAAAACAGCAAAAACAGGGAACTGGCACTAGGCATCTTGTCAATAGGTTAGTCCAACAAAATATATAAAAATGATGTGATATGATAATAGAAACATGTGACAACATCACAAAATTAGCATGGATCACTCAAAAATTATAAATACGTTTGACACGTATCACCCGCTAACGCTTGACCGGTCCACCCAGTCTTAACAGGCTGGTCTACCAACGATAACAGGCCGGCCCACCAAGTCTTTGTAGGTCGGCCCGTCAGCAGTAGCAGGACGGACTGCTAAAGCTTGACGGACCGGCCCACGTAACTCGTACATGCCTTACTTGGGCCTAGTATCTACCACGGTTGGCAACGATGGCAGAAAGAGGTGACGGCGTCACGGCGGACTTAACGGTATTTGCCACGTGTCCGTTAGGTTCATCTACCACAGCGACTTTTCAGTGGTTGATGCGCGCCCCATCTACCACGATTTCGACTGTCCGTGGTAGAACGTTTTGCCACACGGATTCTACCACGGTACCCCAGTCGTGGTAGAAAACTTTCTACCACGAAAAAGGGGCTTTCTACCACAAAAATCGAGCGTGGTAAAAAGCAACTTTTCTTCTAGTGTATCCTTGCCATATATAACTCTTGAATGGTGGGAGATGTCCGGTTCAGTCAAGGGCCTCTAGCTATCTTTGTGCCACCGACGAGCCTCACCACATGCCCTTTGCACTAGCAATCTACGAGATTTGGATCTATGTTGTTGGAGTCTTCACTACAACGCTAATGGAGGTGTCGGTGCGAGGATGGTGATACGTGCATTTTCTATCATCTATATTTATGCACTATTATAATATATCAATGTTATTTCTATCAATTTTGCATTGTTTATATGTTCTTAGATTATTTAGGAATTCCTAGAAAATCCCTATGCTTTGGTGTTTAACTCTCGAATGGAGGAAAACCTTTTGTTAGTGTTTTTGACTTTTATGGAGCTACTGCACTCAAAAAATGGCGAAAATAGGACCCCACGAGGCTAAACTGACGAAAGAGAGGGCCCTCGTCACACTTGGTGGGTCCCAGTGCGCTAATGAGGCATTCAGGTGCATCGAGCATCCATTTGTGTTGATTTTTGTGTCACCATCTTTGTTTTGACCTAAAAATATCAAGATAAAGCTTCGTTCACGAAATTTTATGTGTGGCAACATCGGGAGACGAAACAGAGAAACAATAGGCCACCACCGGAGGAGAACTAGAGCGGGAACCGCTGCTAGAATCACTTCCTGGCACATCTCATCCTTCGTTATCGCGTCCTCAAAACAATGATGCCATCACAATTAGCATCATCTACTTGATCGACATCATCTAACTCATAATTTATGTATATCGGAATCTTGAGTACTTATCTAATGTTGTTTTCGTGATCGTAGTCGGCTTTAAGCTATTATTTGTTGGTAAAACTTTACTTTCAGATTATGTTGTATGCCATAACTTTATGTTTTAGGGTCCCGATCATGAATCCCCTATTGCAAGTAAAGTTTGCCGCAATGGCCCGCAAGTAAAAAGGTACTGAAATCTTGAGTACAAAATACGAATAGAGTGAAAACCGAAGTGCAAACATACTAGTTTTGGAAGTTAAAAAAATTGTCAAAACCTATCAACATGTGATCTAGTTTAAAAATGTCGACGCAGGGAGCTAAAAAGTGAAAACGGTTCATAATTTGGACACACGGTTCTCAAGATATTTAATTTTGAATGTTCGGTTTTTGAAAATTGGAAAAACTATAGTCTCATTCTTTTTTTTCGAGAAACCACTCGAAGAGGGCAGAGCGTTCCTACATTCTGTATAAATAAAATAGAGTTGGCCCAGTTTATAATAAAAACAGGGCTAAAAAACCACACATGCGAGACGACCGGCCGCCCACATGGCACAAGTCGACCAACACCACAAACGCACACCACCTGGTCCGGAGCCGCCAACTATAGTCTCATTCTTTTTTTCGAGAAACCACTCGAAGAGGGCAGAGCGTTCCTACATTCTGTATAAATAAATAGAGTTGGCCCAGTTTATAATAAAAACATGGCTAAAAAACCACACGGGCGAGACGACCAGCCGCCCACATGGCACAAGTCGACCAACACCACAAACGCACACCACCTGGTCCGGAGCCACCGCCCCGGCATAGCAACCAGATCGACCCCGCTATAGTCTCATTCCTCCCATGTCCGTTTCTCTGTCCTCGTCATATTGTTTTCCTCATTGGGATATTTGCTGAAAATAGCACGTAAAAAGGAATACAATCGGATTGGAAACCATGGGACTTAGTTTTTTTCTAGTGACTTCCGCTGGGAGATGCTCATAAAAAAAAGCTTCAAACGGTAGGAGCTCCCACGCCCTGCGGTCACTGTTTGCCGCAACGGGCCGCAAGGGGCTTACCGAACTGGCCAGCCAGGCTTCTAGTCCATGGGCTTGATGCGCGAAATGGTCAATCATGTCTTCTTACAGGTATATATCGCGGCGAAGCGACGCGAGACGGTCGCGTTGCCTGACGAGCCGCCCATTTGGCAAATATTTTTTTCTGCTTTTTTTCTTCTCTTATTTCTTTTCTTTTCTGTTTGTTTCTTTTTTCTTTTTGTCACTTTATTTATGATTTTATAAAATGTTCAGTTAAAAAAAAAATTAAAAATGTCCAATTTTGAAAATTGTTCAAAATTAACATTTGTTCAAAATTTTAAAATGTTCAACTTTGAAAATTGTTCCGTTTATTAAATTTGTTCAAATTTGAAAAATTTCAGTTTTAAAAAATGTTCAAAATTAGAAATTTCTCAAATTTAAAATATGCTCAAATTTGAAAATTCTTCAGTTTTAAAAATTGTTCAAATTGAAATTTGTTTGAATTTTAAAATGTGTAAATTTAAAAAATGTTCACATTTTAAAATGTTCCGATTTTAAAATTGTTAGGATTTATAACCATATTTTAGATTTGAAAATTGTTCATATTTGTTTTCTATATGAAATTATAAATAAAACAACAAACATAAAATTAAAATGAAACCACCTGTTAAATGGGCCGCATTATTGCAGCCCATTTGGTGGCGCTGCATGCGACGGGAGCCTCCTGTGTCGCTTTCAAGCGATATATAGGAGCTCCCCTTCTTACTGGTCAAGGTCCATGTCCTTCGTCCTACGGGTCAAAAAGAAAGTCCACATCCTACTATCAGCTGACTAGCAATAGCAGATGGATATAACTACCTGCTCAACGAGAGTATTGTCATTTTGTTTACCCACACGATTCTCAAGAAAATTGCCCAAGCGTTGCAAAGTTGGAGTACAAAGAGTTTAGAGATATTAAAGAACATTTGTCTGAAACAACCACACAACTTGTGTTGTTAGCTAAAGTCAACTCGTAAGAAGATGTTGCAGATATGTCCTAGAGACAGTTAATAAAGGAGTTTTTATTATCATATCTCAAAGTGTTCATAATAAGTTTTATGTCATGCTATAACTGTATTAAGCGGAAATATTAATACACATGTGATATAAAACAACCAGGTCCCTTGTAGCCTCTACTTTGACTAGTCCATTGGTCAACGGATGGTCAAGGTTTCCTGATCATAGACATTTATGTCAATTGATAATGGAGTCATGTCATTGGGGATGACGTGATGGACATCCACCCAAAGGAAGTTAGTGCAATAGATCTATCACGAATATCGGCATTGCGATAACTAATAGAACGTAGTAGTAACCAAGTCCTTAGACCGTGAGGTCATATTTAATCACTGTTCCGGAGGGAAGCTTTGACTGCATCAACCGTCACACCGTAACAGGGTGATCATAAACGTGTCTAGCAGGTTTCCTAAAGGAATACGTTGAGGTGTATGCATCAAGAGCGGGATTTGTACATCCGGCATGACGGACAGATATCTCTGGGCCCACTCGGTGATATTACATCAAAGTCTTGCAAGCATGTGACCGGGTCACGGAGATGTAATATCATGGAGACGAGTAAATAAGTTTGTCAGGAAACGAGATGGGGATCTCGGACAAACTTGATATCGCATGACAAAAGGATTGGTGAACGACGATAAGGTTCAAGCGACAAAGAACTTTGCGGAACGCACAGGGACCATCATGGGTTTCCAGATCCCGTTGTTGGTCATTGATCGGAGAGGGGTCTCGATCATGTCTGGAGCGATCCCGAACCGTAGGGTGGCACACTTAAGGGTAGACGACGCTTAGGAATAGCTTTGGCACCGAAGAATTTAGAGAAACCAATTCCGGAATGGTTCCGTGGTTTATCCGATGGAGATCGGGGGTTCCGAAAGAGTGTCGAAATGAGGGAGAAGTATCCGATGGAGATCGGAGGGCAACGAAAGGAGTTTCAATGCGAGAAATATTAAATGATATGTATTTAATATTAATTAAAGTAATTAATAGTTAAATAATATTTAGTTAATATTTAAATGGGCAGCCCACCTAAATGGGCCTCACCCGAAGGGAAGGCCCAAGTGGGGGCCGCGCCCAAGGAGGAGAGGCCGGCCGAGCCACTAGTGGGCTCCACTGTGGGGCGCACTTAGGGCCGGCGGCTACCCCCCTTGGCCGGCCGAGATGTGGGGTTTAGTTCCACATGGCTTAGCCAAGGAGGGTGGCCTCCTCCCTCAGCCTATTAAGGAGGGGCACCCCTCTCCTTTTGGCATCCCGATTTCTCTCTCTCTCTCTCACCTCGAGCATGGTTCCGCATTTCGGAGCTGCGTTTGGTAGAGGGTTTCTCCACCATATTCCATATTGGGCTTCGGTCGAGCTCTTCATCTTTCGCTGCCCGCTGGACCGGAGCCCGGGGATGTCGCTACATTGTACTTGTGTAGAACTATGGAGGTGCTGCTCGCTGTCACTCGTCGCCGGTACGACTCCACGACCCTGAGGTCGGCGTGTACGACTCCATCGCCAACGTTCTTGGAACGTAATGCTTTCGGTCTTCAAGAGGTACAAACACTGGAGCCCTCCATTACTTTATATCTGCATAGTGCTAGATCTTGGCTAGTTTATCGTTTGCGTTGCTAGGAAATTTTTTGTTTTCTGCACACGAACCCATTTAGTGGTATCAGAGCCGATCTATTAGATATAGAGTACGGATTAGAACGCAAGAAATATGTGGGCACTCGATCATATAATTGTTACCCTCTCACGTGCACTTGTCATACTGTTGTTGTTTGATGAAGCGGCCCGGACCGACCTTACGCGTACTCTTATGCGAACTGGTTCCGCAATTGACATATGGTTTGTACCATATTGCGGCTGGCGGGTGTCTGTCTCTTTAGCAATGGTGGTATGGCATTTTCAACGGAGGGCCCCGAAAGGGGGTGTAATAGAGACAATTATTTAATTGGTGTTGTGGTTGCAGGTTCGTAAGTTCGAATGCGGTTCTTTTTGTGAAAGCCCCTCAGCTACGTAAATTTGCAAAAGATAAATTAGAGGCGTCTAACTTTATTTTACAGGGCTGTGAAAGAACGAGATGTCTCCTAGAGGGGGATGAATAGGCGATTTAAAACTTTACGATTAGGGCTTGAATAAATACGGAATAAACTAACGTTTAATTTATCAAGCAAAACCTAATATACTAGGTTCACCCTATATGCACCAACTACTTATGCTAGGCAAGATAACAACAAGGATAGTGATGTCTACTACACGCTTCTATCTTGTAGACTTGTTGGGCTCCAAGCGCAGAGGTTTGTAGGACATCAGCAAATTTCCCTTAAGTGAGTAACCCAAGTTTATCGAACTCAGGGTGGTAGAGGTCAAAGATACCCCTCTCAAGAGCAACCCTGCAATTAAAGACACAGAAGTCTCTTGTGTCCCCAACACACCTAAGACAATTGTCAGTTGTATAGGTGCACTAGTTCGGCGAAGAGATAGTAAAATGCAAGTGATATGGATGGTAAAAGGTGATTTTGTAATTCTGTAAAAAAATGACAGCAAGCAAACAAGTAACAAAGTGACTAAAACGGGTATCAATGCTTGGAAACAAGGCCTAGACTTCATACTTTCACTAGTGACTACTTTCAACCTCATTAACATAATTAAAACACACGATAGTTCCTACAAACCACATGCATGGTAAACGTTACTCGGAGATCATTCTTTTGTGGATCAAATAGGATGAGAATTGCGTAGGGCTACGAAATCACACCTTAAATTCGTATTCCACATCTATGGACACTTCATGCTGTCACTATCCGCATCCAAAGATAGTACAACAAACACCACAACCATTTCTTGAATAGTCTCTTTCTTCATAACACCAAGCATCAAGAAACCTCATGATCTATTCAATCCAACAAATAAAGAACAAACTCATGATGAAGATCCTTCCAATCTATTATCCATAGAGTCACACACGACACCCATCCTGTCACCGAGGTACCACGATCACAACGGTGACTCCGGAAATTGTACTAAATAACACACTTGAGCACATCATCCATTGCACATAGGGAAACATCATGTATTCAACTACACTAACAAAGCTCATGATCAACGAAGATCACATCATGGGAGAGAGATAACCACATAGACTTGTATAAGCCTCAACCCCGGTGAGGGACTACTCCCTCCTCATCGGGTAAGCAGCGTTGTTTGATGGAGATGGCCCCGGCGGTCGATCCCCGTCCGACAGGGTGCCGGAACAGGACTTTTGAACCCCCAAAACTTGTCGGCGGGCGGCGGAGCTTGTTGCGTATTTGGGAAAATCCTCCGGGGTTAGGGTTGTTCGTCGGGGATGATTTTATAGGCGTCGGAGGCGGCCGAGGGGGTGCCCACAGGGCGGGGCGGTCCCACCCGTGGGCTGCCCTAGGGCCGCAACAGGGGGCCGCCCCTGGCCTGTGGGTGGCCCCCCCAGGTCGTCCTTTTGGCTCCGGCCTTCATTGTCCAATAAAAAAGCCCCGTAATTTCGTCCAATTCCGAGAATATTTCTAGAAGTGATTTCTGAAATACAAAAACAGCAAAACAGGGAACTGGCCTAGGCATCTTGTCAATAGGTTAGTCCGACAAAATGCATAAAAATGATGTAATATGATAGTAAAAACATGTGACAACATCAAAAACTAGCATGGATCACTCAAAAATTATAGATACGTTGAGACGTATCAGGCATCCCCAAGCTTAACTCCTACTTGTCCTCGAGTAGGTAAGTGACAAAATAATTTTTTATGAGACATGCAACCGACACAACATGATCAAGATAGAATGTAAGCATAGGATGTGAATGAAGTGATACAAAACAATTGTCTATAGTTGATAGCAAGAAAGCAATGAATAACCAAGTTGAATCATTCAAGCACAAACCTTTTATAAATAGTACGTTAAAGACATGAAGCAATGTGATCCACATATTTGATATTTTCAGAGTTAACAATTCGATGAAAAAAGTGTTGAGAATCAAACAAAGAAGATGCAAGTTTTAGCAAAAAGCTTCAACTTCCAACGGTAAAGTCAATATAAAGATTCATGTTTAATCTGACAATGCAATATGATCAATGATACCCAGGGTCAATGCTAGATGTTTGCTTTGGTGGAGATAGAAGGAAGAGGAAAACTGACTCACTTAAAAGTAAAAGAAAGGCCCTTCGCAGAGGGAAGCAGGGATTAGTCATGTGCTAGACTTTTTATTTTATGAAAAGAAGTAAACCAATTTTGAGACATGCATGCTTTCGTCAACGACTTCACAACAGAGAAGCTATCTAGTCCCCCATAACAAGCAAGGTTTTTTTAGACTTGTGAGAGCAGCTGGTTTTTACAGGAGCGAGTACGCTCTTCTTTCTCCTTGGTTTCACCACTGTCCAATGTTTCAGCTGATTCTCAGATTAAATTGCGCGGAGGAGAATGGTGAGTTATATTTATATTTTGCTTAAGCTGCTCTCGGGTTGATTCAAGTGAAGACGTAATCCATCGACACCGGATGAAAGGGGGAATGACCTTGCTCCTCACAAGTTATATCTAGCTCTACTGCTCTCTCATGAGCTTAAAAACAGAGGCACAAAAAGGAGTATTTTGAATTTTTAAAGATAGCACATGACAAATTTACTTGGAATGGCGGGAAATACCATGCATAGGTAGATATGGTGGACTCAGCTGGGCAAGATAGTTTGGCTTTGGGATTTGGATGCACGAGTGAACCATACACTCAGTACGAATTTTGGGCTTAGCAAGAAGGTATTGAAGCAACATCTCAAATTAACCGGTAACATAGTAGGATAAGACATTTATCATCATAACCATAAAAGCTCCACACCGTCTCCAATGTTGACCAAATAATTCTTTTGATGGAAAGATTAGCTTAAAGAATTAACAACTACGAAACACCACATAGTTTCAAGTTTTTAACAGCATTTCTTTACTAATCAATTCCACTCAAATAATCAGCAAGTTTAAGCATTCATCCTAAACATCTCAAACAATGAGAAGCATCAAGTATCCACACTATGATCTTCAGACTATGCAGGATTTCATTTCATTCCAATATCACATAATAGCATTTCACCGTTCTACCACATTAACCAAGCAACCATAGCAACTCTCTAACAATATAAGTGAATAACAAGAGAGTTTAACATCAACAACTAGCAGCTCTAAACAAGATAAAAGCTAAAAGCGAGAGCTTACTAGCAAACAATAGTAGCTAAGAATACTCAACAAGATATAAGCGAAGCAAAGAGTATTAAACGAAAAGCGGAGCGTGTCTCTCTCCCACACAAACAAAGCAAGGATCCAACAAGTATATGACCAGCAAACAAAAAAAACAACTGAAAGTAAAAAAGACGCTCCAAGCATAGCAACATAATGATGTAAAGTGATAAAAACGAAGTTCAACGAAGACGACCTTATGAGTCGATGAAGATGAGGGGATGCCTTGGGCATCCCAAGCTTTGACTCTTGATAGTTCTTGATATTCAGAGGGGTGCCATGGGGGCATCCCCAAGCTTGAGCTCTGATCCATCCTCGGTTTCTTCATATTCCTCTCCTTTGGAACTTAAAAACTCCCTTCACACAAAACTTCTCATAATTGATTAGAGTGTTAGTGCTCATAATTAAAATGCACATGTGTTCAACTCTGACAAATTGCAAAAAAATTCATTGGGAATTAGCTACTGTTTACTAAGCCTCAATGTGGCATTCTACCCCTAGAGTATCACATATGACGATGGTAAAGAGACAAATGCAAAAAAAGCAGAATCTGTTAAAATCTGAACAGTCTGTAAAGATCGAATTTTTGACGCACTTCTGCAGCTCAAATCAAAAAATTTAAAACTAACGAAAGACAGATAAAAGTGTCAACTTGCTGTAAAAAATTATCAGAAAGATAAAATTCAGGGATTTTCTAGTTTTCGAACAATGAAGGACAGAAATCTGTTTCTGGACAGCAAAACAACACCTCGCACTTTCAATGCATTAGAGACTAAACTTGGCACAACAACACCAAGAAGAAGATACAATGAAGTTGCTACAGAGGAAACCACTCCATGAATCAAGAAAAACAAAAACAAACTGAAAGTAAAGATGGGTTGCCTCCAACAAGCGCTTTTTCTTTTAAGCCTTTTAGCTAGCATGATAATTTTAATGATGCTCTCATAAGAATAAGAGTTGGAACATAAAAGAGAGAATCATGAAGCAAATATAAAACACATTTAAGTCTAAATCTCTTCCTATGCATAGGCATCTTGTAAGAAAATAAATCATTGGGGGCATAAGCATTAATCATAGGAAGGCAAAGCAAGTGCAACATTAAAACCTTCAAAATAAGAGGGGAAACTTCATAAGATGAAAATTTATATGACACGCTTCCCTATCTCATAATAACTTTCCAGTAGAATCATAAGAAACTCAATAACATA